>OY757020.1:111534546-111716172 GCA_963580285.1 Lucinisca nassula | reverse complement strand
GTTTTATCAGAGTTTAAAATTCTCATGTTATTTTTCAAAATGCCAAACATTTCTTTATGTTTTGGATTGTGTGTTGAGATAAAAGGCGTTCTATCTATCTATCTATCTATCTATCTATCTATCTATCTATCTATCTATCTATCTATCTATCTATCTATCTATCTATCTATCTATCTATCTATCTATCTATCTATCTATCTATCTATCTATCTATCTATCTATCTATCTATCTATCTATCTATCTATCTATCTATCTATCTCAGCCCCCGCCCATAGGGGCTTGAAGAAATGTATGGGCTGCATGATGCTTCCTCGCAGAGCTGAATCCGGCCCGCACACTAGTACTGGTAAACCGCTTAGAGGATCTAAGCCTGTCCAGGGACCGTGGTGCGAGGCGGACCGTCCATGCTAATAAACCCTATTGGTTTCATTGGGCGACAGGGCTTGAGATGTCATTTCATCTCAATGTCGGGTAAAAGTCCCACAAAATTGGAAGCTTGTCTCCAAAATGACCTTTACAGTGTTGACGGGGACGTTAAACCTCAAATCAAACAAACTATCTATCTATCTATCTATCTATCTATCTATCTATCTATCTATCTATCTATCTATCTATCTATCTATCTATCTATCTATCTATCTATCTACCTACCTACCTACCTACCTATCTACCTATCTATCTATCTATATATCGAATCTCTGTTCTATCTGTCTGTCTGTCGATCGATCGATCGATCGATACTGCGTCACCATCATTACTGAGTATTATGCGCAGGGATGCGTGCGTGAAAATAAAAAGTAAAACAATTACAGTGAGGGCTGAAAGAGTGATAGTGAAAAAAGATGATAACGTTTAAGTGTTAGTAGATAGATTGAGATTTAAAAGCAGATTTAAACCAATATTACTTTCTATGGCCTTAAGTGTCATACCGACGGTTTTCAAGGGAGCGCCAACCGAGGTTGCCCGACATCGCAGAATCAGAATTTTTACTGGTGACACGTCAAATGTCATTCATACACCAGGACCTGTGATGGGTAGTTAGTCCCTAGCTCTCACCAAAGAGGTAAACTTAGCTACACTGTCCAGGAACCGCGGTGAGAGGCGGACCGTCCATGCTAATAAACCCTATTGGTTTCATTGGGCGACAGGGCTTGAGATGTCATTTCATCTCAAGTCGGGTAAAAGTCCTACAAAATTGGAAGCAACGTCTCCAAAATGACCTTTACAGTGTTGACGGGGACGTTAAACCTCAAATCAAACAAAAACAAACAAACAATAAACTTAGCTACACAATCCTCAGCACCTTCGGCCGTTGAAATAATCATAATCGAATCGGGAAGTGCATTCCAATCTCTAATGGTTCGAGGGAAGAATGATTCCTTATAAATGTCAGTTCTTGCAGCAAGGTTCTGAAACGCCAATGAATGATGATTTCTACAGTGGGAAACGGGGGGGGGGGGGAACAAGGTCATCTGTTGTTGGGATGCTGGCAGCATCCTTTAGACCGTTGTATAAAAGTATGAGCCTGCTGTCTTTCTCCTTTTCCTGAGAGACTCCCATCTTAATTTTCCTAGTATTCCAGTCAGGCTCCCAGTTTCAAAGCAGTAATTGCTTGTTACAAATCTAGCAGCTCTATTCTGAACTTTTTCAATTTCGTCATTAAGGACCACTCCGCTGGGGTCCCAGATACAACTACCATATTCCGAGATTGGGCGAACAAGTCCATTATATGCTGCCTCTTTTACATCCTGAGGACACTGATGAAGATTTCGCCTCAGGACACCAAGCGTTCTATTTGCCTTTGTACACATATGCACGTGTGCATGTTGCTAATATGTGTATTCAATCTCAGGTATTTAACGGAATATAAGAATCTCATATGGGTGTGAGGGGTGGATTGAAAATCCGTCCCGAGGGACACTGTCCGACATCACGAGGCTTGCCGAGTGATGCCGGACAGTGATCTCGAGGGACGGATTTTTCTATCCACCCCTCACACCCATATTGGATTCTTTTTCTTGCATACCATCCATTTCTGTTGCGAATTTTAATGCTGCTGTTACTTCGGTTACCGACGTCCGCCATTTTGTGATGACACAACAGGAATGTTTAGTGACGTCACGCATGACGACGACGCGCATGAGGTTGTAATCAACCAGTGCATTTATCAAACACGCGATTATATTCGCTTTAGGGTCGGAACACCAGGATCAGAACATAAATTTCTATCCCAGGGTAAAATAACGGATTTCCTTGTCTGGTGTGCAAGAATCCACGTTCTCGAGGACAGTTCCCTCTAAGGTGTAAGAAACCTCAGCTATTTTTGTTCTCTTCCTAGTTATCTGCATAATGTTGCATTTAACGGGCTGAAATCTCATGCCCCATTTTCGTGCCCAACATCCTAATCTATCTATATCATTCTGAAGTTTCGGCGAGTCCTCTGTATATCTAATTTCCCGGTAGCAAACACAGTCATCTGCGAACAGTCTTATTTCTGAGTCAGTGTCAGTGGAACTATCATTGATGTATAGGGAGAATAACAGTGGACCAAGAACAACCCCTTGTGGTACTCCAGACAAAACCGGTGCCCACTCTGAAGATTCACCATTAACAACAACACGTTGTTTTCTGTAGCAAAGGAAAGAATCTATCCATTTGAGAGTATTTTCCCCCAATTCCATAACCAAATAACTTAGATTTAAGTACTTCATATGGTGGGGTGTCAAAAGTTTTCTCGAAGTCCAGAATAAATGTGTCTATCTGTCCCCCTTTGTCCAAGATTTTTGCCCAGTCATTAATAACTGTTTTTTTTTTTTTTTTTTTTTCTTTTTTTTCTCCTATTATTGCTACTCGCTCACATCTGAGCATTACGAGCAGGATTTCCTGGGTGGTAACCAGTACTTTTTTTAAGCAATGTGGATAAGATGCCTTGCTCAAGGGCACAACACTTGGGTCAGCGTGAGGCTCGAACCCGCAACCTCTTGATCACAAATCCGATGCGCTACCACTGCACCAAAGCGCTCCACTCCACAAAGCTCTCAGTGCTCAACTGGGTTCCACAACTATGCCTTTTCCTAAATGCATGTTGTCTGTCTTACAGAAGTTTATGCTCATCCAAGTGGGCAATGATGTTTGTGCAGAATATATGTTCAAGCAATTTACACAGAACACAAGTCAGAGACACAGGGCGATAATTACGGGTAACCCAGCAGGCACTCAACGTTGAATCAACGTTGAGTTTGTGTTGAAATTAGGTTGATTGGTTGATCAACCTTATATCAACCTCTGTTCAACGGTGATTTATCAACACTGATTAAACGTTGGCAGTATAACGTTGAATCAAAGTTGATATGTTGTTGTATATAAACAACTGATTCCGCAAAGTTGAACTTAAGTTGGTAAAACTCTGCTGATTAAACGTTGATGTCCTTATTATTTAATCAACGTTGAAATTTGGCTGACAACCAACATTTGGTTATTACGCCATAAACAACAACAACAACAGCAACGATATTATTATTATTTTTATTATTATTATTATTATTGTTGCTGCTGCTGCTTTAAAACAACACTCGCAAATATGAAAGAGCACATCACGTCGGGTCAACGTCGTATCCACGTCGTCGCATTGATGTTGATGCGACGTTACCTAAACGTCATGTGCCCACTGGGATAAAAATCCAGAAGGCGCGCAGGTGCGGCAAACGACCAGGGTCTACGCTGTTTGCTTGTCAAATACCAATTATATATGGATCTGATCAGTTTGTAAGTTTTGAATGAACTTTCCCACGAAGCTCGCAGCAACAAAAAATGGCGGCGCCGAACAGAAAAAGGTATTTAGAGTTTTATCCTAACGTACGTCGCTGGCATAGCCAGTGTTCGGCTTATCCTGCGTCTAAACGAATACTAGTTGATGAGATGGTTCTTATAAAAAATGCAGGCTTTGTTGGATCTTATTTTCATATCTTTTTATCCTTTGGTCGTGACGTGACGCGCCGGGAAAATCATATGCTCACAGAGCGTGTAAGTTTTTTCGTGAACTTGAGACAGAGAGGGAAAAAAAACAACAACAGAAAAATAGTATTCATTGTGCGAGGTAAGATTTATTATTATTATTATTACTGCATGCATTTTCATAAAAGCATGTGTTATTACACACAATACAATGGAAACGAAGAAACTTTTGATTCATAAATTGTGTACTCTTTCAAGTGCGCATTACAAGCGCTTGCACGCAGACGCGCAGTTATGAAAATACACCGCCAGAAACTGAATCGGGCTTCTCAACTTGCAGTTAATACAAAATATCATTTACAAGTGATTTTGTAATAGCTTTGTTCTTTATAAATTTTAAAATTAACTTTTAAATGAAGAGAAACTTTTCATTTTTCCAGTTAACTTTTAAATCGAACGAAACGAAGTGCAATGATGAATATATATTTGGCCAGTCAAAGGAAAAATATATAAATTAAAATGCCCGGTAAAATGCACGATTCTATTTCTATTACTTAACAGTAAAATCAAGCTTCTGGGCCATGTAATGCTTAGTTTAAGTCACTGGGAACCTTTTTAGAAAATATGTGATTTTCAGCCAACTACTTAAAATTTTGTTATGCTCTGGCTTTACTCCTTTGTGTATACATAACTGTGCTTATCAGTTTTTCCATATTATAGGCTTGTAATATTAGAGCGTCTGGTGTTTATGATTCCCAGCTTATGCCACAAGTTTTATGCCTTTTTTTTACGATAACACACCCGTGCGACTTAGTGCATTTTTTCACATCTCAAAAATGGCTTCTTTTCTGATGAAAATTTGTGATATTTTTGTTACTTTTACTTCAAACATATGTTGCGGGTGCCCGTAAGAACTGCCTCATTGAGGCGGTTCTAACAAGTGCCCATAACCTATGTTTTGAAGCAGAAATGAAGAAATAAGAAAAATGATATATACCCCCGTACAGTTTTCTCTATATAAAGTGGGGTTTAGGAGGTGTTAATTAGACGGACGAGTTCACGTGATGGATTATACGACCCTTTCAAGATTATTTCACTGATATCGAGCCGATCGTTAATCAGAGGTGGGCGAAAACCGGAGTAACCGGAGAAAAAAATACCTAACCTTCCCTTGCAGAACTTGGCGTCTCACGTGTGACCCGAGCCAGGCTCGAACAACAGCGGTGAGGGATCTGATGATTTAGAGTCAGCGCTCTTGTCCATTAGGCCAAGGAGGCCCATATGTTTTATGCCTGTACATGGTTAGTTTGGACGATTCCGTTCCCTATTATATGTTAGTGTTATTATACATGTATTTTTATGCAAATAGTGTAAGATGCCCTGGGTGTTCGTAGTACGTGGGTCTACACTACATGTATTTTCCCAAATCTCATCCATTGTACCCTATATAGGCATTATAATGTGCAAATGTAATCCAACAGGGTTTAGAATAGAAATGCAAATTTAAACGTTTGTTACAAGACATGTGCGGCCCCCGCCCATTGGGGCTGACAGAAATAAATGGGCTCCATGATGCTTCAACGCAGAGCTGAAACCGACCGCACATGAGTACTGGTAAACTGCTCAGAAAATCTAAGCCTGCCCAGGTAAAGCGGTGCGAGTTGGACTGTCAGTGCTTATAAACCCTATTGGTTTCATTGGGCGACAGGGCTTGAGATGTCATTCCATCTCCATGTCGGGAAACGTCCCACAAAATTTGAAGCAACGACTTCAAAATGACTTATACAGTGTTGACGGGGACGTTAAACCTCAAATAAAACAAAACTAAAATCATAACACTTTATCTGGAAAAAAAACTTTAATAGTGAAATAAACAGAAGGATAGGCCTACCCCTGCATAAATATTATTATTATTATTATTATTATTATTATTATACTTTTCTTATTTCTTCTCAAAACATAGGTCGTGGGTACCCGTTAGAAGGCGGTTCCAACAAGCAACAACAAGCTACGGGTACGTATGCATGGAACATGCTAGACGTTAATTTTATTTAGTAAGAAAGGGTTACTCAGGAAAAGCCACAATCAAAGACCACAGCCACCACAAGCCACCAAAATAACAGTTAGAAATGATGAGACGACACGTGACATACACAATCGAAATGTGCGTGCACCAACAGTACAAAACCAGAAACTGCAACGGAATCTTTTACGACAACATGCCTATGTAATGCAGGACAATATTTTATGTATCCAGAGATGATAATTGGTGATTTGTTCTTATTTCTGCTCCAAACATAGATTGTAGATGCTCGTTAGAGCAGGTTCTAACGCGTATCCACAATTATTAATAATAATAATAACTGACCTCTCGATCTCAAACCCGATGCTTTACGACTGCACCCCAGCGCATTTATGTTTGGAGCAGAAATAGGTAAAATAATGTAAACCCCACATTTCTCTATATAAAGTAGTGTTTAAAAGGGTAATCATTGCATGGACTTGTTAACATGATGTGACCGCCAGTAGTTAAACTACTGATTGGGTTTCAAATCCGGAGTTTACGAAATTGTCACCATCGCCCCCAATTCCGATGCAGTGTCATACATAATGGCAATAACAGTATATTCAGCATTCATGGTCAGGTGGTATAGACGCAGCAAAGCGTGTGGCATTAACAAACACTACCTGCATGCAGCCACATTTATTTAGCTGGTTTGTTCATAAGCATATTTATCTTTCTCTCCTCTAATAAATAATGACTTCTTTAATGAATGAAATTTTGAAGATGAAGGAACAGGTTTCAGAGAGGGATATGGTAGGTAATCAGAGACATTTATAGGTCTAGAGTGAATTAGAGTGAACATTTGGACTGATTCCAGTCTACCACGATAAGTAAAACCGAAAAAAAAATGTTTGGTCATTGTAAGGTTACTTAACTCAGATTTTTATTTCAATGCTATTTTTGGTTATGGCATTTTCAAGATTAAACTTTATTTTCCGCATGTTTTCGTGTAAAATTGAGGATCCAGTGTAAATTGTTCATAAATAAGAACTTATCCTCATGTGCGATTTAAATTACTAATTCATTATTAAAACTCTTGCTGCATATATATTTATATTATCGGTCGATCCTTTAACCAGTCTGTTGTGGAGAGGTGGCTTACAACATAGAAAACGATCCTCATACCTAGCAGTTATGGTGAGGTGGTATCGATACTACAAAGCATACAACACTCATGATTTCACTATTTAAGTAGCTTATAAAGTAAGGAATTAAACACAATAAATATCTAATTCAGAATTTAAACTTCTCGATGCTCATTTTTTTTTTCAATCTTCGATCGATCCTCATACCGGTCTGTTGAGGAGAGGTGGCTTTTTAGAAAACGATCCTCATGCCTTGCATTCATGGTGAGGTGGTATCGATATTTCAAAGCATACAACACTTACACATACATATTTTCGGTTCACAAGCATGAATTCATTATTTACGTAATTAGCACATGGAGTAAGGAAACCCTAATTTAGAATGTAAACTTCTCTATGGTCATGTTTTTTTTTTTTTTTTCAATTTTCGATCGATCCTCGTACCAGTCTGTTGAGGAGAGGTGGCTTTTTAGAAAACGATCCTCATGCCCTGCATTCACGGTGAGGTGGTATCGATACTTCAAAGCATACAGCACTTACACATACATACTTTCGGTTTACAAGCATGGTTTCATTATTTACGTAATTAGCACATGAAGTAAGGGAATACTAACTAAGAATTTAAACTTCTCTATGCTCATGCTTTTTAGCTCACCAGAGCCGAAGGCTCCGGGGGAGCTTATAGGATAGGCAGTTGTCCGGCGTCGTCGTCGTCGTCGTCGTCGTTGTCGTTGTCGTCGTCGTCGTCTGACGTCAACACTTTCAAACATCTTCTTCTCTGAAGCCACTGGACCGATTCAGCCCAAATTTTATCTGTAGCATCCTTGGGCTGGGGGATTGAAAGTTTGTGTTTTTTTATGAAAATCGGCCCATTAGTTTGGTTGCTATGGCAACTTAGAGTTTCCATAGACTTATAATGGGGAAAATTGAAAAATGGCATTTACTGCCAAGTCATTGCAGATATTTGGACAAAACTTTTATAGAAATGTTTCTTGAGTAAAATTCTTTCAGCCATATGCTTTTATGCCAACCTGAGGGTCCCCCAGGTTGTGCCGGGGCCATGCCCCACCCCCTCCACTTCATAAAAGGCCATATATCTCAGAAACCATTCAGATCCCGACCCCTAAACCATATATATTCTTGTTCCTATTGATAAGACGCATTTAGTAACACCAACCTTGGGGTCCTCAGGGATGCGCCGAGGTCATGCCCCACCCCCTCCACTTAATAAAAGGCCCAATATCTCGGAAACCATTCAGATCCCCACCCCTAAACCATATATATTCTTGTTCCTTATGATAAGACCCATTCAGTGACATCAACCTGGGAGTCCCCTGGATGCGCCGGGGCCATGCCCCACCCCCTCCATTTCATAAAAGGCCCAATATCTCGTAAACTTTACAGATCCCCGCCCCTAAACCATATATATGCGTGCTTCTTATGATAAGACACATTCATTGACACCAACCTGGGGGTCCTCAGAGATGCGCTGGGGCCTTGCCCCACCCCTCCACTTCACAAAAGGCCATATATCTCAGAAACTGTTCAGATCCCCACCCCTAAACCATATATATTCTTGTTCCTATTGATAAGACCCATTCAGTAACACCAACCTGGGGGTCGTCAGGGATGCGCACAGGTCAGGCCCCACCCCCTCAACTTTATAAAAGGCCCAATATCTCGGAAACCATTCAGATTCCCACCCCTAAACCATATATATTCTTGTTCCTTTTGATAAGACCCATTCAGTGACATCAACCTGGGAGTCCCCTGGATGCACCGGGGCCATGCCCCACCCCCTCCATTTGATAAAAGGCCCAATATCTCGGAAACCTTACAGATCCCCGCCCATAAACCATATATATGCTTGCTTCTTATGATAAGACACATTCATTGACACCAACCTGGGGGTCCTCAGAGACGCGCTGGGGCCTTGCCCCACCCCTCCACTTCAAAAAAGGCCATATATTTCAGAAACTGTTCAGATCCCCACCCCTAAACCATATATATTCTTGTTCATTATGATAAGACGCATTCAGTAACACCAACCTGGGGGTTCCCAGGGATATGCTGGGGCCATGCCCCACCCCCTCCATTTCATAATATCACAATATCTCGGAAACCCTACAGATGGCCACTCCTTAACCATATATAGTCTTGTTCCTTATGATAAGACACATTCATTGACACCAACCTGGGAGTCTCCCTGGGCCTTGCCCCACCCCTCCACTTCACATAAGGCCTTATATCTCAGAGAATGTTCTTAGCCCCACCCTAAACCATATATATTCATCTTTCTTATGATAAGACGCATTCAGTGACACCAGCTTGGGAGTCCCCGGGGCACGCCCAGGCCATGCCACACCACTTTACTTCATTAAAAGCCATATATATCAGAAATAGTTCAGATCCCCACCCCTAAACCATATACTTGTTCCTTATGATAAGACTTGTTCAATCACACCAACCTGGAGGTCTCTTTGTGCTGAGGCAATGTGCCCCGCCCTTCCATTTCATAAAAGGCTTTATATTTCAGAAACCATTCAAATCCCCACCCCATAATCATATATGTTCTTGTTCCTTATTATTAGCACACCTACTGTAGCGGGGTCCGCAGGGGCCATTCCTATTTCATAAAAGGGCCTCAAATCTCTGAAACCGGTCAGATTCCCAGCACTGAACCATATATATACTTGGTCCTTATGATAAGACACATTTAGGGACAACAGTTTGGGCTTTCCTGGGATCAATAGGGCATGCCCCAACCCCTCAACTGTTAAAGAGGCCTTACAGATCCCCACTGCTAAACCATATATATTTTTGTTTCTTATGATAAGACGCATTTAGTGATACCAACCAGGGCTCCATTGGGTCCATGCCCCACCCCCTCTACTTCATAAAAGGCCTAACTTTTCAGATGCTGAGTCCACATGGGTGCTCATTTGGACATGGGGGTTCATTTGGTGGATTAAAATGATATCATGTTAAAATACATGGCTGCCATTGGGCAGGATGGGCAGTGCCCACCTGAGCTCTGGTGAGCATAGTGGCCCATGGGCCTCTTGTTTCAATTTTCGATCGATCCTCACACCAGTCTGTCGAGGAGAGGTGGCTTTTTAGAAAACGATCCTAATGCGAGGTGGTATTGACACTTCATTGCATACAGCACTTACACGTACATACTTTTTCCAGAAAACTTGAACGACAGCGGATCACGGTCAAAGTTTACAAGAACCCCTTCGGGGTTCATTTAATTTGCATGCGACCCACTGCGTTCATATTTACATAAACTGCAGAAAGATAAAATGCATTTCTAAAGTGTACGGATTTTCTACACAATACACAATAATTCCTTCCAGAAACTAAACATGCATCTATAGGAGAAAATACATCTGTGGTGTAATTTGAAGAATTGCCTTTCTTGTTTTTCAGATAGTGTTATGAATAGGACCACCCTTGACCCCGACAGAATTAAAAAAGAAAAGAAAAGAAATTAGCATCCGACTAAAATAGACAGTCTACAGAAAAGGCGGTAGCTAATGTCGAACAAAAAAAAAACAGTGATCAGTTCTACAAACTTTAAGTACAACAGTGTTTGTGGCTCGTCATATCTTAAAAGAAAATTTAAGTGAAAAAGTGGGCGCCCTTGCATGCGTATGAAATATTTACAGTTTGCAAATTTATATGTTAGTTTCGTTTCTTTAATAAATCATGGTTTCTTAAACGCTGTTTCTGTAGTTATATCAGTTTGATTTAATGGTTGATATTTCAACGTTGATGCAAGGTTGAAAATTAAGCTATGGTTCAAAGATGACTGCTCAACGTTGATTCAACTTTCATATTCAACCGAATATCAACGTTCATTCAACATTAATATCTTAACGTTGAATCAACACTGAAATATCAACGTTGATTCACTGTTGGATTGTCAACTTTGAGTCAACGTTGACTGTGCAACGTTGATTCAAATTTCATATTCAACCCAAAATCAACGTTTATTCAACGTTTGCCTTCAACGTTGACTCAACGTTGAATCAACCGATTATTGCCCGCTGGGAAGAGCCCTATTTATAGAAGCCATTCTTTGGGGATTTCTAGAAACACTATCATAGGAGGAGTATCTGTTTGTGACCCACTGTGCTGCCCTCCTTTGCACTATTTCTATTTGGTCTATATTTTTCTTGGTATAAAGAGTTCCCGCGGTGGTGGCATATTCAACTTTGGGTCTAACAGATGTTTTATAGGTTAATTGTTTGACGGTCTGATTTTTTGTTTTTACATTTCTTTTAACAAATCCTAAAGTTTGATAATCCATAGTGACAATGTCGACTCAAATATGTGTATTCCAGGTCAGATCTTTGGAAATACTTACCCCAAGGTAGCGTGCACAATGTAGAGACTCCAATATATCACCATGGAGGCTATACCGGGAGTGAATAAGCTGTCTAGCTCTGCAAATGTGAAGAACGTGACATTTACATTTCTTATAAAATATTTTTAATGAGTTTTTTTTGTGTGTGTGAGTTTTTTCCTTGTCTCTTTTGCAGCATTTAGTAGGACCCGATCACAAGGTGTGCCTAGAGTAAGTACCTGAACTCGCCATGATGCTGATAGAGATTTTCCACACTTCGAGCGTTATTATTTACGTTTATTCTTTGATCTACAACTTATTATATGTCGGGGAGGGAGACGAGGCGTATGTCTATCTGTTCTCATACAAGGGCTACGGTGGAAAGTTGAAATTCCTCACATTCTATCTATCTATATATCCTGCAGCACCCTCTCGCGAGGATTATGTGCAGCTGCGCGCGTCAGAAAAAGAAAAGTGTGATAGAAGAAAAAGTATTAGATTTTAGGAGAATTGAAAGTAAAAACAGTGTTAGTAAAGTAGAGATTAAAAGCAGATAAAAACAATGTTTCACGGTTCATGGCATTGGGTGATGGAGGGTGCATATGGTCGATCTGAAAGAATCCAGATCGGAGCACACAACAGCATGAGGGGGAAGGTGATTCCATTGTACCACAGCCAAGGGGAAGAAACTGTATTTATAGTAACTGGCAGTAGTAGGGATTTGAATATAGTGCATAGTATGCATGTTTTTAGTAGTTCTGATTGGATGTCGGATGTATGTAGGGAGCGGAATCTCGACAAGACTATATACTATCTTGCAGAACAATAGGAGGCGAGCATCTGCCCGCCTCTGTTCCAATGATCTCCATTCCAGGGTATTAAGCATCTGGGTCACACTACTATATGAAGAGTAGTCATGTTTGACCCATCTAGCTGCTCTTCTTTGGACTTGCTCAACCTTGTTTATATTTGACTGGGTATATGGGCTCCACACAGGGGAGGCATACTCAAGCTGGGGCCTAACAAGGGTATTATAAGCTGTTTCACGTATGCCTTGATGTTTGGTGCGTATATTCCTACGTATGAAGCCCAGGGTCCGATTTGCTTTGGTGGTCACGTTATGAATGTGGGTGTTCCAAGTTAAATCACGGCTAAACTCAAGGCCCAGGTACTTGGCATGATCAGCCTCCTGGAGGACTTCACCGTGGAGAATGTAATTGTGTCTAATGGGTTCTTTAGAACGGGAAATGTGTAGGACCTGGCATTTACCCAGGTTAAATTCCATTTCCCAGTTCTTTTCCCAAGTTTCAAGCTTTTGGAGGTCCCTTTGCAATAAGGTACAGTCAGCATCACTGCGGACAGCCAAATATATTGCCGTGTCATCTGCAAAAAGTCTGACCTGTGAGTGGATCTGCTCTGGTAGGTCATTGATGTATAAAAGAAACAGGATCGGTCCCAGTACTGATCCTTGGGGAACCCCAGATGTGACCGGAATTTGGGATGAGGTTTCCCCCTCTAGGGCTACACGTTGAGTACGGCCAAAAAGGAAAGCTTTGATCCAGTTTAGGGTGTTTGAGGTTATGCCATGTTGGTGCAGTTTGTGGAGTAATTTAATATGGCTAACCTTATCGAATGCTTTACTAAAATCCAGGAGTATCAGGTCAGTCTGGTGACCTGCTGATAGATTTCGTGCAAGCTCATCAACAAGTTGGATGAGCTGTGTTTCGCAGGACCTCCTTTCCCTAAATCCATGTTGAAGATCATACAAGATGTTATGTTTGTCGAGATGCTTAGTAAGGTTGGATGCAACAATATGCTCCATTAACTTGCAGCAAATGCAAGTTAAGGAGATAGGCCTGTAATTTGCAGGGTCACTTTTGTCACCCTTTTTGAACAGGGGAGAAACAATGGCTGTCTTCCAATCCGAGGGGATTTGACCACTGGAAAGTGATTTCTGGAAAATGACCTGAAGCATGGGCGCTATTTGGTCTCTAAGGGATTTAAGGACTACTGGTTTAAGAGCATCTGGACCGGCGGCTTTGGTCGGGTTTAGGTTCGATAAGAGTTTAAGAATTCCTGCTGCTGATATGTTTATTGTAGGCATTTCCGGGAATTTGGGTAAGTATTCTTCCGGAACAGATTCTTTATTAATGGTGCCATTTGCCAATCCATTCTTGAGAGCATTGTCAGAAAGCTGACTTAAACTCAATGGTGATAGGGGTGTGAAGGAGGACTGAAATTGTCTGTTGAGAGTATTTGTCTTATCTAAATTGGTTGTGGAATATTTGCCAGTTACAGGATCTAATAATGGACCTATACCTTGGGTGTCTTGCTTGCAATTTTTTATGAAAGAGAAGAGTTTTTTCGTGGAAAATTTGGCAGAACTAGCCTCAGAAGGTTCAGAGGCATTTTCAGGTTTATCATTTAAACCAAGGACATCAGCCAAGTAGTTGTCATAAGCCTGTTTTATTCTTGCATTTATAAATTGTCAAGTAGTTGTCATAAGCCTGTTTTATTCTTACATTTATAAATTTAGTAAGAGTTGTCACTTTGATCGGTGTTAGGATAGAGATCATGTCGCGAATTTTGTCCGGTAGAACTTTCGGGCTATTTGCTGTCCGATAAAACCTCATGATGTGGTTCTAACTAGTACCCACACACTATATTTTTTTACCCCCCCCCCCCCCCCCGACACACACACAAAAAAAAATAGAAAGGAAGAAAATTGTATCCCTGGATCTTCCCCCACAAGACAATTGGTTTTCCCTGGGATCAAAAGCCTGTTGGACCGTAATACTGGTCAGACACTCGTATTTTATCTGGTCATAGGAAGTATAGTTAGGTCAGATAAACTATAAAAAAGAACATCATGTGAACAAGTCCGTGACGAACACCCCGCTAAACCGCACTTTACATAGAGAAAAACAGGGGTGTAAGGCTGACACGATTAATCGTGCTGTATAATTGATTAATCAATCGATAAATTCCATAAAAATGATTATCATTTCTGATTTGCTTTAAACCGATTACTTGATGGGTAAAAATTACTACCCAAAGTTATGCCTAAAATAGCTTGATGAGTGGCAAACAGTGCAGACCTGATGAGAAGCCGCATTATGCATATCTGATTCTGATTCTCATCTGGGTCTACACTGTTTGCTCAGACATGTCTGTTCAAATATACATATGGTAAAGTGCAACATATGGAAAGAGTCATGCTCAGACACAAAGCCAGACAGGTAAAATTATCAGCGATTACTAATCGATTATCGATCGCAACGACATGACTGATAATCGATTATCTTCTAGCTCTGATTAGCCAGTCCTACAGGGGTGTACATTAATGTTCGTATTTCTGCTCTGAGACATAGGTTGTAGGTACTCCTTAAAACTGCCTCAATGAGGCAGTTCTAACGAGTACCAAAACCTGTCTTTGCAGTAAAAATAAGTAAAATATCACAAAAAGTTTGATTAGAAATATGTCACGAATATGACCATTTTTGATATGAAAGAATGCACTTTTGTGCCTTTATTTTTATCACAGGAATATGTAATCGTAAAAAAAAAAGAAACCGAAAATAGGTGTATAGAGAACCAAAGTGTCTAGGCCACATATTTTCACATCTGGACCGAGTTGTTCAACGCATCGTTAACTTAACAAACTTGTTAGTGGCCAAATGTTTCAATATTCTTGCAAGTATAATATCTACATGTAATAGTCATACTCTGGTATTTTTGCTGGAAAAAATGGGCAGCTGTTACAAATGCAAGAGCTACTCACATTTTTCAGCAAAAAGATAAGCATATTTGTCATACTAAAATTTATGATCAAAGTTTAACAACCTGTTAACTAACAGCTTTGTTAGTTTTGAAAAAAACTGGCCCCTAATGTTTCATGCAATTCTTGACTGGTAGATGACAATTACAAAGCGCATTTTTCAGAGTTTTTGTAAATGTACCGAACACATGATACTATTATATCTTTTAAGAATCACTCAGTCGAAATTAAATACTAAGATAATGTTACACTTTCAATAGAAACAGTGACTTTATGATGAATTTTGAAGATCATGTATCATGTGTATCAGATATTTGTAAAAAATAAAAAGACATCTTAACCTTTGCATGGTCTCTGTGGCCTAGCGGGTAACAACCCTGTCTCTTAATCATTAGGTCTCGCACTGCTGCAGGTTTGAGTCTTGCTCAGGTCACATGTGAGATGCCCAGTTCTGCGACAAAAGTTCAGGTGGTTTTTCTTTCGGGTACTCGGGTTTTAGCCCACCTGATCAAGGCTCAGCATGACTTTAAGGAGTTATAAGTAGATTAAGTACCATAATGATTGTAAGTATTGGGGCAGATAGTCCTAAGCAAACAGAAAAGACCCAGATCAGACTTCAGGAGCAGTCTGATCAGGATCTACACTGTTTGCCATTCCATCAGCACCTTTTGGACTCCTTGCTGGATCATGAAACAAATTTGTCAACATTTCAGGAGAATAACAGCAAGTCCTTAAGGTCCTGAAGGAGCCATCTGATCAGGATCTACACTGTTTTACATTCAATTTATGAATTTGTAGGAATAAATTACATCAAGTAATCTGATTGGTTCAAAGTCAGAAATGGGTGTGGCTTAACTGAATATTCAGCAAGAGAAGGATTAAAACAATGCATTCAAAATGGAACTGCATGGACAACATTTTCAAACATTTTGCAAATGTGTTTTAGCGAAAGTTTTCATTTTACGTAAATCGTCTTGGAAGATTCACATAAAATGCCAAATCTTATTTTCTCCTATTCACCATATTTGCATTATTTGCTTTCATAGCAGAACTAAAATAAAAAGTAAAAATCTTGTCTGCATCTGGTTTGCTTGACACCTTTATTCGATTTTCTTAACCCATTTAGTACCAGAAACCTCAAAACGGGTACCTTGGCAAACAGTGCAGGCCCAGATCAGATGCCGCATAACGCGGCGTCTGATCAGGACCTCCACTGTTTGCTAAAAGTTCAGTCATTTTCCTTATAGATTTTGATGAAAACACAACCTGACACCCCCTAAATTTTGAAATGGACTCCTGCTATATATAAGTAGGAAGATTCCATTTGGTACAAAATGGGTTAATCAATTCACACACTTCCTAAACTTATAAAACATGATTACTACTCAATACATGTAACTGTAAACAAATCATGCGACATCATGTTCACAGGAATTTTGTGCTACAAACATAGGTTGAGAGTGATCAGTCATTGAAGTGTTTTTCAATCTTAAGCCAATCTGAGATATTACTTGCATATGTACCTTATACCATGGCAATTGTCATCTGTGAGTTAGTTTTAAAGTCATTGTTGTAAACAGTGTGGACCTAGACCAGTTTTTGCATACAGTTTTATACAGGGTAACCAACATTCTATGAAGATTGCTACCCTTACTGAGGAAGAAGAAGATCAGACTGCCCCTGTAGGAGCAGTCTGATTTGGGTCCACACTGTTTTCCTGTAAGCAAAAACATTTATAAAAAAGTTTGCCAGAAGATTTTGCAGACGACATGAGCAGACAACATTTTCAGATGTATTTTTTTTTTTCGCCATGTCAACCCTAAAGATGCCGAGAAAAACTACATCTGAAAATGTTGTCTGCTTATGTTGTCTTCATGCAAACTTTTAAAAAATATTTGTGCATACAGGCAAACAGTGTGGACCCAGATCAGACTGCTCCTTGATGAGGTTCATACTGTTTGCCAAGAATGACTTTTAAGGTAACCGGCAGACGACAATTGTTGTGATTGGCATTTTAAGGGTTAAGGGATATAGTTGGCTTTACAAGGATCTTGTTCAGATGAAGAGATTTCAACATTTACTCTTAAAGCACCATGTGGAAGTAGCATATGACATTTTCAAAGTCTTTTTCAAGTGTTTCACTGCTATAGAAAAACTCTGAGCAGACAACCATTTTATGTTTTTCACTTATTTTCAAAGAAAATAAGGCTTGACATTTCATGTGAATTGTCTGCCTCGCTAAGAATTTTTTTTTTTGGTTTTGGTGTTACGGCCCTTTCAAGATTATTTCACTCATATCGAGCCGATCATTAATCAGAGGTGGGCGAAAACCGGAGTACCCGGAGAAAAAACACCTGACCTTCCGTTGCAGAACTTGGCGTCTCACATATGACCCGAGCGAGGCTCGAACCACAGCGGTGAGAGACCTATGATCAAGAGTCAGCGCTCTTAACCACTAGGCCAGGGAGGCCCGTTTCGCTAAAAAATAATTAACCTTTTTTGTACCGAATGGAATCTTCTTCTTTATATATAGCAGGAGTCCACTTCAAAATTTAGGGGTGTCAGCAAAATCTATTTGGAAAATCACTGAACTTTTAGCAAACAGTGGAGGCCCTGATCAGACGCCGCATTCTGCGGCGTCTGATCTGGGCCTGCACTGTTTGCCAGGGTACCCGTTTTGGGGGTTTCTGGTACTAAATGGGTAACATCACAAAAACATGCCTATATAATTTTGACCCCCTTAAACCCCACTTTTATATATTAACACTTTGCTTTACAGAGGTACATACATCATTTTTCTTATTTCTGCTGAGGTGGTTCAAACAAGTACCCACAATCTATATTTTGAGCAGAAGTATGAAAAATATCAGAATTTTTTATCAGAAAATTTTCAATTTTTATTAGTAAAATTTTCAATATATTTGAATAGGCATGTTTTCGTAGGGATAAAATTTAGATTGTCATCTGCTAAAAAATTTTCCATTGTGCATGAAGAACTAAAAGCAAAATTCAGTAACTGAACACGGCCCCTGCCTGTTGGGGCTTGAAGAAATATATGGGCTGCATGATGCTTCCACGCAGAGCTGAATCAGGCCCGCACACTAGTACTGGTAAACGCTTAGAGGATCTAATCCTGTCCAGGAACCGCGGTGCGAGGTGGACCGTCCATGCTAATAAACCCTATTGGTTTCATCGGGCGACAGGGCTTGAGAAGTCATCTCATCTCAATGTCGGGTAAAAGTCCCACAAAATTGGAAGCAACGTCTCCAAAATGACCTTTACAGTGTTGACGGGGACGTTAAACCTCAAATCAAACAAACAAACAGTAACTGAACAATGGATGCAATATTGGTTCTTTATCATTTGTCTGTGTTTTTGATGTTCTCTTCCGGACTGGTTTACGATCTATTGTATATCGGAGACTCTGACGAAGCATTCGTTTATTTGTTTAATTACAAAGGCTATGGAGGAAAATTCAAATTTCTTACTTTTATTTGTCATGTAAGTTGAACATATCCTATTTGTGGTAAAAGCCACATATTCACCATATTTGCATTATTTGCTGGCTCCCAGCTTGCACATTGTCAATAATGGAAAAACAGGTAACCAGACCCCCCTGACCTTTCAAGGTCAGGGGGGTTTGGTTACCTGTTTTTCTAACACTGTTAACCTTCAGACTAGGAACCAGCAGATAATGCAAATAAGGTGAATGCACTAATGAGTAGGGCTGGCTAATCGGAGTTGAAAAGATAATCGATTATCATTCCTGTCATTGCGATCGATAATCGATTAGTAATCACTGAAGATTTGGTCATAATTTTACCTGTCTGGCTTTCTGTCTTAGCATAACTCCTACCATATGCTGTACTTTTCCATATGTATTTGATTTGTTTGATGTGAGGTTTAACGTCCCCGTCAACACTGTAAAGGTCATTTTGGAGACGTTGCTTCCAATTTTGTGGGACTTTTACCCGACATTGAGATGAAATGACATCTCAAGCCCTGTTGCCCAATGAAACCAATAGGGTTTATTAGCATGGACGGTCCGCCTCGCACCGCGGTTCCTGGACAGGCTTAGATCCTCTAAGCGGTTTACCAGTAGTAGTGTGCGGGCCGGATTCAGCTCTGCGTGGAAGCATCGTGCAGCCCATATATTTCTTCAAGCCCCTATGGGCGGGGGCGCATCCATATGTATTTGAACAGACCGACCTAAGCAAACAGTGTAGACCCAGATGAGACGTCGCATCTAGGTCTGCAATGTTCGCCACTCATACAACTATTTTAGGCACAACTTTGGGTAGTAAATTGTACTTATCAAATAATCTATTGCAAGCAATTCAGTAATGATAATCATTTTTGTGGAATTTATTGATTAAATAATTGATTATCAGATTAATTGTGCCAGCCTTACTAATGAGTGCCTATCAGTCCTTTTTCAATAAGTATATTTATATTCTGATGTCACATCTGACAATGTAATAATGCCTTGAAATAAATTCGATAATCCACCAGTGGATTAAATATGCAAATTAGTTAGATACATCCTGTAACGTTACATGTACGACGTTCTTATTAATGATGTCAGGTTTACTAATGGCAGAACATTGACATTTGGGTTAAAACATTGCACGCGAATAAAATGCATTTTAAATGTCATATCATGAATTGAATCTTGCATTCATGCACATGTATTATTGAATTTATTAAGCTCGTTGATGAAAAGGGATAATATGCTCTGCAAGGCTTCGCATTTTATCCTATTTCCTAAACTCATTTAATAAATTCAATAATACATGAACACTCATGTAAGATCCTCTATTTGTGACGGTATTTGCAGTTTGTTGAACTTGAAACCAATAATGAAAACACGCCTAAATACAATTTAAATTCATTGTAAATTTTACCGCCTAAATACAAATTTTTAAATGAAAAATTGTGATATTTTTCTTATTTCTGCTCAAAATGTAGATTGTGGGTACACGGTACAGAGAACCCACAATCTATATTTAAGAGCGGAAATAAGAAAAACAAGGGTTACCCCTGTAAACCCTAGTTTTACTATATAAAAGTGGGCTTCAAGTGGGGGTCAGAATTATATAGGCCTGTTTTCGTGATGAATGCCGAAAGGTCATTCTAACTTATCCACCGTATCAACTTATCCCTGCATATAAACCCTTTATTTGGGCGGTAGGGCTTGAGATACTGTTTATCTCAATATTGGGTAAAAGTCACACAAAATGGGAAGCATTGTCTACAAAATGACATAAATAGTGTTGACGGGAATGTAAAACCCTAGTTCAAACAGACTTATCATTTTGCTTATGTCATAATGTGATCTAAATTTAGAGAGGGACAAGTTGCTGTCTTGTGTTTATTTTGGGACTTTATATGCTCCTTTATAGTGCCGACTTTGAATCTGGTCCATGTGATGACCACCCCTCTACCAGGGATAATTCTGGTGAAAATGCCGATGGGGCCATTTTGACAAAAAAGCAGAAAGAACTAGCTTCCGAATGGCTACTCCCTATCTCCCCCTATATAAAAATGGCCCCCGCTTTCCAAAACAAGGGGCCATTTTCAAAACTGATGGGACTATGGCCCCATGGCCCTGCCCAAAATAATCCCTGCTCTACACCCCACTCTATATAGAGAAAAGTGGGGTTTACAGGGGTATATATTATTATCCCCACGTTTTTCAACGAAAAGTGGGGATATTGTTATCGCCTGCGTCCGTCCGTCCGTCTGTCTGTCTGTCTGTCAGTCCGGGCAGACGAGAGGTACCTAGTGGGGTTAGGATTCTGCCCAATTCAACTTAATGGGGTTTATTCCGTAAGGCACAGTAACTTTTCAGTTAGTGGGGTTAAAAATTTCGTATGTGGGGTTAAAACTCTGTACAGTGGTGCGTTATGGGGTTAAAGTCTCCATAGACTTTACATTAGTAACCCCACAAGGTACCTCTACTAAGAACGTCCGTTCTTACAAAATGGGTTTATGTGGCTTCTTTTAGGTACAGAAGGGTTTTGTGTGGCAAAATGGGTTTGTGTGGCTAGCCTCACAAACCCATTTTTCTGTTAGTACAGAGGGGTTCAGGGGGACTAGAAAAATCAAATAAAAAAAAGACACATAAATTTATGTCCATCACCTTGGACATCCTTGGACATGGATGTCCAGGATTATGAGGCTAAACTTTGAGATTATGGGGCTGAGCCACATAAATTTAACTGGCTGTCCTGGGGCTGAATGCTGCAGTAGGAAAAAGTCCCTCTATGTGAGGAGCTAGACCCATAAGATGTATCAGTGCACTATAAAGAAAGTTCTGTTCTACCTTTAGAGGGCTAGATATCACAACCTCTGGTAGCCACATAAGTTTAGACAAAGACGGTTTCGTACAGACAGCCTTTATGTGGCTGATGTCCAAAGTTTGTGTGGCTAGCCACATTAGATGTACAGATTTGTGTGTCTTATAGCCACATAAACCGTTTGCCACATAAAAATTTTAGCCCCATAAAATATGGACAGGTGCAGCCACACAAACCCAAAATGTGGGTCTGTCCGTCTGTCTGTCCGGCTATCTCCTCCTAAACCGTTAGCCGGAATTCAACCAAATTTGGTATGCGAGTTGCTTACATGAATGGCTTGCGCAAGATCACATTTTTTTTTGTCCCCGCCCCCAGGGGCCCTGGGGAGGGGTCAAAAGGTCAAATTTTGACTACTGTGGAGAAAACGTGGGGATTTGCGATGGCTTGCCATCGACTGCGCGCTCTAGTTTTCCTTAATTTTGCTCAAACATAGATAGTGGTACTCGTTAGAACTGCCTCATAATGTGTACCAACAATCTATGTCCGGACTTGAAATTTATAATAAGAACATAAAAAAATCTAGTGAAATAGGCTAGTTTTAGAGCAATCAAAGGCGCTATTTTAGCACCCGCAGCCTATGTCTTTGAGCAGAAATAAGAAAAATAATGAATACCCCTGTAATTTCCACTTTATATACATAAAGTTGGGCTAGGAGGTCTTCATTTCACAGACTTGTTAATCTGATGACATGCTCACTCAGATGCCAACCTGGCCCCAAGGTTATAAAACTTTTTTCATGCTCAACTCACCTGAGCATGAAATTTATAATGCCCATAAATATTAACCCTTCTCTTGCTGAATATTCATTTAAGCCACACCCATTTCTGTCTATCAACCAATCAAATTACTTGATGCAACTTATTGCCCAAATTCATAAACTGAATGCCAAACAGTATAGATCCTGATCAGATGGCTTCTTCAGAAGCCATCTGATCTGGATCTACACTGTTTCCAAAGATAGGGGTTGTCGTGAACAGCAAGAAAAGAGTTAATAAAATACAAATGAAAGGGGCAATTTTTGTTCTCAGATCAGCACAGAATGTTACTTGCCCTGCTCGTAAATTTGAAAATGCCAACAAATGTTGGCATTTTCAAATTTATGAGTAGGGCAAATTACATGCTCAGTTGAGTTGAGCATGAAAAAAGTTTTATAACCTCGGGGCCTGGCTGGTAATCAGGTGGTTGCTTGACCTTACATAAGGAAAACATCATCCATGTGAAATAATGGCATCGAACATGGTGTCAGAAATGACAGATACAGTAAAGGTCCTAAATTAAGACCACCTTTGGGACTGTTCAAAAGTGGTCTTTAAGACCACTTTTGAACAGTCTCACGGGTGGTACCTGATCAGATGACACTGTGTGCAGAAAACACAAAGAAAGAATAACTGAAACTTTCTATATAAGCTTTTCAAAGCAGAATTAGTCTCAATTTTTGGTGGTCTTAATAGCGGAATTTTTACTGTTTTAAGTAAAAATGATGACATCTTTCTTATTTCTGCTTTCATCATAGATTGTGGGTGCTCGTTAGAAGCGCCTCATCAAGGCAGTTCTAACGAGTACCCACAATCTATGCTTTTGAGCAAAAATAAGGCAGATAATGTATAACCCCATAAACCCCACTTTTCTCTATAAAGTGGGGTTTAGGTTTGTGTGTGTGTGTGGGTTGGTGGTGGGGGGGGGGGTCTTCATTTCACGGACTTGATATTGTGATGAATATTATAGTTTTTACTGAGCTGTTAAATTTTAACTTAAATTTTTACTTATTTTTTACAAGTAACAGAAGGTGTAAATTGCCACTGTTATGTCATGTTTTGCAAGTTTCTGTTGGATGGTCATTAAACAAGGAAATAGCCTGGGGTAGGGGGTAGTGTTTGCTTTATTCATTGTGTTTGTTTCCTGTTTTGAATGAAATAATCTGATGTAACCAGGAAGACATCACGAAAACACGCCTACATGACAATTTTGACCCCCTTGAACCTCACTGTTGTATAGTAGAACTGGGGTTTACAGGGGTAAACCTTATTTTTCTTATTTCTGCTCTAAAATATAGATTGTGGGTACTCGTTAGAACCGCCTCATCAAGGCGGTTCTAACGAGTATGCATAATCTATATTTTTAGCAGAAATAAGAAAATTGTCACACTTTTTTCAGCTTAAAATTTTCCTTTCTTCTGTGGTTAGGTTTGCAATATATTTGTATAGGCGTGTTTTTATAAAGAGCTGTAGATAAGATGGAGTAAAAAGGATAATTAAGGGATAATTTTCCTTATTTCTTGTTAAAAACATGTTGTGGGTACTTGTTAGAATTGCCTCATTGAGGTGATTCTAACAAGTACCCACAACATGATCATTGTTTCATGATCCAGCAAGGAGTCCAAAAGCTGCAGACAGAATTGCAAACTATGTAGACCCTGATCGGATTTCTCCTTCAAGAGCAGTCTGATCTGGGTCTGCACTGTTTGCTTAGGCCTGTCTGTCCCAATTCTTAGGATCATTACCATAAGTGAAATTATCTTGTACGTGCTGTAAAACTACAAATTAAAAAAAAAAAAGCAGAGGCATGTAAATTTCATCTGATTGACAGATGAGAAAGCTAAGTAATCCAAGTGATACATTGCCAATAACGTTCCCTACCTTGAGTACCTTCTTTTGGGTCAAGTTGTTAAAAATGTAGGAAGTTGTTAGATGACCTTACATGTACATTTAAGTACTGCAAAATAACAACAAAAACATGCACATGCATGCATGGATGCACACACGCACACACACAAACACAAAAGCACAAAAAAGGCATTTTGCTCCCCCAATTATTATTTTCATAAAAATACCACTGTATTGTATGTTTCACTTGCTAGAACAGTAACTGTTATCATCAGCTCGCCTGATCAAAGTCCAGGAAAAGCTATTGCACTACCTCCGGGGTTGGCGTCGGAATCGGTGTCGGCACCCTCATTTACATTAAAGTTATTTAGGAAGTCATAATTTTCAAACCGTATGATGGACTTGGTTCATATTTGGTATGATGATAGATATTTTGCTTGTTGGTTTGTTTGAATTGGGGTTTAACGTCCCCATCAACACTATTTAGGTCATTTTGGAGACGTTGCTTCCAATTTTCTGGACTTTTACCCTACATTGAGGTGAAATGACATCTCAAGCCCTGCCGCCCAATGAAACCAGAAGGCTTATATGCATTGGACACATGATGATAGATAAAGGTTAAAAGTTGTATTCAGCAATACCCTTGCGCATACCCATGACCTCAAGGTCAAGGTCACAGACTTAGAGATTTTATGTATTATGTTTTTTATGGATTTTATGTTGTAAGTTTTTTAAGAGCTCATATTTTTTAAACTGTAAAATCCCTTTTGTTCATATTTGATATGATAATAGATATGCCCATGGCATGAAGGTCAGGGTCACAGACTTGGAAATATAATGTTTTAATTTTATAAGAGCTTATATTTATATTTTCCAAACCAAATGATGGATTTGGTTCATATTTGGTATGATGATTGATATAGGTCCAAAGTTTTATTCAGCAATATCCTTGCCCATGACCATGACATCAGGCTCAGAGAGACTATTCTAACGAGTGCATACAATGTAAGTTTCTAACAATTTTACAAGAACTAAGGAAAATTATCCTGTATCACTGTAAAGATTCCTTATGATTTTACTCTGTTTTCAGATACTACAGACAATATATTTTGGGTTGTCGGTGGTGAATGATTTACGTGGAGGAAATGTACGCCCATCGCAAGGACAGAGAAAAACTGGACTACAGAAGTTCCTGGATCATTACTTAGCTGGCGTAGCTTACCCAGTTGGAACGGTAATACCGTAAAAACCCTAAAAATTCGGACATCTTCAGGATCTGCTATAAAATTTGAACAAATTTGTTTCACAATCCAGCAAGGAGTCCAAAAGGTGAAAACAGAATGCCAAACAATGTAGACCCAGATCAGACTGCTCCTGAAGGAGCAGTCTGATCTGGGTCTACACTGTTTGCACAGGCCTATCTGTCCCAATACGCAGGAATGGTAATAGCCTTATTATTGGGCTTGGCTGAAATTTTGTCCTTGATGATTGATAAACCCTTGTCCTGCTGAATAAATTAATTTTGGCACACCCATTTCTGGCTATCAACCAATCAAATTAATATACAGTCAAACTTCAATGGCTCGAACACCTTTGGGACATCGAAAATCTGTTCGAGACAGGGGTAGTTCAAGCGACTGAGGGATGCTGCCAGGAGGTATACAATATACTTTTGGATATCTTTTCGGTGTTTTATAATGAACATGTGACGGGCCTCCATGGCCTAGTGGATAAGAGTGCTGACTCTTAGTCATTACGTCTCTCACCGCCGTAGGTTCCAGCCTCGCTGGGGCCACGTGTGAGACGCCAAGTTCTGCAACGGAAGGTCAGGTGGTTTTTCTCCGGGTACTTTGGTTTTCGCCCACCTCTGATTAACGATCGGCTCGATATGAGTGAAATAATCTTGAAAGGGCCGTAAACCCCCCCCCCCCCCAAAAAAAAAATGAACATGTATGCTGTGTGTACTCATTAGAATCACCTCATCGAGGCGATTCTAATGAGTACACACAGCATACATTTGCAAGATAAAAGACTAAAATCTCCTTAATTATCCCCCACTTTTTCTTATGTAGAGGATTTCGCTAGGGGCTCAAGAATGGGTTCGACGCATCCATGGTAAACGAGCAATCGGTGTTCGAGCCATCGAAGTTCTACTGTAGTGTTCTTTCAAATTAGCCAGCTAAATGACAAACAGTATAATCCTGATCAGAGCCATCTGAGCTGGATCTACACTGATTGCTATGGATCCTGATCAGAGCCATCTGATCTGGATCTACACTGATTGCTATGGATCCTGATCTGGATCTACACTGTTTGCAAAGGTAGAAGCTGTCATGTTCAGCAAAACAGGAGTTAAACGTTGATCACGGCTGGGGTCGGCAACATTCTTTCGTGGAGTGGAGATTGATCATGAAATCTTTTCTACGGTCATTCTCTCCCTTCCACTGATTCAAGAAGGGCAGTTGTCAGTTTCTGGCGAAAGAATGTGCACAGTTGTGGTTAACCGCTGACGTATAAGCCTGCTCAGGAAAAGTGTGGATAGGTAAACTGACCGGCTCGAAAATGACCTAAAATAGTGTTGACTGGGCCGTTAAACCCCAATCCAAACAAACAAACATTGATTAGGAAAGTTTGATAGAGGCTCATAAATTATTCTGCTCATAAATATTGAAATACCAACAATTCTTGACAATTACCTAATATTTATGAGCTGGACAAATTTCATGCTTATTATAGCCCCGCTTTGAAAAAGTGGGGCTATATTGGATTTGCCATGTCCTTCTGTCATTCCGTAATTCCGTGATTCCGTTAATTTGTGTTGGCTCCATAACTTTGTATCTGCTTAACATATTTTCATGAAACTTCACACAAATGTTAAACACCATAAGACAATGTGCAGAGCGAAGGAATTATAACTGTGGATTGCCTACTTTTGGAGTTATTGCCCTTTGAACATTTTCCGTAATTCCGTTATTCCGTGATTCCGTTAATTTGTGTTGGCTCCATAACTTTGTATCTGCTTAACATATTTTCATGGAACTTCACACAAATGTTAAACACCATAACACAATGTGCAGAGCGAAGGAATTATAACTGGATTGCCTACTTTTGGAGTTATTGCCCTTTGAACATTGAAAAATGGCAATTTTAATTGTGTCCGCTTCATAACTCGAAAACCGTTTGAGATATTTTTAGGAAACTTCACACAAATGTTAAGCACTATGAGACGATGTGCAGAGCGCAGGAACCATAACTCTGCATTGCTTATTTTTGGAGTTATTGCCCTTTGAACATTGAAAAATGGCAATTTTAACAGTGTCCGCTTCATAACTCGAAAACCGTTTGAGATAATTTCATGAAACTTCACACAAATGTTAAGCACTATGAGACAATGTGCAGAGCGCAAGAACCATAACTCTGGTTTTCGTATTTTCTGTGTGTCTGTCTGTGTGTCTGTCTGTGTCTGTTAACAATTTTCGTGTCCGCTCCATAACTTTAAAACCCATTCACATATTTTCATGAAACTTCACACAAACATTAAACACCATGAGATGGTGTGCAGAGTGCAGGAACCATAACTCTGGATTGCCTAATTTTTGAGTTATTTCCCTTTGAATATTGAAAAATATCAATTTTAGCTGTCTTTGCTCGATAACTCAAAAACCGTTTGAGATAATTTTATGAAACTTCACACAAATGTAAAGCACCATATTACGTGTGCAGGGCGCAGGAACCCAAACTCTGGATTGTCTACTTTTTCAGTTATAGGCTTTTGAATATTAAAAAATGGCAATTTTAACTATGTCCGCTCCATAACCGTTTCTGATATTTTCATGAAACTTCAAATAAATGAAAAGCACCTTGAGATGATGTGCAGAGTGCAGGAACCATAACTCTGGTTTGCCTACTTTAGGAGTTATTGCCCTTTGAACATTTAAAAAGGCAATTTTGACTGTGTCGGCTCCATAACTCACAAACCATTTGAGATATTTTCATGACACTTCACACAAGTGTAAAGCACCATGAGACAATGTGCAGAGCGCAGGAACCCTGACTCTGATTTGCCTACTTTAGGAGTTATTACCCTTTGAACATTGAAAAATGGAAGATGAAATTTAGTATAAACATGGACATTCTGGTAATGTATCATGCTCATTGAAATGAGGGACAAGGGCTCACAACTCTTAGAGTTTTTCCAGATAATGTAAAATTTTCAACAGTTATTTCTTGTTCATAACTGTTTTCTCTGCAGCTTAAATAACTTTCTTCTCCGACAGCGCTGAAGCGGGGCTATAGTCAGATCCTCTGACAGCTCTAGTTTGAGTTGAGCATGAAAAAAGTTTTATAATCTCGGGGCCTGGTCTAGTTGTATTTTATGTACTGGTAGGCAGATTTTAATTGGAGAGCCCACAGGTAAATGGATTTATCACATGAACCAATAAATTGAAATGACCCCAAGTGTTGAGAATTCATTAACTTGTTCAACCCTGCACTGGCCCGTATACCATAATGTTCCTTAGTATTGTGACAGACAGGTCTAAGCAAACAATGCAAAGGTATATACATTATTTTTACGTATTTCTGCTACAAGACACAGGTTAGAAGCCTCTGTGGTGTAGTGGTTACGCTACTCGCCTTGTAAACCAGGGGTCGCAGGATCGATCCCGGGCTTCTTCCGACTTTCGGATGAGTCTTTAAACCGAGGTCCCGTCTCCGCATGACCTTAGCTGTTGGTGGGACGTAAAACTCAAACACTCACTCCAAGATATAGCCTGTGGGTACTCGTTAGAAACGCCTCATTGAGACGGTTCTTAAGAGTACCCACAACCTATGTTTGCAGTATAAATAAGAAAAATATCACAGATTTTCATCAGAAAAGTAGCCATTTTGGAGATGTGAAAAAAAACCACTGTGTCGTACAGGTGTGTTATCATAATGCAATGACCTAAATAAATAGTGTTGACTGTAGGGCTGTAACGATACAGTCACCCCATGATACGATACGTATCGCGATACTTGCCTCACAATGCGATACATATCACGATACTACTTTCTTGCTTAATTCACAGCTCTAAAATTTTCAAAATGGCTCAAAACCATCTCAGAGTTCAATCTTCTGTAACAAAGCCTCTTTAAGATGCCCATATTTGTCATAGAAGTGATCAATGTATCTTAGTAACAATTAAGATCTTTCTAATTTGTTATTAAAATGGTCTTGAAATATGTTAAAGCTGTCATTTTCTTTGGAAATCATACTTTTTGGTATCGCGATATTTTAACCCCACGATAGGATATGCATATCATCAGCAAAAGTATCACAATACGATACAATTTCAATGAATTGTTTCACCCCTAGTTGATTGGTCTGTTTAGCTCCAAACAAACAAATTTAAGATCCTGATGAGAGCAGAATGTATCCAAATTTAAAGATGACAGTACACTTCAGAAACACACAGAAAGGATACGAGCTAGAGCCTTGATATTTGGTATACTGATTGGAACTGAGGAGGAGATCAACTGATTAAATTTTCAACAAATTTCATGAAATTTTGTAAAGTTATGGTCCTTTGCAATTTCTGGCCATTTAATTGTGTTGCTTTCTGGTGCATTGCATAACTTTAGAACCATGTATCCAAGGGTTTTGAAATTTCATATAGGGATTTCTCATGAAAAAATAGTTGACCCTTATTTTTTTTCTTTTCCGAATTATCTCCCCTTTTTGAGTTATTTCCCCTTTAATTAAATAACATAGAAATCTCGTTAGCAAGATATCTAAAAAAGTATTTGAGCTAGAGCCTTGATATTTGGTATAATGATTGGGACCGAAGAGGAGATCACCTGATTAAATTTTCAACAAATTTAATGAAATTTTGTTAGAGTTATGACCCTCTGCAATTTCTGGCCATTTAATTGTGTTGCTTTCTGGTGCATAGCATAACTTTATAATCATGTATGCTAGTGTTTTGAAATTTCATATATGAATTTCTCATGTAAAAATAGTTGACCCGTATTTTTTTTCTTTTCCGAATTATCTCCCTTTTTTGAGTTATTTCCCCTTTAATTAAATAACATAGAAATCTCGCTAGCAAGATATCTCAAAAAGGAGTTGAGCTAGAGCCTTGATATTTGGTATACTGATTTGGACTAAGGAGGAGATTACCTGATTAAATTTTCAACCAATTCAATGAAATTTTGTTAGAGTTATGGCCCTTTACAATTTCTGGCCATTTAATTGTTTTGATTTCCTGTGCATAGTATTACTTAAGAACTATGTATGCTAGTGTTTTGAAATTTCATTTATGGTTTCCTCATGAAAAAATAGTTGACCTGTATTTTTTTCTTATCTGACTTATCTCCCCTTCTCGCCTTGTTTCCTTTTCAATTAAATAACATAGAAATCTCGTTAGTAAGATATATCTCAAAAAGTATTTGAGCTGGAGCCTTGAAATTTGTAATACTGATTTGGGCTGAGGAGGAGATTACCTGATTTTATTTTCAACCAGTTGAATGAAATTTTGTTGGAATGATACCCTTTGCATTTTCAGGTCATTTAATTGTGTTTCTTTCTTGTTGCAAGATGTTTAAAAACTACATGTATTTAAATGGTTGCCTAAAAACTTGACAGGCTGATTTGGAATGACTAGTATATCGCCTGATTAACATTTGAAAAAAAAAATCTGAATTTTTTTTATGCCCCCGCCATTCGAAGAATGGTGGAAAGGGCATATAGCGTTGCCCCTGTCCGTCCGTGCATCCGTTTGTCTGTGCGTCCGTGTGTCCGAAACTTAAACGCAGTCAATAACTTCCTTATTTCTTGATGGATTTTAAAATTACTTGACAGAAATAATAACCATCATGAGAGGAAGAGTCACGTGCAAAACCCAGGTCCGTACCACCAAGGTCAAGGTCATACTTAGAGGTCAAAGGTCAAAAACAGGGTCCGAAACTTAAACGCAGTCAATAACTTTCTTATTTCTGGATGGATTTTGAAATTACTTTGTAGAAATGTTAACCATCATGAGAGGATGTGTCACGTGCAAAACCCAGGTCCATACCTCAAAGGTCAAGGTCATACTTAGAGGTCAAAGGTCATAAAAAGGGTCTGAAACTTAAACGCAGTCAATAACATTCTTATTTCTGGATGGATTTTGACATTACTTTGTAGAAATGTTAACCATCATGAAACAATGTGTCACATGCAAAACCCAGGTGCGTACCTCCAAGGTCAAGGTCATACTTAGAGGTCAAAGGTCAAAAAAAGGGCCCGAAACTTAAACACAGTCAATAACTTACTTATTTCTGGATGGATTTTGAAATTACTTTGAAGAAATGTCACTCATCATGAGACGATGTGTCGCGTGCAAACCCAGATATGTACCTCCAAGGTCAAGGTCATACTTAGAGGTCAAATGTAGAAAAAAATGGTTCAAAACTTAAACTCAGTCAGTTACTTTCTTATCTCTGGATGGATTTTGAAATTACTTGGCAGAAATGTTGGCCATCATGAGACAGTCTGCCTCACACAAAACCAAGGTCCTTACCTCCAAGGTCAAGGTCATACTTATAGGTCAAATGTGAAAAAAGGGTCCAAAACTTAAACACGGTCAATAACTTTCTATGGATGAATACGAACAGACATATTTTCAGGCGGGGGCATCCGTGTCCTATGGACGCATTTCTAGTTTTTTTTTGCAATAATGGCCTTTTGAAAATTTGGGCATTTATGGACAAGCATATGGTTGGGGGCATAGTGTTTTACAAACACCATTTCTAGTTAGATGGGAAATCTGAAAACTTTACACTAGCAAACAATTCAGGTCAAGAATTTGGCATCTGATCAGGGCCTTCACTGTTTACAAAAAAAAAAAAAGAAGAATAAAAAATCAGCCATTTTATACATTTCTAAAACCTGTGACACCCTTAAATTTTGAAATAGACGTAGGCTAGTGTCAGTGAGGAAGATTCCATTTAGTACTAAAATGGGTTTAAAAGGTATCCAGTGAATCCTTGTGTCATTTGATCCAGCTACATGACACGCATGAAGTGTAGGATTTACCATTGTGAGCAAAATTTTGTGGTCTTGGAAAACTGATATTCCCAGTGTTATACAGGATATATTTTATTTTTTAAGTGAATACTGAAAAATGTTGCATCAAGTGTGTTGAAAATATCAGTTTACAAACTTTGATGATTTCGATACACAAGACTAAATATTTTTTATATTTTCTGAAATAAAAAAATTCAAAGCCATCTGATCAGGACTAAACTGTTTGCAAAGGTAGGGGTTGTCATGAACAGCAGGATAAGGCTTCTTCAGAAGCCATCTGATCTGGATCTACACTGTTTGCAAAGGTAGGGGTTGTCATGAACAGCAGAATAAGGGTTAATGAGCTTCTGTAGCCAAGTGGGTAAGAGCTCTGACTCTTAATCATCAGGTCTCTAAACTCTGTGGTTCGAGCCTCCCTCGGGTCACATGAAAAGCCAAGTTCTGCGACTTTAGGTTTTTCTCTGGATACTCTGTTTTTTGCCAACTTCTTATTAACAATCAGCTCAGAATAAGTGAAATAATCTTTAAAGGGCTGTTTACAATACAAAAAAAAAAAAATATTAAAACACCATATTTACTGTTGTATATTTCAGTTTGTAGTGGTCACATTTTGGAGTATATACGTAGTGGACAGAGAGCTGGTCTATCCAAAAGCCCTGGATAAAATTATACCATCATGGTTAAATCATGTCATGGTAAGTGAAGTCCATCCACAGCTCCAGATAAAGTGTTTTAGCTCACCTGAGCATGAAGTGCTCATGGTGAGGTATTGAAATCGGTCATTGTTCATTGTGCATTGTGTGTCATGGGTCATGTGTCGTCAACAATTTGCTTTATATGCAAACCATGGATTACAGGATCGATCCCGGGCTTCTCCAGACTTAGGGAACAGTCTTTAAATCAAGGTCCCATCTCCGTATGACCTAAGCTGTTGGTGGGACGTAAAACTGAAATACACTCACTCACTGTACCAAAATAGTTAAAACGGTTTCACTCTGATAAGCATGATGGCTGCCAGAGCTAAAAACAGAAAAACATAAAAAAATTGATTTAAATGTGAATTCCTCCTAAACCCTTGGGCCAATTTAATTCAGACTTCACAGGAATGTTGCCAAGGTGGCTACCTACCAATATAGCTAAAATCCTTCTGCTCCGATGAACAAAATAGCCACCAGAGCCAAAACACAAATCATTAGAAGACAACTGTTCCTATACGAGGGCTGATTGATACATGTATGTTGTGAGCCTTATATTGAAGGATTTGAATTTTGTCGGACATATTGTATTATTTTTCAACATAATCCCCTTCAGTATCTATACACTTTTGCCAACGGTGGTTAAGGACCTCAATGCCACTTTTATAGAACTCCTTTTCTTGGCTGTTCAGAAAGTCACCCACTGCATATATGACGTCATCGGACAAAGTGGGTGCCTGAAATAGCCGTTTTCAGTTTTGGAAATAGATGAAAGCCTGATGGAGCGAGATCAGGTGAATAAGGCGGATGCTCAATCAATTTAAAGCCACAATCGTGAATGGCGGTCATAGCAATGACAGACCTGTGAACAGGAGCATTATCCTAATGGAACAACATACCTTTAGTGAGTTTTCTGCGGCGCTTAAGTTTAAGAGAACATCAGTAGATGTTATAGTGTCCATAGCCCTTTACCCCTCCCAAGTTCAAAGATGAATATTTTTCAAAGTCATGAAAGCGCATCAAATTTCTTGTAGACTTTATGCCCAAAATACCAAACTTACAATTTATAAAAGAAATTATTAAGTCATTAACAAAAGAAAAATATTTTGTCAAAAGTGGAACAGATTATCGCTATTCAGTTGTGTTCCAGCCGTGGTGTTCTTACCCAGGGACAGGGTAAAAATTGAATATTCTCATGTGTTTGATAAATGCACTAGTTGAATACGACCTCATATGTGCTGTCGTTAGGGTTGGGGTCACAGCACATTATGTGACATCATTAAACATCAACTAGTGTCATCACAACATGGCGGACGTCAGCAACCGAAGCGACTGCAGTATTAAAATTCTACGCTCAGAAATGGAAGGTATGCAAGAAAAAGAGTCCTGCATGTGTGTGAGGGTTGGATAGAAAAACCCGTCCCTCGGGATTACTGTCCGGCATCACAAGGCAAGCCTCGTGATGCCGGACAGTGACCCTTGTGACAGACTTTTCCATCCACCTTTCCTACCCACTTTGATTTCCCCGCCCTTTGGGGCTTGAAGAAATAGATTGGGCTGCATGGTGCTTCTGTGCAGAGCTGAAACTGACCGAACTTGAGTACTGGTAAACCGCTTAGGCCTGTGTCTGCCCAGGAAAAGTGATACGTGTTGGTTCGCTCCTTAAACCCTAGAGGTTTATATGGGTGGGAGATTTGTTTGTGTGTTTGTTTGATATGAGGTTTAACGTCCCCATCAAAACTGTATAGGTCATTTTGGAGACGTTGCTTCCAATTTTGTGGAACTTTTATGCGACATCGAGATGAAATGACTTCTCGAGCCCTGTCGCCCAGTGAAACCAAGATATGGGTGGTAGAGCTTGAGATGTCAATAATCTCAATGTTGGGTAGAAGTCCCACATAATGGGAAGCAATGTGTGAAAAAAATGACCTAAATTGTGTTGACGGGGACATACAACTTCAACTCAAACAAAACAAAGATTTGTTGAATTATATTTGAGTCAGCACATTACAAAACCTACAATAAGACATGTGCGCCCAACGAAGACTCAGATCAGCCTGCTCATCCATGCAGTCTGATCAGAGTCTTCTTGTGCACTCTAAGGTGACTAAGGGCCCAGTGCTACAGAGGACCCGCGTTATAACGACATTCGTTATAACGGCAAAACTTGTTATAACGACAATTTCAATAGAATGAATTCTTAGCTCAAGGTATTACCTCGATTCCGAGCGGCTTGGGCTTCCCCGGGTTGGAAATGTTCAAATCGAATCCATAGTCATGAAAGATTCTTGTAATTTAATACTCCAAGAAACAAATGTTATAGACATTTGTTAGACGATTCTAACAAATATCTATAACATTTGTTTGAGTAATGCTGTGGAAAAGACCTTTATAACCTATCATAATCCTAACTTGGATTCTTTGTAACGGCAAATTCATTATAACGGCACAATAATAGGGAACAAATACTGTCGTTATAACGCGGGTCCTCTGTACTTCATGCAGCAAGAGAAGTCTCTGGTTGGACTATGTGGATGTGCATGCTGATCTGAGTCTTCGATGGGCGCAGATTTTGTCGTGCGCTGTCTCATTTCTTTCATCACGGTGGAAACACTTAGTTGTTGCACCTGCTTCTAGCAGGGATACAATGTTCTATCATTTGTTCGTTCATAAAGCCATCAACATGTGGGCCGACTTTAATATTCAAGTCCTTTTCTCAAGAAATGTCAAACAAATTTGCATCCCCTTTCCCCCCACCCCAACTCCCAGGAATGACATGTGACAGCCTTCCACAACATTCTTGTTTATCCTTTTCTCAAGAACTGTAAGTCAATGCCCGACAGGTGCGACATAGCCTTCCATAGCTTTGCATGGAAGTTCTTATGAAGTCTGTTTCAGAATTTGTTGGCAAAAGCTTGTTAAATGTTATTAGGTATCTTGCTGGTTTCTTAACCCATTCAGTACCAGAAACCCTTAAAGGGGTACCCTGGCAAACAGTGCAGACCCAGATCAGATGCCGCAGAACGCGGCATCTGATCAGGGCCTACACTGTTTGCAAAAAAAATCAGTCAATTTCCAAATAAATTTTGAAGAAAACACAATCCAAAACCCCTAAATTTTGAAATGTACTCCTGCTATATATAAGGAGGGAGATTCCATTAAATGTCACATGTATTGTCCAGTTATGAAAGGTCTTTTTATTTTAGGTTAACTGTTTGTCACTCGACTTAACTCTTATCTTGCTGATCACAACAATCCCTATCTTTGTAAACAGTGTAGATCCAGATCAGATAGCTTCTGAAGAAGCCATCTGATCAGGATCTACACTGTTTGACATGCAGTTTATGAAGGAGGAATTTGTAGGAATAAATAACATAAAGTAATCTGATTGGTTCAAAGTCAGAGATGGGTGTGGCTAAAATGAATATTCAGCAAGAGAAGGGTTAATGTTGCTCATGAATCTGAAACTGAGTTAATTAATATTGTCCATGTGTCTATAGCTGACCAATAAATTAATTAGCACAAATATAGTTTTGCTTAACCCTTATCATGCTGAATATTCAAATTAACCACGCCCATTTCTGATTATCAGCCAATCAGATTACATGATCTAATATTTTCATTCACATCCACAAACTGAATGTCAAACAGTGTAGATCCTGATCAGATGGCTTCTTTAGAAGCCATCTGATCTGGATCTACACTGTTTCCAAAGACAGGGTTTGTCATGAACCGCAGGATAAGAGTTAAAATCCAGGTAATAGTTATTTATAGATGTTATTTTTATTGCTGTGACTTCAGAGTGCTTTCTGTAAAACCTGGACTGGACTCATGTTAGGGGCATCTGATCTGGATCTACAGTGTTTGCTTCAACAACAGGAATCGAAGGGTTGAACAAATTACTGTAAAATTACTATATTAAGACCAGCTTTATGACTGTTCAAAAGTGGTCTTTTAGACCACATCTGTACAGTCCCAAAGGCCGTCACTTATTAGGGGACACTGGGTGAAGAAAGCACAAAGACTAACTGAAACCTTCTCATTAAGCTTTCTAACAGCAGATAAAGTCTTAATCTTACCTGTATAATTTTGATCCCCTTAAACCCCACTTTTATGTAGTAAAACTATGTTGCACTGATGAGTTAGGAGGCATTCATGCGGACTGAGCAAATCGTTTGTCTAAATCACAACGGAAGTAAGGGTGAGGAGTGTGGCCATGTAGAATCGGTTTGGGCCCCCCGGTGGGGTTCGTTTTCGCTGGCCGTTCCGGGGCGGTTCTTCTGTCGTGGTTTGTTTTTGTTGTGGTTTGTCTTTGGGTGTTTGTGTCGCTTATATTATTTTAGAATGGATAGCCTATTGGCCATTTTGTGGGGAAGTAACTGTCCTTTTGGCTTTCTGCTTTTGATGTTTCCATTTGGTCTGTTGTTTCATGTTTGTGTTTCCTTCCCTTTAGTGTCTCTGATGGGAGCTGTGGGTTGATTGTATCGATTCCTGATCATTGCCTCCACTTCTATTTAGAATGGTATACATTATTTTTCTTATTTCTGCTCAAAAACAGAGATGTTGGAACTTGCTGATGCGGTTTCAATGAGTACCCATGATCTATGTTTTGTGCAGAAATATAAAAAGAAATTTGTATCTGAAAATTTACATTTTTGGTGGTAAAATTTGCAATATATTTGAAAAGGCATGTTTTCATAGTGATTTATTTAGGTGGTCTTAACCCATTTAGTACCAGAAACCCCAAAATGGGTACCCAGGCAAACAGTGCAGGCCCAGATCAGAAGCCGCAGAACGTGGCGTCCAATCAGGGCCTCCACTGTTTGCTAAAAGTTCAGTCATTTTCCAAATCAATTTTGATGAAAACACCACCTGACACCCCTATATTTTGAAATGGACTCCTAGTATATATAAGGAGGAAGATTCCATTTGGTACAAAAAGGGTTAACAGCGGAATTTTACAATCAATCCACCAGTGCTATCAGTTCTTTGATTGTGTTTTATTTTCAGCATACCACAGTACTACCATTCCTCCTAGTAGAAAAATTTTTAGTATTTAGACAGTACCCAAACAGGAGAAAAGGTCTCGCCATATTGTTAGGATTCGCTGCAGCTTATTTAATATGGTAAGTGAAAACATAACTCAGATCCAAGGTCTGAAAACTCTTCACTGTACTGTATCCACAAATATTAAGTGCACTGGCCCCCGCCCATCGGGGCTTGAAGAAATATATGGGCTGCATGATGCTTCCACGCAGAGCTGAATCCAACCCACACACGAGTACTGGTAAACCGCTTAGAGGATCTAAGCCTGCCCAGGCAAAGCGGTGTGTGTCGGACCGTCCATGCTTATAAACCCTATTGGTTTCATTGGGCGACAGGGCTTGAAATGTCATTTCATCTCGATGTTGGGAAAAAGTCCCACAAAATTGGAAGCAACGTCTCCAAAATGACCTTTACAGTGTTGACTGGGGTGTTAAACCTCAAATCAAACAAACAAACAAACAAACATAATAAGCGCACATGCTCTGATAAAAACAAAAATACTTTTTAACCTTTCTCTTGCTGAATATTCAGTTTAGCCACACCCATTTCTGATTTTGAACCAATCAGATTACTTGATGTAATTTATTCCTACACATTCATAAATTGAATGTCAAACAGTGTAGATCCAGATCAGATGGCTTCTCTGATCATGATCTACACTGTTTGCAAAGATAGGGGATGTCGTGAACAGCAAGATAAGAGTTAACATTTTTGTACCAAATGGAATCATCCCCCTTATATATGGCAGGAATCCATTCGGAAATTAGGCCCTCGCCCATAGGGGCTTGAAGAAATATATGGGCTGCTTGATGCTTCCACACAGAGCTGAATCCGGCCCGCACACTAGTACTGGTAAACCGCTTAGATGATCTAAGCCTGTCCAGGAACCGCGGTGCGAGGCGGACCGTCCATGCTAATAAACTCTATTGGTTTCATTGGGCGTCAGGGCTTGAGATGTCATTTCATCTCAATGTCGGGTAAAAGTCCCACAAAATTGGAAGCACCGTCTCCAAAATGACCTTTACAGTAATGATGGGGACGTTAAACCTCAAATCAAACAAACAAAAACCATTCGGAAATTTAGAGATGACAGGATGTGTTATCTAAAAAAATTTTTTTCAAAATAGCTGAACTTTTTGCAAATGGTGTAGGACATGATCAGACGCCGCATTCTGCAGCGTCTGATCCTGGCCCGCCCTGTTTGCCAGGGTACCCGTTTGGAGGTTTCTGGTACAAACTGGGTTAAGAGCATAAAATGTTGCAGACTGTTACAGTTGAAACAGTGCTGAAAGATTACAACAAACATATCAGTTACCAGTATATAGTTGTGATGAAAATGGACAAATTACTGACTTTTCTTATATGCTTTTCAATGAAATACATGTATAGAGATTTCTCAGTGAAATCAAAATCTATATTGTCACCGTTTCAAACAGTGAAACATATATTCTCTGTTTCTGAAAAGTCAATCAGCTAAACGTAACGTAATCAATGCACACGACACCAGTTAAGCTTAGCAACTGTGGACATTATTTATATTCAAATTTCAAGTGAACCATTTGATAAGTTTACGTTCCAAGCTGTTTTCCAGGTGCAAACTTTCAGATTACACCCAATATTATACCCAGTTAACCCTTATCTTGCTGTTCACGACAACCCCTATCTTTGCAAACAGTGTAGATCCAGATCAGATGGCTTCTGAAGAAGCCATCTGATCAGGATCTGCACTGTTTGACATTCAATTTATGAATTTATAGCAATAAATTACATCAAGTAATTTGATTGGTTGATAGACAGAAATGGGTTTGGCTTAAATGAATATTCAGCAAGAGAAGGGTTAAGACACTGAACACCGCTAAATCACTCGAAAGCTCCAGATAAGAAACTTTTTCAAATGATAGAATACAGATATTTTTCTTATTTCCGCAGGAAAACATATGTTGTTAGAAGTGCATCGGCAAGGTGCTTCTAATGAGTACCCACAACATGTTTTTGTGCAGAAATAAGGAAAATATCTGGGCCCAGTTGTTCAAAGCATCATTAGCTTAACGAGCTTTTTAGTGGTCATATTGTTAACTCTTCTAGCAAGTACAATATCGTAAATTTTGGTATTTTTGCTGAAAAAATGTGAGCAGCTTTTGCGTCCGCAAAAGCTGCTCACATTTTTTCAGCAAAAATTTCAGTATATTTGCCATATTTAATGATCAAAGTTTTAACGATAGGTTAACTAACGACGTCATTAGTTTTGAACAACTGGCCCCAGTACTTTTCGGATGAAAAAGGTGCCTTACCTGGAACTATGAGCACAAATAGTAAAATGTTAATATAAATAAGTACGGCTTTTAAACCCATTGTATGCTGGAAACGTCTTAAGGGGTACCTTGGCAAACAGTGCAGCCCCAGATTAGATGCCGCAGAATGCCGCCTCTGCACAGGGCCTGCACTATTTTCTAGCAGAATTTTCTGTCAAAAATAGAATGAAAATGAAAAAAAAAAAAAAATAGGCCTGACACCCCTTATAAGACAAATGGACTTGCCTGACATATAGCAATGAAAGAGTCCACTAGTATACAATGGGTTAAGGTCAAAGGAGCAGAGAATTGTGTTTGTCAAAAGGTCCTGCTCATAAATATTGAAATACTGGTACCCGGAAAAATAGTATCACCTAGTACTGGCCCAGCATTATCTATCTAAACTGCCTGTCACCTGGCTATGTATGAGAAATCCCAAGACAGGTGACTTGCAAACAGTACAGGCTCAGAATTATCTAATATCTAATTTAAACAGCTGGTAACAGTCTTTATATGTGGAAACCCCAAAACACTCATTGTGGCGATTCTAACAAGTACACAGAACATAATTGTTTTGCCTCATTGAGGTGATTATAATGAGTGCACACAACATACATTTTGAAGACCTTCCTAAATTATCTAAGATATACAGGCCTCATATTTTTCAGGCATATGCAGGATTTCAGGCTTTTAGGGCTTGATTGTTTCTTGATTTTTTCTTGATTTCAGGCTTTTTAGATTTTTATTTTTCCTCCTATTTTCTGTTTAAAATGACTATTGAACACTTATCCTCTGAATAAAATGATTTTGCTTCACTCGTTTCTGCCTATTCACCAACCAAATTATTTGATATAATGTATTCAAGTCACAGACTGCATTACAAACAGTGTAGATCCTGATCAGATGGCTTCTTCAGAAGCCATCTGATCTGAATCTACACTGTTTGCAAAGATTATGGTTGTCATGTACAGCAAGATGAGGGTTAAGACTGCAACATTAGGTCTTTCAGGCTTTGAAAATCTTGGTCAGTATGAGGCCTGATATATGACTATCTGGAGATGTTGAAAAAGTTCTCTAGAAATTTTTAAGAGCGAGTTTGAATTACAAGATACAAGATACAAGATACAAGACGTTTATTTCGAATTTTCGGCCCACATAGGAGCACATACAGAGACATGTAAATGAGCATGAAGCAAGGAAAGAAATGGTAAACATGTTCAAGTCATCAAAGTTTCAGTCTATGTACTTTAACCTTTAACCTGCTGAATATTCAATTAAGCCACACTCATTTCTGACTTTGAACCAATCAGTTTACTTGATGCAGCTTATTTCTACATATTCATAAACTGAATGTCAAACTGTGTAGATCCTGATCAGATGGCTTCTTCAGAAGCCATCTGATCTGGATCTACACTGTTTGCAAAGATAGGGCTTGTCGCCTACAGCAGGGTAAAGGTTAAAAATGCTGTCTACTTATTGTGAATAGCCCAAAAAATTCTTTTATTCTTTCGTAGGATTCTGTGGGTAGCTTACTACGCTAATTTCTGGGTATACCCTATACTAGAAGTAATGGAGGCTCACCAGCGGGCGATATTTATATTTGTCTTAATGGCATTCTTCATCAGTATATACATTGCCGGAGAATCACTGAACAAACTTCTCTGGAGTAAGTATGGTGACTGGCACGATTGATCAGATAACCCATCAATAAATTCTACAAAAATGATCATCATTACTGATTTGCTTGTCATCGATTATTTGATAAGTATAATTTACTACCAAAAGTTGTGTCTAAAATAACTGAATGAGTAGCAAACAGTGCCGACCCTGATGAGACGCAGTGTTCTGAGTGTTCTGGGTCTACACCGTTTGCTCAGGCCTGTCTGTTCAAATACATATGGTAAAGTGCAACATATGGTAGGTGTCATGCGCATACAGAAAGTCAGACGGGTAAAATTATGACCAAATCTTGAGTGGTCACATATAGAAGCTTCAGTGGTGTAGTGGTTACCCTACTCGCCTTGTAAACCAGGGGTTGCAGGATCGATCCTGGGCTTCTCCAGACTTTGGATGAGTCTTTAAACCGAGGTCCCGTCTCCTAATGACAGCTGTTGGTGGGACGTAAAACTCAAACACTCACTCAGTGATCACATATCGATCACAAAGATTATAGGAATGATAATCGATTATCTTTTCAGCTGCGAATTAGCCAGCCCTATCAAGTATGGTAAAATTCCACGTCACTACACAGAGGATCTTGCATGAGTGTTCATTTATTATTTAATTTATTTAACAAGTTGGGAAAAATGATAAGATACAAGGCTCTGCCGAGCATCTTTTCACTTTTCCTAATGAGTTTATGTTAATTTATTATTGGATTTATTAAACAAGTTGGGGAAAAATGATAAAATGGGAGGCTTTGCTGATTATCTTATCACTTTTCCTAATGTCGTGTATTATTGAATTTATTGAATTAAACAAGTTGGGAAAAAATGATAAGATGCGAGGTTCTGCTGAGCATCTTATCACTTTTCCTAATGAGTTTATGTTCATTTATTATTGAATTTATTAAACAAGTTGGGAAAAATTATAAGATGCGAGGCTCTGTCGAGCATCTTAACTTTTCCTGAGTTTAATAAATTCAATAATAAATAAATACAAATGTTAGATTCTGTTTATCACTCTAATGCAGGAAGAAAATACTCGCAAAACGCCTCCTTGGCCAAATGGGTAAGAGTGCTGACTCTTAATCATTTGGTCTCTCACCGCTGTGTTTTGAGCCTGCCTTGGGTCACATGTGAGAGCAACAGAAGGTCTGGTGTTTTTACCCTGGGGGGGGGGGGGGGGAGGGAACTCCCATTTTTGTTCAACTCTTATTAACGATAAAGGCTTGAAATATGTGAAATAACCTTTTATAAAAATAAAACGGAAAAAAAACTTGCAAAAACCTAATTGTCTGTCATTAACCACAGCACCATTAAAGTTTCTAAACCTGATTAGTAATTCGGTTACAAGGAAAAACATAATTCCGATGTTATTTCAATCTTTAGCAGATACTAAAATTAAACATGAAGTTTTTTTCACAAAATCTTCAAGTGTTTGAAGAAAGAAAAATACTTTTTCATAGAATGTGCGTTAATCCTCATTTAAAAAAGTGAATCAGTATTTTGACATCATCACCTTTACTGACATATAAGTGACATAACCAGTCAAAAGAATGTTCGTCCTTGATGTCCGTATTCAATTTAAACAACAACCTGCAATGCCTTAAAAAGTTTTCTGTCACTGCAAGTCACTATGGCTCTCAATGAGCCTCAAACGTTTGCTCGGAAGTACTGTAGGAGACAATGGATCGGCAAGCTGGGTAATATCTAAGTTTCTCTGTGAAGTGTAGCTGAAATAACTTGTTTATTCGACCTGAAATGGGAAACACAAAAAAATGTAAATGCCAAAGCTATGAGCACATTTTTTCAGAAAAAAAAATTACAAGAGCAGAATTTGCAGATAAATTTGAAAACAAACCTCAAGCAATTAAACATTTGGATATCATATACAGCACAACCTTGCATTCTAGTAACCTAATAAAGGGGGTCGAATAACTGCACGCTATAATCGGTAGTGACTTATAATACCTTCTTCTGATGTCTAGTGACCGTTTATAGACCGGACCTACTTTTCAGGTCACTAATTTGCAAGTGTAAATGCAGCATGCAACCTTTTTTACACAGAAAAACAATGAAACAATAAGTTAAAATCTTTGCAATATTTATTTTAACAGATTTTAAGAAATTTCAGCTAAATTCTTACCTTTCGGCCATTCCTTGTTTGAATGGTCCGTTGGAATAATTGCGCACTGCTAATGCGGTTGCATCTCAACATCATCATCATCATCAACGGATTTTTTTATTAACGTGCAGGTAAAGGGGCAACGTCTACATAAGTGAGCCCCCTTCCAGGTAGCTGGCTTGCTGCACGCATGGCAGATCTTACAACAGATCTCCAGGCCTGTCTATCATGAGGATCAATAGCAGGGAGCTTCCATTCTCTGCAATCTCTTTCTGTCAGCTGCTTCCAGGTCATCTTGGGCCTTCCAGGCCCCACTTTCCAGCTACCTGTATGTTACAGGCAGTCTTGACTGCACCGTTTGAGCGTTCCACATGTCCATACCATCGGAGCCTTCTCTCTTTCAGGATGAGGTCCAGGTCCTCAATGCCAAGACGCTGAAGTAACTCACTGGACCTGATGGTGACAAGTGTCCTGTGGCTTGACATTGCAGCTGTGTCTGATCATTGCCCTGTCATTTCGCTGAAGACGTTGGAGGTTTGGCTTTGTCAATGGCCATGTCTCACTGGCATTTCGCTGAAGACGTTGGAGGTTTGGCTTTGTCAATGGCCATGTCTCACTGGCATGGAGCATTGCGCTCTGCACACAAGAGCTGTACACATGACCACGTGTCTTGAACGAGAGGTGGCGGGAAGAGAGAACTGGTAGCAACTCCTTGAATTTCTTCCAGGCTGTTTTCACACGTGTTGTGGTTGAAAGGTCGCAACCACCAGCTGCTGAGAGCATATCACCTAGGTAGCAAAAGGAAGCTACAACCTCCAACTTGTCGGATCCGACCTTGGACTTCCCTCTGTGGTCTGCCATCTAAGGGTCGTGCAGTTCCTTGGCACTGTGTACACCTGTAATCAGGGTCCTCTATCAAGCGCTTGAGCCCACTGCATTTCTTGTGCACCCAGAACTTGTAGCCATTACAAAAGATACTGTTGCTGCCCACTCCAGTGCGACATACAGCGCATGGGAACTGGCCTGTACTCTGCAGGAGGTCCAGACCTGAACCACAGATCATGATCTTTGTCTTTCCTGCATTCACTCTCAGCCCTTTCCCCTCCATTGCATCTTTCCAAGTTAAGAGCCTTCTGACATATTCCTCAAGGGATTCAGCTATGATGACAAGGTCATCAGCATACAGGTCCTCCCAGGGGACTCCAGAGCGGAACTCGCATGACGAGGCTTCAAGCACAATGGTGAAAAGCAGTGGGCTGAGAACAGAGCCTTGATGAACACCCACCTTCACTTCGAATTCTTCAGTGTGACCATCACCAACTCGGACACAGCTCCGAGCATTAGCATACATCCCTTGGACCAGTCGCACAATCCACTCGTTTTCTTAGTGCCCACCAGATGACTTTCCGAGGCACTCGATCAAATGCCTTCTCCAGGTCTATAAAAGCCATGTAGAGTCTCCTGTTGGCCGCCAGATACATCTCTTGCAGCTGCCGTACAACAAAAATTGCATCTGTTGTGCCTCTTCCTGGGACGAAGCCAAACTTGGAAACGCCGATGGACACCAACTGCCTAATGAGGCCATCCACAATCCTCGCCAGGACTTTCATGACCTGTTCTGTCAGCTTGAGACATCGGTAGTTGCCCCGTTCCAATGCATCGCCCTTGTAGAGACAGACAATGAAACTCTGTACCCAGTCGGAGGGTACCTTTCCATCACGGATGATTGCAGCGTCGTGGATCATTGAGGCACCCGCATCACCTGCAGCTCTGATCATCTCCACCACTATGCCAGAAGGGCCTGGTGCTTTGCCAGTCTTCATCTCAGAGATAGCCTTCTTAACCATATCAATAGTGATTGGGATGGGCGGCCCTTCCACTGGTGGTTCATCAGACAAGTGGTCTGGGTCCCAGTCAAACTCAACATTGAGTAGCCTTTGGTAGTGTTCTAACCAGGCCCTCTGCTTTGACTCTTCACTCATTGACATCTCCCCTGCATCATTCTTTACTGGTTTGTCACCTACAACATCGGCATTCTCTCTTCTCATCTGGTTAGCAAGGTGGTATACTTCTGAGGACTTAGAGTCAATATTCTTGTAGATTTACTTCTCAGCTTCTTGGCGAGCATGGTGCACAGCACGTCTGGCTATGCGTTAGGCCGAAAGATATGATGCACGGGTGCCCTTACCAGTCTTCTATGCCTTTTAAGGCTTGCCGCTTGGCTGCAATGAGCTTATTAACATGCTCATTCCACCACCAGGTTTCGCGACGCCAGCGGTGGGGCCGAGTTGTGCCACACACCTCTTCAGTTGTCTTGAGCAGACCGGTCTTGATGCTGTTCCATATATCCTCAGTGGTAGCATCTGCTACAGCTGCTGAACCAGTCACATGCTGGCTGAAAACCTCCTGGAAATGATTTCTTGTCTGAGATTCTTTCAGCTTCCAAACTTTTAGTCTGGGGATGAACTTGCGCTTGGGTTTAGGTGGCACATCAATCCTCATGTCGCATACAAGAAGCTGATGTTGCAGGGCTACTTCCTCGCCAGGGATCACTTTCACATCTGTGACAAGTTTGCGCATTGTTCTGCGGAAAAGGATGAAATCTATCTGCGTCGCTGCGCTTCCTGACTTGTACGTGATAAGATGACTGTCACGTTTCTTGAATCGTGTTTCCAAGAAGCAGGTCAAATGCCAGGGCATAATCTAGAATCCTCTCCCCCTCAACATCTGGTTCAGGTCTACCATACCCGATCCCACCATGGACTTCCTTGTATTACTTCCTTGAAAGTAATTTCTAAAGCTAAAATAAACTATTTATTTGCAGATTTTTATACAGAATGTAAAGCCCTGAGGAACTTTTATTCGAGCGCCCATGTTGTTTCCTACGTCTATGTGGCGCAGTGACTTCAGAAACTTTGCACTCATTGACGTCACGTTATACTACGTGTGTGCGCCATGGCAGTGAATATCTTTAAACATGCCACACAGTATGCTGTCTTTTTTTGGCTTAAATTTGCTAAATTATGGCAAAACCCCTTGATTGTTTTGAATTGCGGTATAAACTAAATACATGATTAGTGTCTTTAATAATAAAATATAATCATCTGATCAGGATCTTCACTGTTTGTTGTGCAGTTTGCGAATTGAACAAATATATTACATAAATTAATTTGGTTGGTTGATAGTCAGTAATGGGTGTGGCAAAATGAATTTATTCAGCAGGACAAGGGTTAACAGAAGTTTCAAGAAATTCAGTCTGATTAAAAATATTATAATTGTCAATGATTCAAAAGAAGCAGTTAATAGAGGATCTTACACAAGTGTTTTGATGAAACGTCCATCTGGGGAGTCCCATTGATTTCATTTGAAGTAACCACAAGTGTAAGAATGTGCTTATCATAAAGATTATGATTTAACCCACTGTATACTAGTGGACCCTTCCATTTCTGTATGTTGGACAAGTCCACCGGCACTTGGCATATAAGGGGTGGCAGGCCTATTTTTTCGTTCTTATTCTATTTTTGACAGAAAATTCTGTTAGCAAATAGTGCAGGCCCTGATCAGACGCCGTGTTCTGCGGCGGCGATCTGGGCCTGCACTGTTTGGCAAGGTACCCCTTCAGGGGTTTCCCACGTTCAATGGGTTAAAGATTTTGTTTTGTTTGTATTTTCAGGAAAAGAAGTCTTCCATTTACAAGAGAAAAAGATGAAGAAAAAGTGAATAGGATGAAAATTACATTTTATTCCACATTTTACAAGAATTTTCATTTTTATGCCCCCGCATCATATGATGCCGAGGGCATATAGTTTTTCGGTTTTCCGTACGTGCGTACATGTGTACGTCCGTCTGTACGTGTGTGTGTACATACGTACGTACGTGATCCTGTAACCTCAGGTTAAAGTTTTTGTAAGAGGTAGAGCCTGAACTTTTAGAACTCATATTTTCCTAACCATTTGATGGAACTGGTTCATCTTTGGTTTGATGATAGATATAGGTCCAAAGTTTTATTAAGCAATACCCCCACCCATGCCTGTGACCTCATGGTCAAGGTCACAGACTTAGAAATTTTCAATGTTAAAGACTCAGGTTAAGGTTTTTGTAACAGGTAGACTTGAACATTTTAGAACTCATATTTTCCAAACCATTTCATGGAATTGGTTCATATTTGGTATGATTATAGATATAGGACCAAAGTTTTATTCAGCGATACCCCCACCCATGCCCATGGCCTCAAGGTCAAGGTCATGGACTTAGAAATTTCCCATGTTAAAGACTCCATTTAAGGTATTTGTACCTGGTAGAACCTGAACTTTTATGATTGCTTTGGTTCATATGATGATAGATATAGGTACAATGTTTTATTCAGCAATACCCCAACCCATGCCTATGACCTCAAGGTCAAGGTCACAGACTTAGACAATTTTAATGTGAAAGATTTTAAATATCTCACATTTTCCAAACTATATTATGGATTTGGCTTATGTATGCTATGATGATAGATACAGGTCCAAATGTTTATTTGGCAATATCCCCACTCATGCCTATGGCTTCAAGGTCAAGGTCACAGACTTAGAAATTTTTAATTAGATATTTTAAAAGTTGATATTTTCCAAATCGTGCGATGGATTGAGTTGATATTTGATATGATGTTAGATACCTGTCCATTTTATTCAGCGATTTCCCCACCCATGCCCATGAGCTCAAGGTCAAGGTCACAGACTTTAAATTTTTTAATTATCCCCGCGCACAACATAGCTATAGCGTCTATATTTCTTCACTGATTTCAATATAACTTCACACAAATGTTCCTTATGAAAATACCTCGAACTTGACTTTCAAGGTCAAGGTCACTGTGGCTATTTTTATAAAAACTTTGTCATTGCTCTAGCGCCTGCATTTCTTCACTGGTTTCAAAATAACTTCACACAACTGTTCCTTATGACATTACCTCGAACGAGTTTGACTTTCAAGGTCAAGGTCACTGTGGCTATTTTTAGAAAAACTTTGTCATTGCTCTAGCGCTTACATTTTTTCACCAATTTCAATATTACTTCACACAAATGTTCCTTATGACAATATCTCTAGCAAGTTCCACTTTCAAGGTCAAGGTCACTGTGGCAATTTTTAGAAAAACTTGGTCATCGCTCTAGCGCTTGCATTTCTTCACCGATTTCAATATAACTTCACACAAATGTTCCTTATGACAATACCTCGAGCGAGTTCGACTTTCAAGGTCAAGGTCACTGTGGCTATTTGTAGAAAAACTTTGTCATTACTCTAGCGCTTACATTTTTTCACCAATTTCAATATAACTTCTCACAAATGTTCCTGATGACAAGCTCACACACTTAGAAAATTTTGTTGCAACATGGGTTTTCGGGGTGAGGCGGGGCCCTTGGCGGGGGCATCTGTGTTGTCTGGACACATTTCTAGTTGTATATGTATTTATTTGAGTAATGTTGAGACCCAAAACACTTTATACCCTATTAACTCTTATCATGCTGTTCACAACAACCCCAATCTTTGGAAACAGTGTAGATCTAGCTCAGATGGCTTTTGAAGAAGCCATCTGATCAGGATCTACACTGTTTGACATTAAGTTTATGGCTTTGTAAGAATAAATTACATCAAGTAATCTGATTGGTTCAAAGTCAGAAATGGGCGTGGCTTATTTGAATACATCGTATTAGAGTATTCAGACACCTAAACTCCTTATCATACTTAACCCTTGTCCTGCTAATCCCGGATATGCCTTATCTTTGAAACAATGTAGATCCAGATCAGATGGCTTCTGACGAAGCCATCTGATCAGGATCTACATTGTTTGCCATTCAGGTTGTGAATGTGTTGCAATAATTTGTATCAAGCAATCTGATTGGTTGATAATCGGTAGTGAGTGTGGCATATATGAATATTCAGCAGAACAAGGGTTAAGAGTCCTCACTGTTGTGTCATCTCTGTGGTTGTTTGATTTTTGTGTTCTCGGAGATGTTGCACAGATGAGTTAGAAAGCCCTCATGCGGACTGAACAAATTATTTGTCTAAAACGTGAGGGAAGTAAGGGCGAGGATTGCGGCCGCATAAAATTTTATTTAAGCCCCTCAGTGAAATTCTTTTCACAGACAGTTTCAAGGTGGTTCTTCAGAGGCAGTTTATTTTTTGTTATGGTTTGTCTTTGAGTGTGTGTATCGCTTATATCTTTTCCTTTTGGATAGCCAATTGGACATTTTGTGGGAAAGTAACTGTCCTTTTGGCTTTCCACTAGTGATGTTTCAATTAGGGTCTAGTTATTTCATGTTTGTGTTTCTTTCCCTTTTGTGTCTCTGATGAGAGCTGTGGGTTAATTGTATTGATTTCTGATCGTTGCCTTCACCTCTATTTTGCTCTAAAATTTGAAAAAAAATGTACAATTTACGTTCAGATATTGTTTGTTTAAAACTGTTGAAATAGTGGCAAACAAAGTATACCTAATGTGACGCCGCATTCTGCAGCCTCTAATCTAGGTCTACAATGTTTGCTCAGGCCTGTCTGTCTGAATACGTAAGTAAATATTGTATGTACCATAGCCTGTTTTCATGCATGTTAGCTTTCATTCGAGTAAACCGGCCCAGTCAACATTTTTAGGTCATAACAAGCTGGTCAGTTTACCTAACAATGCTTTTCCTGGGCCGGCTTATACGTATTTGATTTTAAAAAAGTAACATTGGAAGCTGTTGTTCAGGTGCAAACTTTCAGTTTCCACCCAATATTATATCCAGTTAACACGCAGAACACCTCTAAATCAATGCAAAATCGCCCTGGAAAAAGTTGGTTCTCTATGATGATGGCTGACGCTTTGAAATTGTTTTACAAATTAAAGTTTAAAGCATGAAATGTATGGGCCTCTGTGGCCTAGTGGATAAGAGTGCTGACTCTTATTCATTAGGTCTCTCACCACTGTGGTTCAAACCTCGCTCGGGGCACATGTGAGACGCCAAGTTCTGCAACAGATGGTCAGGTGTTTTTTCTCCCGGTACTCCAGTCTACACCCGCCTCTGATTAACGATCAGCTCGATATGAGTGAAATAATCTTGGAAGGGCCATAAAACCAAAACCAAAAAAAAAGCAGGAAAGAAACAGAAAATTTGTATTTTTCCGTGTAAGAATAATTTTTATTTCACTCATGAACACCAAAAGTTGTATTTTCACTAGTGGCATAGCCACTCGTGAAAATACAACTTTTGGTGTTCATTTGATGAAATAAAAATCGATCTTACACTGAAAAAATCAAATATCCTCAATATGTCGCACGTGTGTGTTATTGTAATGTATGGGAAGAATTCCCATAGGGCTCAAGAAAGCCATCTATGTTTAGAGTCATTGATTTTTTTTTTTTCGGTGATGTTCTATCTTTCACACGTACAATTTTTGGTTTTGATTTTACGGCCCTTTCAAGATTATTTCACTCATATCCAGCCGATCGGTAATCAGAGGTGGGCGAAAACGAGAGTACCCGGACAAATACCACCTGACCTTCCGTTGCAGAACTTGGCGTCTCACATGTGAGCCGAGCGAGGCTCGAACCCACAGCGGTGAGAGACATAATGATTAAGAGTCAGCACTCTTATCGACTAGGCCACGGAGGCCCGTCCGTTTCACACATACATTTTGCATTCTGAACATGTGTAATATGTTTTTATCATATGGGCTGATAAAAAAAAGTGAATCACGTTTCCATAATGAAAGCCATATTTGGATTGATTAAAAAGTTTAATCTTGTTATACCCCCGTTTTGTAAAATGGTCATATTATTTTTCTTTATGAAACTACTATGTCAGTTGCTTGTATGTACTCTATGTATTATATTACACAGAGATTTTTTCTGCACATCTTATGAATTTATACAGTTTTAAGATAATAAAATCGTTTTGAGACACAGGTTGTGTTTGTAATTATATTTCTCAAAGAAAGTTGTTTCTATAAACAAAAGAATGTGCACCATACTAGTTAAATAATTATGTATCATGCTATCAAGGCTGTGTAATGAACACTCCTCTAAACGCCACTTTATATAGGGAGAACTGGGGTTTACAGGGGGTGTATATTATTTTTAGCTCACCTGTCACGTAGTGACAAGGTGAGCTATTGGGATCACTTTTTGTCCGTCGTCCGTCGTGCGTGCGTCTGTGCGTCCGTAAACTTTTTCTTCAAACAACATCTCCTCCTAAACCACTGATCGGATTTTGACCAAACTTCACAGGAATGATCCTTAGGTGGTCCCCTTTCAAAGTTGTTCAAATGGTTCTGGTCCGTTGCACATCTAGGTCACAGGAGCCAAAAATAGATTTTTTTCACCGAAAACTTCAAAAATCTTCTTCTCTGAAACCGCAAGGCCCAGGACATTGATATTTTGTATGAAGTTTCATCTAGTGGACCCCTACCAAGATTGTTCAAATTATAGTGCTAGAGCCAAAAATCCCCCCGCACCAGGGCCCTTTGGTTTTACATGGGCTTATATAGGGAGAATCTTTAAAAATCTTCTTCTCTGAAACCGCAAGGCCCAGGTCTTTGATTTTTGGTATGAAGCTTCATCTAGTGGACCCCTACCAAGATTGTTCAAATTACAGTGCTGGAGCTAAAAATGCCCTTGCACCGGGGCCCTTTGGTTTAACATGGGCTTATATAGGGAAAATCTTTAAAAATCTTCTTCTCTGAAACCGCAAGGCCCAAGTCTTTGATATTTGGTATGAAGCTTCATCTAGTGGACCCCTACCAAGATTGTTCAAATTATAGTGCTGGGGCCCAAAATGCTCCCGCCACGGGGCCCTTTTGTTTTACATGGGCTTATATAGGGAAAATCTTTAAAAATCTTCTCTGAAACTGCAAGGCCCAGGTCTTTGCTATTTGGTATGAAACTTCATCTAGTGGACCCCTACCAAGATTGTTCAAATTAATGTGCTGGGGCCAAAAATGCCCCCACCCCAGGGCCCTTTGGTTTTACATAGGCTTATATAGGGAAAATCTTTAAAAATCTTCTCCTCTGAAACTGCAAGGCCCAGGTCTTTGATATTTGTTATGAAGCTTCATCTTGTGGACCTCTACCAAGATTGTTCAAATTATAGCCCTGGGGCCAAAAATGCCCCCGCACCGGGGCCCTTTGGTTTTACATAGACTTATATAGGGAAAATCTTGAAAAATCTTCTTCTCTGAAACCACAAGGCTTAGGTCTTTGATATTTGTTATGAAGCTTCAGCTAGTGGACCTCTAACAAGATTGTTCAAATTATAGCCCTGAGACCAAAAATGCCCCCGCCATGTGGCCCTTTGGTTTTACATAGACTTATATAGGGAAAATCTTTAAAAATCTTCTTCTCTGAAACCACAAGGCTTAGATCTTTGATATTTGTTATGAAGCTTCAGCTAGTGGACCTCTACCAAGATTGTTCAAATTATAGCTCTGGGGCCAAAAATGCCCCCTCTCCGGGGCCCTTTGGTTATACATAGACTTATATAGGGAAAATCTTGTTTTACATAGACTTCTATATGCAGGGTAAACCTTTAAAATCTTCTTCTCTGAAACCACAAAGCCCAGGTCTTTCATATTCGATACGAAGCTTCATCTTGTGGACCTCTACCACGATTGTTCAAATTATAGCCCTGGGGCCAAAATTGACCCTGCCCGGGGCCCACTTGTTATACATTGGATCAGGTGAGCGAACCAGGGCCCTCTGGGCCCTCTTGTTCTTATTTCTTCTCCAACACATAGATTGTGGGTACTTGTTCGAACCGCCTCAATGAGGTGGTACTTACGAGCATCCACAACCTATGTTTAGAGTATAACTAAGAAAAATATTACAACTTTTCATTAGAAATATGACTGTTTCGGAGGTTTTACAGAATGCAATATGTCACACGATATGTCCCCACCCCCCCACCCCACCTATGTCATTTTTATTAATGGTACCCTTTACTGAAAAACGCAGTTACGTACACATTATAAATTGCAAATGAGACATAAAGAAGAGAGAATTGGTTGAAAAAGAAGCCTCAAAATATGCATGTTTTAAATCCAGTCAAGTCAAAAGCATTTTCATCAGTTGAACAAGTCTTTGAAATGAACACCCCACTAAACCCCACTTTATATAGAAAAACTGGAGTCTATGGGGTATACATTATTATTCCTATTTCTGCTCCAATACATAGGTTCTAATGAGCACCCAAAACCTATGTTTGCAGAATAAATAAGAAAAATGTCAGATTTTCATCATAAAAGTAGCCGTTTTGGAGACGTAAAAAATGCACTGTTCCGCGGGTGTTCTCTCAGTATCCAATATGACACCGAGGCAATAGATAAAAATAAAGTAGCAGGAGTAAAAGACAGTTCACTCACTCAGCCACACACAACAAATATACATGAAAGATGATAACAGCGAGCGAAGGGACCAAGATTTGGGACATTGCTAAATCTGTGTGCGATGGGAGACTGAAAATCAACTAGATTTGTTTGTTCGATATCACCTTTTTTTTTGCATTATCTGCTGGTTCCTAAAGTAATCAGTGGTGGGAACAGGGGTATCCAAACCCTCGGTCTGGGGGGCTGGTTATCTGTTTTTCCAATATTGATAGTGTAAGCTGGGAGCCAGAAACTAATGCAAAAATGGTGATATTAGCTCTGCGTGGAAGCATCATGTAGCCCAGTCTATTTCTCCTAGCCTCGATGGGCTGGGGCGACACAACTTACGCATGTACGGTAAATCACCAAACTTATTTTTGCTCCTTCATCACAGGGATATCTCTTAAACTTTTACACTCTCTAGGCTAATTCAGCAGATGACAAATTGTTGATATTTTTTGTATTTTTTCCCAGAAAACAGGATTTTGACATGTCATGCAAATGGTCTCCCATGCAGACAATTTGATTTAGATGTCAAATCCTGTTTTCTGGGAAAAATGGAGACAATTGGTTTGATATATCAAATCCTATTTTTGGGAAAAATAAGAAAAATGTTTCAAAATGTCTGCTGAAAAAAATGCCAAGCATGTAGAGTTAAAGGAAACAGAGTAACTTCCTTCTGTAAAGTTGGTTCCGGTTGTTTAAGCAATACTATGATGTGATATTTAAAGAACTTTTTGTTGCACCTGCTTTAGCATGGAGCGAAAAAGGAGTCTGGTTTTTTGTCTGTTTATTAGTCCGATTGTCAGTCTGCTAATATTTGCGACAACCTTAGGTTTCACCCTATTGTTAAAGTCCATTGCCCAAGAAGAGCTTAGTTAATGATACTTTGTACAAACTTGTGTCTGGGGATGGCCACATTAAAGCAGGCATCCATATGTGATAATGACCTATATTTCATGGTTCACTGACCTTGTGCTGTCCCCGCCCATCGGGGCTTGGAGAAAAAGATTGGGCTGCATGGTGCTTGCAGTTACAGAGCTGTAACTGACCACACATGAGTACTGGTAAACTGCTTAGAAGGACTAAGCCTTCCCAGGCAAACAGATGTGCATCAGATGGTCCAATGGATATAAGCCTTCTGGTTTCATTGGGTGGCAGGGCTTGAGATGTCATTCCACCTCAATGTCGGGTAAAAGTCCCACAAAATTGGAAGCAGAATTCTTGTTGTTGGTTTGCGTACACTTTATTTTCTTGGTACTGGTTACACAGATTTTCAAATCATATTAGCGCTCATCATGTTGCATACAGTTGAACTTCAATGGCACCTTTGGGACCTCGAAAATCTGTTCGAGACAGGGGTTGTTCGAGCCACATAGGTTACTGTCAGGAGGCATCACGAGATACTTTTAGACATCTTTTCAGTGTTCTATAATGAATATGTATGTTGTGTGTACTCATTAGAATCGCCTCGATGAGGCGATGAGTACACAGCATACATTTTCAAGATAAAAGACTAAAATCTCCTTAATTATCCCCCACTATATCTTATGTAGAGGATTTCGCTAGGGGACCAAGAACGGGTTCGACTCATCCATGGTAAACGAGCCATCGGTGTTCAAGCCATTGAAGTTCTACTGTATTTCAATATGTTACACTCCTCCCCAATTATTCAGCCATTTGTGTCGCATGATTTCAATTTTTAGCATGGATTCAGAAGCAGAATGGAAAACAGTGTAGATCCTGATCAGCTGGCCTCTACTGTTTTCAAATCAAAGCGCTGACAGCACTGGTGGGTTGATTGTCTCCTAGTTTAGGTTGGAAAAAGGTTGTGATGGGGATTCTGCTCTTTTGTTTAACCCTTAAATTCATGTACTGTAAACAGTGTGGACCCTGATCAGATGCCACAGAATATGGCATCTGATCTGAGTCTACACTGCAAAAACCCAACATTACCCCCCTACACAACAAACTCACAGCAATAAATGACATTACCTGGCCCCGAAGTTATAAAACTTTTTTCTCACATGAGCATGAAAGGACTTCGGAAACTATGGGGGGTTTTATGCCTCAATTTTGAAAGCTTCTGCAAGCGTCTGTAGTGTGTATATATGGAATTGACCTAATGTATACTAAAAACTGACGTATGTCGAACATCGTGGCATTTACCAAATGTAGAAGGATGGCACACTAGTAGAAAAATTCCACATTGAAGTGGGCGGGGGTGATAATTTTTGAAAAAAATATAAGGTAAAAAAATGACAATTCCATGTTTCATTTTCAAGTTGATATCAAGTTAGGGCTATTACAACTCAAAATTTTAACATATAGTGCTATGCACACATAAAACGCAGGTGCACTACTTCAATGCATTTTACACCAGGAGGTACAGTGCTCATCACAAATGGACACACCTGTACATAAATAATAATATTAGATATACACCTGTTATTTATAGAAGACAGGTAGCCTGCTCATTCAGGTATAACATACCTGTATTCTGTATGTACACTATATATGCTCAGCCAGGCATAAATATGTCCTTAGTTTAAAAATAAACCCTACTGTATAATGATACAGTATAGTTCCAAATCCTGTGAAGTTTTTCAATGATAGCGCTAAGCATGCATGTTGGTTTTTAGGATTTTTCACAGCCTTCCCCCACTTGCCCAAACACGACAGTTGGTCAGAGGATGTATAAGTTAAAAATACAAATGTATGCCAAATTGTTTTATTGGGCAAGGGGGGGGGGGAACATATACTTATTTAAAAGTTTCTGTTTCCTATGCAACTGTATAGAAACTTGACTCAATTAAGCCAAAAATCAACAAAATTAATATTTGAGCTGTAGACCAAAATGCATATCATAATAGAACAAAGTGTTACCTTTAAGTTGCCTCTGTGATGAGTTCGTTTGGTTAAATTTGAGAATTTTATAATTTCCGGGGCAAATGTCTTAACAAAGTTTCCGAAGTCCTTTGTCTTGCTCACAAATTTTAAAATGCCAACAGTTGTTGGCATTTTAAAATTTGTGAGCAGGACAAATAACATTCTCTGCTCTCTGAGAAAGAAAAAAAAACGCTCAACTTTTTAGTATTGTAATTTTTATGAGCACCACAAGTTTATACTCAGCTGAGTTGAGCATGAAAAAAGTTTTTTAACTTCGGGTCCTGGATTTCATATGACACACAATCATAGAAGCGGTTATGCTACTCGCCTTGTAAACCAGGGGTCGCAGGATCGATCCGGGGCTTCTCCAGACTTTCGGATGAGTCTTTAAACCGAGGTCCTGTCACCGTATGACCTTAGCTGTTGGTGAGACGTAAAACTCAAACACTCACTTGACAACAATCGTTTCACTCCTTCAAGGGAAGTCACCACATGGAGACTTTTCAACAAAAATGGCGTGTTGCTCTCCCTTTCGAGCATATGCTCATAAATTATTAACCCATTGCATGCGGGAAAAACCCCTGAAGGGGCACTTTGGCAAACAGTACAGACCCAGATCAGACGCCGCCTGATCAGGGCCTTCACTATTTAAAAATACAATAAAAACGAAAAAATAGGCCGGACACCCATAATATGTCAAATGGATTTGTCCAACAAATAGCAATGGAAGAGTCAACTAGCATACAATGGGTTAAAAAAATACTGCTGCATGAGGCAAATTTGGTGCTACGATTGCCAAAGAAAATGTCATACTCATAAACATACGCGTGGCACTCATTCCGCATGCATGAACGTAATTGTGAATGTTTAGCAATAAAGAGATACAGTAGAATTCCTATATTAAGACCACCTTTGGGACTGTTCAAAAGTGGTCTTTAAGACTGCTTTTGAAGAGTCTCACAGTTGGTCCTATTAATGTCTCGGTCACAAATTCGGCGTACCCCGGCCGAGCTATACTAGACGGGGTGGTCGGCCGAGCTGTCCAAGTCGAAAAGGGATCGGAAGCGGGTGTCTGCCTCGGTTTTGGCAAAACGTATGCCGTGCGGGGCCTGGAGGGACATCCGCAGGGAATCGGGCGGTGCCTGCCAGATTTTTGCGGGGAAGCATCGGCGTATACGCCGGGCGGAAATCGACCAGTGAACTGCAGGTTACCGGCTGTACGCTGACCGTATACCTGGCGATTGTTACTAGCCAGCCGAGCATCGGTCGATGTTCCGCAGATGTCTGCCCAGTTACCGGCCGGGCATGTCCCGGCGCCGGGCGAGGGACGGGTTTACACCCAGCGTGAATGGTCCAGTTGTCTAGGGGTAGGGGAGACCGGGGCTAGTTGGTCCGTGGGGCAAGTTGGTCCGAGCGCAATTTCTCTGAACTAAGAAGGGTCATGGTTAAATGATTTTGCTCAATGGAATGCTTGATCGCGACACACTTTCTGAAGAAAATTAGAAGAACAAAAACTGATTTTGTACCACAAAAGTGACTTTATCACACTTGGAATCATTTGTTTGTCTATTTTGTGTGTAACAAATAACATGCAAATATCATACTTTTCCTGAAAGCTCATTATCTAAGGTATTCAAATGAGTGTATTTGGTGTTTCTAAATTCAATGACGTTCCTGTCATTTGTGAAGATCTACATGTACCAGGTGTTATAGGGTCGGGGTAAGTTGGTCCATTCGCGACGGGGTAAGTTGGTCCGTCGAAAAAGCATTTGTATTTATCAAAACCTGGCATTTTCTGAATGAAAAACAGCAGCAAGTTATTCAACAAGTTGCATAGTACCAATATCGTTATGAGAAATAGATATTAGCCCCAGCTGTTGAAGACAAATCATAACCTTCGGACTAACTAGCCCGGTCTGACTTAAATGGTAAGACTTTTAAATGGGGTTTTCCAATCAAATCGGCGGTTTTTTGAGAAAAAGAACTAACAAATTGCACAGTTGGCTGATCATCTGAGGAATTTGTGTCACGATTATCGCCCGGTTGTCTACTGCATTGTTACTGAAGCCACATAATTTCTCAGATCTTTTGTCAAAAGTGGCATTTATCGACTCATCATTACTTCCCCATTTTCTCGTTGAATCCCCGTCGGTCCAACTTAGCCCGCGGCTCGGACCAACTTACCCCGATAGTGGGGTAAGTTGGTCCGTTTTACCTCGTCTTGGAAAAGGGCAATGTTTGTAAGATTATGCCTTTTTCCGGATGTGAAGCTATGAAATAACGTGGAGAATGGATTATACTAGTGGCATAATATACACTTATTACAAGCTAATGAATATTTATGTCAGCATCTGAAAAAATGCAATTTTCGGACCAACGAGCCCCGGTCTCCTCTATATAAACTGCATCTTCCGCCAAATGTACAACAAATGGGTCAATTCGGTGAGTGGGTGAACATCCTTCAATATGTTGACGTCGAAAAAAACTTTCTTCGAAGAAAAGCAGAACAAGCTGCCTCTTATCTCAACACTGCACGTATTTGTGGCATAACATTACGAAAACACGCCTATACTAAAACAGTGTAAATTTTTCGCCTAAAAACTAAAATTTTAGGCTGAAAAATTGTTATATTTTCCTTATTTCTGCTCAAAATATAGATTGTGAGTAGTCGTTAGAAAAATTGTGATATTTTCCTTATTTTTGCTCAAAATATAGATTGTGAGTAGTCGTTAGAACCGCCTCATCGAGGCGGTTCAAACGAGTACCCACAATATATATTTTTGAGCAGAAATAAGAAAAAATAGGTTAACCCCTCTAAACTGTTCGAGACAGGGGTAGTTCGAGCCACTGAGGTTACTGTCGGGAGGCATAACGAGATACGTTTAGACATCTTTTCGGTGTTCTATAATGAAAATGTATGCTGTGTGTACTCATTAGAATCGCCTCATCGAGGCGATTCTAATGAGTACACACAGCATACATTTGCATGATAAAAGACTAAAATCTCCTTAATTATTCCCCACTAGTTCTTATGTAGAGGATTTCGCTAGGGGCTCAAGAATGGGTTCGACTGGCACATCAATGGTAAACGGGCCATCGCTGTTCGAGCCATCGAAGTTCTACTGTATATTGTTTGTATATATGTTATGATACAAATAAAATACAGTTAAAAACAAGAAGACAAAAGAAGTAATTTTAAAGATTTTTTTTCTTTATACAAAAATACGACTAAACATTAAAATGATACCCGACATAAAGATTATCTACAGCTGAGGGAGCTAGCTACTTTCCTCAGCACAACCGTTCTTGCCCCTGTCCATCGGGGCTTGGAGAAATAGATTGGGCTGCATGATGCATCCACGAAGAGCTGAAACCGACCGCACACGAGTTCTGGTAAACCGCGTAGAAGGTCTAAGCCTGCCCAGGCAAAGTGGTGCGAATCGGTCCACCCATGCATATAAACCCTATTGGTTGCATTGTCGGATAAAAGTCCCACACAATCGGAAACAACGTCTCCAAAATGACCTAAACAGTGTTGTCGGGGACGTTACACCTCAAATCAAATCAGCACCACTGTCCACGCATTGGTATTTCGCGTTCGGATCTTGAGCCCGCGACCTCCTAATCTGAGCTGTCGGGGCCATGCACTTGTTGGTCCGTAAAAAGACCAAACTCATTCCATCACGGGAAAAAATCTCTAATACCCAACTTTATAGAACAATGTTTTCATTATTTTTGTTTAATTTATAAATTGTAGATGCGCGTTAGAACGGCCTCATTTAGGCTGTTCTAACAAGCATTCATAGTCTATGGAGCAGAGATAGAAATCAAAGCACTGAGAGTACCGGTGGATCGATTGTTTCTGAGTGTAGGCTGGGAAAATAGTCCTAGACTGAGCCTTTAACTGTTGCGTTTAACCCTTTAATTCCAGTTTTTAACTTTTTTTTTGTACCAAGTGGAATCTTACGTCTTATGTACAGCAGGAGCCCATTTCAAATTTAGGGGTGCCAGGTTGTGTTTTCTTCAAAATTTATTTGGAAAATGGCTAAACATTTTGCAAACAGTGTGGGCCCTGATCAGACGCCGCGTTATGCGGCGCCTGATCTGGGCCTGCACTGTTTGCCAATTACCCGTTATGGGGTTTCCGGTACAAAATGGATTGAGCAAAAAGTGTAGACTCTGAGTGCGTCTGATCTGGGTCTACACTGTTTACCACGCTCAACCCATGATTCCAGCCCAAATATTATTAACGATAAAATTAACGCTGCTATTTTCTATAAAAAAAAGTTGCCTGTATTTCCTCCAAATCAGTGACAGTCACGTGGACTTTAGCATTGAAGGGTTTCTGTACTTGGTAACTTTGGGCCCAAAGACCAGGCGTTCAAATGGGTAAATGATTCGGATCCCAGCCAGCAAATCATATCGGGCCAACGACGGGCCGACAGCGATACGACGTCGTATCGCTGTCGGCCCGACGCTAGCCCGCTGATCTGTGCTTGCTTAGATAAAAGGTAACCGAACCCTAGATTAAAGGTAGTGATAGGAGAGGATATAAATGGAGCCTTAGGCCCCACCCATTGGGGCGTGGAGAAATTTAATGGGCTCCAAGATGCTTCCACACAGAGCTGAAAACAACCGCACATGAGTATAGATTAACCGCTTAGAGGGTAAACCGCCTGCCCAGCCAGCCAAAGTGGTGCGAGTCGGACCGTCCCTATATACAAATTAACCCTTTTGGTTTGTTTGGGCGGCAGGGCTTGAGATGTCATTTCATCTCAATGTCGGGTAAAAGTCCCACAAAATGTGAAGCAACGTCTCAAAAGTGACTAAAATAGTCTTGACTTAAAATAGTCTTAACGGGGACGTAAAACTCCAATTCAAACAAACATACAAACAAACAATATATGGAACCTTTTCATTAAGTGGAAACGTCCCTGCCTGCAGAAAACAGCGGGCCAACCTCGGGCCGATGGCCCGGCCTTCTTTGCTGGCTGTGACGTATCTACAAGGACAAAATCATATCTTGAATGATCTTTTGGTCAACGGCTATCTTTAAAGCGCCCAGAGAAGCCTAGACTCAGATCAGACAGAGCGTGCCTTTTTTTTTATCAATAGAAACTTAATCTTCAAGCGACGGTATACTAAAAGCGCGCGGTTTACGGCTTATAGTCTGTTTCTTACAAATACCAATAATAATTATTATAGGCTACAGCTCTTTTGACCTTGAATGTAAATCTCGGTGATTGGTGACCAGGAGGTCGAAGGTTCAAGTCCCGCCGAGTCGGCAGTATGAAAATAATGCAAAAGCTCGATTATGATAGCTTTTTTTTCGCCTTGTCATCATTCTCGAGCTCATTCATTTATTTATTTGAGGGTGTGTTTATTCTTTTATATCGACATGCATGTTTGTTTGAATAAGCCACGAGCTTTGTGCTAGATATAAGGTTTAATTCCACTTCCCTGAAGAAGACTCCCGTGGGGCCGAAAATTCGAAATAAAGATTCTGTGGTGGAAAACAGCTAATTATAATGTATTAGCCTGCCCTTGAAAAGTGTGACACACACACACACACACACACACACACACACACACACACACACACACACACACACACACACACACACACACACACACACACAGACATGATTGTTTGGGGCAGACGTGGCAAAACCATAATCATTTTTTGCGGACATGTGTACTTAAGTGGGCCTTTAGTGAAGACCGAGATCAGATGCCACAAAATGCGGCATGATCTGAGTCTACACTGTTTGCCTAAAGAACATATATTTTTGTAACACTTACCAAAAATAAAACAAAACCTGACAACCTTTTAATTGAAAATGGACCGCTCAAAACTTTTCATTGTCGTATGTAGGTTAAGGAATGCAATATTTGGGCCAACAGACGCCAACTTAGTATAGCTCGATGAATGATCTGGGTCTACGCTCATCGTACATATCATGACATATTTTCGCTTGACTTGTATCATTATCACACCCGTGTATTCTTTCATATTTCCAAAAACTGATATAACTATAATATTTTTCTTATTTGTGCTCCAAACATGCATGTAGATTGTAGGTGCTCTTTAGAACAACCTCAGTGAGGCGGTTAACGTATACCAGCAATCTATGTTTTGGAACAGAAATAATAAGAAAAAAATATACCCTTAGAAACTTCATAAAGTGGAGTTTCCAGAGAGTGTTAATTACACGGACATGCCTGCGTGATATTTATTTAGTTTTGGATGATTAACGCTCTGCATGTTGGGCATTTTTTCGCAGCAGACGGCATTTTGAAATATATTTCTAATTTTCCCAGAAAACAGGACTTCACATCTCATGCAAATTGTCTCCATAAGAGAGACTTGAGATTTGTTTGTTTGTATTGGAGTTTAACGGCCCAGTCAACACTATTTAGGTCATTTTTGAGCCGGTCAGTTTACCTATCAACACTTTCCTGGGCAGGCTTATACGTAAGCGGTTAACCAGTGCAGTGCACATTCTTTCGCCAGAAACTGACAATTGCCCTTATTATACCCTCAGCGGAAGGGAGAGAATGACCGTAGAAAAGATTTCATGATCAATCTCCACGAAAGAATGTTGCCGACCCCGGCGGGAGTCGAACCCGCGTCCTCCTGATTACCAGTCAGACGCGCATCCGACTGAGCCACTGAGGCCGGCGAGAGACTTGAGAGACTTGACATGTAATTATCATACAAATTGTCTCCATAAGAGACCGGCCCCGATAGCTAAGTTGGTAGAGTGTCTGCTCCGGGAAACGGGAGGTCACGGGTTCGATCCCGGGCCGCGACATACCAAAGTCGTTAAAAATGGTACTAGCTGCACCTCGCTTGGCACTCAGATTTACGGGGTAGAGCTAGGACTGGTCGACCCAGTGTCAGGATAATGTGACTGGGTGTGGTATCATGTAATGTGTCTGGGACATGATACTTCAGTGAGGCAGCACTATAAAAGTGAGCATTGAGCTCCCTGTCGCAACCAGACACCGTCGTGATATGACTGAAAAATTGTTGAAAGCGACGTTAAACCCGAATTCACACACACACACACACACACACACACACACACACACACACACACACACACACACACACAGTCTCCATAAGAGACAATTTGCTAGAGAGGTCGGGGAAAAATAAGATTTGTCGTCAGCTGCTATGTTAATAGTTATCTGCTCAGGGGAATTAACACTGTGTCGCAACATTATTTTTTTTGTTGTTGTTGTTGTTTCTGCTCCAAGACATAGGTTGTGGGTACTCATAAGAACCAAACAAGCACCCACAACCTATGTTTGCAGAACATACATCACGAAAACACGCCTAAATAATTTTGACCCGCGGAAACCCCACTTTTATATAGTAAAACTGGGGTTTACAGGGGTATACAATATTTTTCTCTTTCTACTCAAAAACATAGATTGTGGGTACTCGTTAGAACCGCCTTGCCGAGGCGGTTCTAACGAGTATCCACAATCTATGCTTTGAGCAGAAATATGAAAAATATCAAGGTTTTTATCTAAAAAAAATCTTTTTTAGATGGTAAAATTTTACCAATATATTTGAATAGGCGTGTTTTCGTTAAGGCATAATGAAAATGTATAAGAAAAATATCACGAGATGTGAAATAAACCACCATGTCGCGTAATGCGATTTCACGTCTTTCAGTCACAGCCGCGTCACAACGAAACTGATTGCATGCTTTAGGATCGTTAGCGCATTAAACTCACGCCATGAGAAAAAGAAGATTTTTCACAAACAGCTAAGATTTGGTCGCAATGAATTAAATCAACCTAACGCCCAAAAATACTAGAAATCAACAGGGGTCTTTGACCGGACCAAGTGGATGCACAAGCGGATCATAGTCTTTGACTGAATCGGAGACTCCAGCAAAGGAATAAATGTCATTTTTGTCCCTATTCTCTAAAAGACTTAATTAGCGTCAACATTGGCGTCGAAGCTATCTATTTAATAATCGGATAGAAAGTAATCAAATAATAAAAATACTATCTTTTTTCATTTAATTTATTTACAAAAATAGAATGCTCAATCCGTTATACCTTAAGGTGCCATGGAAAATTACTAAGCAGATGACAATTGGTTTGTATTATTATTATGATTATTGTTGTTGTTGTTGATGTTGTTGTTTTTCAGAGAAAAAGGGGCTATACAAGTCACTTGACTCGTCTTCCTAGCAGAGAAAAATACAGTAAAATTCCTATAATAAGACCACCTTTGGGACTGTTCAAAAGTGGTCTTTAAGACCACTTTTGAACAGTCCCAAAGGTTGTCTCTTTCTAGAAGACACTGAGTGCAGAAAACACACAGAAAGAATGACTGAAATCTTTTGAATAAGCTTTTTAAAGGAGAATTAGTCTTAATCATCACGAAAACACGCCTATATAATTTTGACCCCCTTAAACCCCACTTTTATATAGTACAAACTAGGGTTTCCGGGGGTATACTTTATTTTTCTTATTTCTGCTCTAAAATATAGATTGTGGGTACTCGTTAGAACCGCCTCGATGAGGCGGTTCTAACGAGTGCCCACAATCTATATTTGGAGCAGAAATAAGAAAAATATTACAATTTTTCTTCATAAAATTTTCATTTTTTCGGCGATAAAGGTTACAATGTATTAGTATAGGCGTGTTTTCGTAATGTTTAGGTGGTCTGAATAGCGGAATGTCACTGTACTACTAAAATGACTGACACTAGCAATTTTATGTTAAATCGCTGGTGATAGTTAAAAATAGTTGGATGTTGGTAAAACTTACAACGAATAAAACAAACATGAGAACCCGTTATTAACCGGGCTAAGCACCTAGAATTCACGAAAAACGGCGTTTACCCTGAAATCTGAATTTTTGGATCGAGTATTGTTTTTATTTTTTTTTACACGATCACTTATATCGAGACGTTCGCTAATTAAAGGTGTGCGAAAATCGGAGTACCTGGAGAAAAACAAGATGGCCTCCCGTTGCAGAACTTAGCGTCTCACATGTAATCACAGCCGGGCTGGAACCACAGCGGTGGAAGACATAATCATTAAGAGTGAGCGCTCTTATCCATTGGGCCACGTAGGACCGTCTGGATCGAGTAATCGAACAAAATCGCTTCCCGTTGCTCATGTCCTCGTTTTTACGAAATCCAGGTGACGGATATTTAAAGACGCGTTACTCTTGTTATTGTGACGTCAGAGTGCTGTAAGCTATCTGTAAAGCATTGACTCGGCATTGGCAAACATTGAAGACCCAGATCAGATGCCACAGAACGCAGCGTCTGGTCAGGATCTACGCTGTAAGCTTAAAATGAAAGAATTTCATGGTTAAGTCCCCGTTATGACGATGGGGACCATTGCTATGTTTTTAACTTCAGCTTTAAAACTCGGCCTCCGCCCATCGGGGCTTGTAGAAATAGATTGGGCTGCATGATGCTTCCATGCAGAGCTGAAACCGACCGCACACGAGTACTGGTAAACCGCTTAGAGGATCTAAGCCTTCCCAGGCAAAGCGGTGCGAGTCGGACCGTCCGTGCTTATAAACCATATTGATTTCATTGGGCTACAAGGCTTGAGGTGTCATTTCATCTCAATGTCGGTTTTTCGCCAATGCATTGTAAATTTTACCACCGAGAAATGAAAATTTTCAGATAAAAAATTTCGATATTTTTCATATTTCTGCTCAAAATATAGATTGTGGATACCCGTTAGAACCGCCTGGACGAGGCGGTTCTAACCAGTACCCACAATCTATGTTTTTAAGCAGAAATAAGAAAAATAATGTATACCCCTGTACACCCCAGTTTTGCTATATAAAAGTGGGGTTTAAGGGGGTCAAAATTATATAGGCGTGTTTTCGTGATGCATCTGATTCTCATTCATTTATTTATTTGAGGTTCTATTTATTCTATTATATATCGATATGTATATACCCTAAGCCACGTTTGTGCTGGGTATAAGGTTTAATTCCACTTTCCCGTGGGTCCGAAAATTCGAAATAAAGATTCTGTCAGTTTCAGGCTATACTGGAAAACAGCTAATTATAATGTATTAGCCTGCCCTTGAAAAGTGTGGTGGTTCGATAAAACCTAAATAGTGTCGACTAGGTCGTTAACCCACCAAAACACCAGCCCCCGCCCACAGGGGCTTGAAGAAATATATGGGCTGCATGATGCTTCCACGCAGAGCTGAATCCGGCCCGCACACTAGTAATGGTAAACCGCTTAGAGGATCTAAGCCTGTTCAGGAACCGCGGTGCGAGGCGGACCGTCCATGCTAATAAACCCTATTGGTTTCATTGGGCGACAGGGCTTTAGATGTCATTTCATCTCAATGTCGGGTAAAAGTCCCACAAAATTGGAAGGAACGTCTCCAAAATGACCTTTACAGTGTTGACGGGGACGTTAAACCTCAAATCAAAAAAAAAAAAAACCCAAACACACACACACACACACACACACACACACACACACACACACACACACACACACACACACAGAGATAAACGAACAAAAGATTTATGATTGTTTGGGACAGACGTGTCAAAACAGTAATCAGTTTTTGCGGACATGTGTACTTAAGCGGGTCTTTAGTGTAGACCCAGATAACATGCCACAGAATGCGGCATCTGATCTGCGTCTACACTGTTTGCCTAATGAACGTATATTTTTGTAATACTTACCACAAATAAAACAAAGCTGACACCCCTTTAATTGAAAATGGACCACTCAAAACTTTTCATTGTCGTATGTAGTTTAATGAATGCAATATTCGGGCCAATAGACGCCAATATAGCTCGATGAATGATCTGGGTCTACGCTCATTCTACATATCAAGACATATTTTCGCTTGACTTGATTTGTATCATTATCACACCCATGTACTCTTTCATATTACCAAAAACTGATATATATAATATAACTATACCATTTTTCTTATTTGTGCTCCAAACATGCATGTAGATTGTAGGTGCTCGTTAGAACAACCTCAGTGATGCGGTTAACGTGTACCAGCAATCTATGTTTTGGAACAGAAATAATAAGAAAAAATTATACCCTTAGAAACTTCATAAAGTGGGGTTTCCAGAGAGTGTTAATTACACGGACATGCCTGCGTGATATTTATTTAGTTTTGGATGATTAACGCTCTGCATGTTGGGCATTTTTTTTCGCAGCAGACGACATTTTGAAATATATTTCTAATTTTCCCAGAAAACAGGACTTCACATCTCATGCAAATTGTCTCCATAGGCGAGACTTGAGAGACTGGACATATCATACAAATTGTCTCCATAAGAGACAACTTGCTAGAGAGATCTGGGAAAAATAAGATTTGTCGTCTGCTGCTATGTTAATAGTTATCTGCTCAGGGGAATTAAAACTGTGTCGCAACTGAATTCCTATAAAATGAACCATTACGACAAAAATAAATGTGCCCCTTAAAAAAATGGCGCGATGAAGGGGTCCGGTTTCCTGTCCCGTTTTTCCTCTCGTTCGTCCGTCCGTCCGTTTGCCAATCCGCCAACACAAGCGTCAACCAAAATGTTCAGTCGCGACATATTATAAATAGCCTTCGGCAGAGGCACATGGCGTAATTGTGACGTCACATCAACGTCGGTGCGACGTCATGATGTTCATACAACGTCATATTAACGTCGGTGCAACGTCGTGATGTTGCATCAACGTTGATGTGACGTTGCCCTAGCGACGTTTGCCTGCTGGGCCGTGGCTTTCCCAGTGCCCTATATCCAGTTTTATGTTACTCAATAAATGAAAGAATTGGCTCACTATGTGAGCAAATTTCTTTTAACATGAGAAGCTCCCGATAACGAAACCCACAACGCTTTGCCTGGGCAGGCTTAGATTATCTAAGCGGTTTACCAGTAAGGCTGGCTAATCGGAGCTGAAAAGATAATCGATTATCAGTAATGACATTGCGATCGATAATCGATTAGTAATCGCTATATTTTTTCTCATAATTTTACCTGTCTGAGCATGTCTCTTACCATATGTTGCACTTTACTATATGTATATTTGAACAGACAGGCCTGAGCAAACAGTGTAGACCCAGTTGAGACGCCGCAGATGCGGCGTCTCACCAGGGTCTGCACTGTTTGCCACTCATCCAGCTATTTTAGGCATAACTTTGGGTAGTAAATTGTACCTATCAAGTAATCGATTAAAAGCAAATCAGAAATGATAATCATTTTTGTGGATCGATTAATCGGTTATACGATTAATCGTGTCAGCCTTATTTACCAATACTCTTGTGCTGTCGGTTTCACCTCTGCATGGAAGCTACATGCAGCCATCTGTTTCTTCAAACCCCCGAACGGCGGGGCCGAAGAAACAATCACGTGAACAAATGAGCACTCCCCACGAACCCAACTTTATATAAAGAAAACTGGGGTTTACGGGGGTATACATTATTATTTTTTTGTTGTTGTTTCTGCTCCAAGACATAGGTTGTAGGAAGAGAACCAAACGAGCACCCACAACCTATGTTTGCAGAACATATATAAGAAAAATATCACGAGCACCATATCGCGTAATGCATTTTCATGTCTTTCAGTCACAGCCGCGTCACAACGAAACTGATTGCATGCTTTAGGGTCGTTAGCGCATTAAACTCACGCCATGAGAAAAAGAAGATTATTCACAAACAGCTAAGATTTGGTCGCAATGAATTAATTCAACCTAACGCCAAACAAATACTAGAAATCAACAGGGGTCTTTGACCGGACCAAGTGGATGCACAAGCGGATCATAGTGTTTGACTGAATCGGAGACTGTAGCAAAGGAATAAATGTCATTTTTGTCCCTATTCTCTAAAAGACTTAATTAGCGTCAACATTGGCGTCGAAGCTATTTATTTAATAATCGGATAGAAACTAATCAAATAATAAAAAATACTATCTTTTTTCATTTAATTTATTTACAAAAATAGAATGCTCAATCCGTTAAACCTTAAGGTGCCATGGAAAATTACTAAGCAGAGGACAATTGGTTTGTATTATTATTATTATTATTATTGTTGTTGTTGTTTTTCAGAGAGAAAGAGGCAATACAAGTCACGTGAATCGTCTGCCTAGCAGAGAAAAATACAGTAAAATTCCTATAATAAGACCACCTTTGGGAGTGTTCATAAGTGGTCTTAAAGACCACTTTTGAACACTCCCAAAGGTGGTCTCTTTCTAGAAGGCACTGAAATGGCAGAAAACACACAGAAAGATTGACAGGAACCTTTTGAATATGATTTTTAAAGGAGAATTAGTCTTAATCATCACGAAAACAAGCCTATATAGTTTTGACCCCCTTAAACCCCACTTTTATAGGGTACAAACTGGGGTTTCCAGGGGTATACTTTATTTTTCTTATTTCTGCTCTAAAATATAGATTGTGGGTACTCGTTAGAACCGCCTCGATGAGGCGGTTCTAACGAGTGCCCACAATCTATATTTGGAGCAGAAATAAGAAAAATCACAATTTTTCATCATAAAATTTTCATTTTTTTGGCGATAAATGTTACAATGTATTGGTATAGGCGTGTTTGCGTAATGTTTAGGTGGTCTGAATAGCGGAGTTTCACTGTACTACTAAAGTGACTGACACTAGCAATTTTACGTTTAATCGCTGGTGATAGTTAAAAATAGTTGGCAGAATATGGCATCTCACATGTAATCCGAGCCGACCTCGAACTACAGCGGTGAGAGAAATAATATTCTTGCACACCAGACAAGCAAATCCGTGATTTTACCCTGGGATAGAAATTTATGTTCTGACCCTGTTGTTCCGACCCCAAATCGAATATAATCGCGTGTTTGATAAATGCACTGGTTGATTACAACCCCATGCGCGGCGTCGTCATGCGTGACGTCACTAAACATTCCTGTTGTGTCAACACAATATGGCGGACGTCGGTAACCGAAGTGACAGCAGCGTTAAAAATTCGCACTAGAAATGGAAGGTATGCAAGAAAAAGAATCCAATATGGGTGTGAGGGGTGGATAGAAAAATCTGTCCCTCGGGATCACTGTCCGGCATCACTCGGCAAGCCTCGTGATGCCGGACAGTGACCCTCGGGACGGATTTTTCCATCCACCCCTCACACCCATATAAGATTCTTATAATACACTAGGCTACGGAGAACCGTCTGGATCGAGTAATCGACCAAAATAGCTTCACGTTGCTCATGTCCTCGTTTTTACGAAATCCAGGTTACGGATATTTATAGACGCGTTACTCTTGTTATTGTGACGTCAGAGTGCTGTAAGCTATCTGTAAAGCATTGACTCGGCATTGGCAAACAATGTAGACCCAGATCAGATGCCACAGAACGCAGCGTCTGGTCAGGATCTACGCTGTAAGCTTAAAATGAAAGAATTTCATGGGTAAGTCCCCGTTATGACGATGGGGACCATTGCTATGTTTTATACTTCAGCTTTAAAACTCGGCCTCCGCCCATCGGGGCTTGTAGAAATAGATTGGGCTGCATGATGCTTCCATGCAGAGCTGAAACCGACCGCACACGAGTACTGGCAAACCGCTTAGAGGATCTAAGCCTTCCCAGGCAAAGCGGTGCGAGTCGGACCGTCCGTGCTTACAAACCATATTGATTTCATTGGGCTACAAGGCTTGAGATGTCATTTCATCTCAATGTCGGGTAAAAGTCCCTCAGTCTCCAAAATGACCTATACAGTGTTGACGGGGACGTTATAGTTTATACTTATTTATTTTTGTTCGATTGCGATGGAAGCAATCGCTCTCGAACACTCATTCCCGATGTTTACACGCGCACGCGAGAGAGGCAGTGACCATTACACCACTGCTACCCATTCACACCTGGGTGGAGTGATGCAGTGTCATTACGTGTCCTGCCCAAGGACACACCTCGATATCGGGTGCCAGATTCGAACACACAACCTCTCGATCATGAGAACGGGGACGTTAAACCTCAAATCAAACAAACAAAAGCTTTTAAACTGTTGCCTTGGCTTGGTACAATTTTACCCATAAGGCCAATCTGATTAATGCATGCTTGCATTGATTTCCTCAAACATATTATTCACCACGAACGATCTGCACTCTCGCGAACAATAGACTCTCCACTAGCTATTATTTATAATAAATATCATAGCCCCAGATAAGGAGACAAAGATATTTAATGGATATTTTTTTTATTATTTCTCTATAAAAACATATGATGTGGGTATTTGATAGAATCGCCTCGTTGAGGCGATTCTGTCAAGTACTCACAACATATAAAGGTATTATAACTATCATGGCTCCTGATAAGAAAAACTGATGATATTTATGGATATTTTTGCTTATTTCTCTATAAAAACATACGTTGTGGGTATACTTGATAGAATCGCCTCGTTGGGGCGGTTCAATCAAGTACTCACAACATATATAGTTATAATAAATATCATGGCTCCTGATATGAAGAACTTATGGATATTAATGGATATTTTTGGATATTTTTAATGGATATTTTTGTTTATTTCTCTATAAAAGCATATGTTGTGGGTACTTGAGAGAATCGCCTCGCTGAGGCGATTCTCTCAAGTACCCACAACATATGTTTCTATCAAGACTTAAGATAAAGTATCCCTTTATTATCATCGCGTTGTCGGAAACTAAGAAAATAGCTATTTAAATGAAAAACAATAGTCTCATTGTCAATAACATCAACAATAGGCCCCATTTCAGTCGAACTTCAATGTCTCGAACGCTTTGGGACCATGAAAATGTGTTCGAGACAGGGTAGTTCGAGCCACTGAGGGTTCGTCACACCCCTTTGTCAGGAGGATAATGTAAATATGTAGGGATATACCTATCAATAGTATGTTGCGTAATAATGGGTCCCCTCCCATCGGGGCTTTGATATATAGATTGGGCTGCATGGTTCTTCAACGCAGACCTGAAACCGACCGCACCCGAGTACAGTTAAACCTCTTATACGGTATCAACCGGACCAGGTAAAGTAGTGCGAGGCCATGCATACAAACTGGGCGACAGGGCTTAAGATGTCATTCCATCTCAATGTTGGGTAAAAGAAGCAACGTCTCCAAACTGACCTAATTAGTATTGACTCAATTCAAACAAAACAAACACATATTGCGTATAACAATACTGTCAGTCTGAAGAGTGAATGAGTGAGTTTGTTTGAGTTTTACGTCCCACCAACAGCTAAGGTCATACGGAGACGGACTCATCCGAAAGTCTGGAAGAGCAAGGGATCAGTCGGAAGAAACAGTGGGTGAATGACTATCAGCGAAGAGTCAGATCAAACTGCTCATCTGTGCAGTCTGGTCTGAGTTTCCACTGGACGACACCTCTTCGCTTGATGATATCGAATGTCGTGCATGATAGCAGGAGTAATTTTCGGGTGGTCGACGTTTGCGGTTGACAGAGCGATTTTGGTTAAATATACGCTTAATTTAATCTCAAGGGCAGTGTGGAGTTATTTTGTGAAATCTAGAAGTTGTTTTGTAATTGTAGGCCTACTGAGTAAATATCTGCACGACACCGCTCATCTGACGAAAATATATGTTTGCACGCATGCTGCCGACGCGTCGCAGGCAGCCTCTCTCTCTCTCTCTCTCTCTCTCTCTCTCTCTCTCTCTCTCTCTCTCTCTCTCTCTCTCTCTCTCTCTCTCTCTCTCATCAGTACGCGAGCGTGAGTGCTTCCCTCATTCTCTCCCAGCGTGCGTGCGCATAATACATAAGAATCGAGTTCCTGGTTGCGATAAAGACAAGTAAGGTCTTACTCTAATTTTGAACGCTTTATACCCGTTCCGAAACATTTTCTTTAGACTTCAATACTGTTATTTATTTATTTATTCAACAAGAGTTTTCTTTCAAGAGAGTATATAAAGACGTTGTGCATACGCCAAAGAAAACAACTTTGAAGTAGATTTAAGAGGATAGGGGCCGAACAACACATTTTCTTTGTGCTTTCTACATCCAGTGTCCGCTAGTGAGAGACCACCTTTGGGACTGTACAAAAGTGGTCTTAATACAGGAATTTTGCTGCAGTTCTGAAAGCGCTGTCTCCGCAGAACAAATTATTAAGATAACGTCCATGCTTGAGATAGGGAATTTCTCCATGGCTCAAACGTTTATTTATTTATTGCTGATAAAAATGTGATATTTTTCTTATTTCTGCTGCAAAAATATGCGTGTTTTCGTTATGATTCGTTAAACGTAGTTGTTACAATGATGATCCATTCCCAATTGAACTGGTTTGCACATAAAGCCCGGCCATTATAGGTCGTACATTACACTGCCAATATGTGTTTTGCCAAGTATGCGCACATAATTTCACTGCCTGTGTTTTATTGAATATGTGCTCCCATAATATTTGGCACGCATCTGTCTCCATAATTACAGTATGTGATGGCATGTATTTGGCCCAAAAATTTTACTTTCTGTGCCGGAAAGCATGTGTCCTCATAATGACATTGTCCGTGTTTTGGAAATCACGTACCCCCATATTGAGATTGCCTGTGTTTTGGAAAGCACGTGCCTCCATATTGAGATTGCCTGTGTTTTGGAAAGCATGTGCCCCCATATTGAGATTGCCTGTGTTTTGGAAAGCACATGGCCCCATACTGAGATTGCAGGTTTTTTGGAAAGCATGTGCCTCCATATTGAGATTGCCTGTGTTTTGGAAAGCTCATGGCCCCATATTGAGATTGCCTGTGTTTTGGAAAGCACGTGCCTCCATATTTTTGAGATTGCCTGTGTTTTGGAAAGGACGTGCCCCCATATTGAGATTGCCTGTGTTTTGGAAAACATGTGCCTCCATATTGAGATTGCATGTGTTTTGGAAAGCACATGACCCCATATTGAGATTGTCTGTGTTTTGGAAAGCACATGGCCCCATATTGAGATTGCCTGTGTTTTGGCAATCATGTGCCCCATGTTGAGATTTCCTGTGTTTTGGAAAGCACGTGCCCCTTTATTGAGATTGCCTGTGTTTTGGAAAGCACGTGGCCCCTTATTGAGATTGCCTGTGTTTTGTAAAGCACGTACCCCCATATTTAGATTGTCCGTGTTTTGGAAAGCATGTGCCTCCATATTGAGATTGCATGCGTTTTGGAAAGCACATGACCCCATATTGAGATTGCCTGTGTTTTGGAAAGCACATGGCCCCATATTGAGATTGCCCAAATTTACACTTTCTGTGCCGGAAAGCATGTGTCCTCAAAATTGTCCGTGTTTTGGAAAGCATGTAACCCCATATTGAGATTGCCTGTGTTTTGGAAAGCACATGCCCCCATATTCATATTGCCTGTGTTTTGGAAAGCATGTGCCCCCATATTGAGATTGCCTGTGTTTTGGAAAGCACATGTCTCCATATTGAGATTGCCGTTTTTTTTGGAAAGCATGTGCCTCCATATTGAGATTGCCTGTGTTTTGGAAAGCTCATGGCCCCATATTGAGATTGCCTCTGTTTTAGAAAGCACGTGCCTCCATATTTTTTAGATTGCCGGTGTTTTGGAAAGCACGTGCCCCCATATTGAGATTGCATGTGGTTTGGAAAGCACGTGACCCCATATTGAGATTGCATGTGTCTTGGAAAGCACATGGCCCCATATTGAGATTGCCTGTGTTTTGGCAATCATGTGCCCCCATGTTGAGATTGCCTGTGTTTTTGGAAAGCACGTGCCCCTATATTGAGATTGCCTGTGTTTTGAAAAGCACATGGCCCCTTATTGAGATATCCTGTGTTTTTTTGAAAGCACGTACCCCCATATTGAGATTGTCCGTGTTTTGGGTAGCATGTGCCTCCATATTGACATTGCCTGTGTTTTGAAAGCACGTGCCCCTATATTGAGATTGCCTGTGTTTTGGAAAGCACATGGCCCCATATTGAGATTGTCCGTGTTTTGGAAAGCATGTGCCTCCATATTGAGATTGCCTGTGTTTTGGAAAGCACGTGCCCCTATGTTGAGACTGCCTGTGTTTTGGAATGCATATGTGCCTCCATATTGAGATTGCCTGTGTTTTGGAAAGCACATGGCCCCATATTGAGATTGCCTGTGTTTTGGATAGCACATGGCCCCATATTGAGATTGTCTGTGTTTTGGAAAGCACATGGCCCCATATTGAGATTGCCTGTGTTTTGGAAAGCACGTGCCCCCATATTGAGATTGCCTGTGTTTTGGAAAGCACGTGTCCCCATATTGAGATTGTCCGTGTTTTGGAAAGCACGTGCCCCCATATTGAGATTGCCTGTGGTTTGAAAAGCATGTGCCTCCATATTGAGTTTGCCTGTGTTTTGGAAAGCATGTGCCCCCATATTGAGATTGCCTGTGTTTTGGAAAGCACGTGCCCTCATATTGAGATTGTTCGTGTTTGGGAAAACATATGCCTCCATATTGAGATTGCCTGTGTTTTGGAAAGCACATGGCCCCATATAGAAATTGCCTGTGTTTTGGAAAGCATGTGCCTCCATATTGGGATTGCCTGTGTTTTGGAAAGCATGTATCCCCATATTGAAATTGCCCGTGTTTTGGAAAGCATGTACCCCCATATTGAAATTGCCTGTGTTTTGGAAAGCATGTACCCCCATATTGAGATTGCCTGTGTTTTGTAAAGCATGTGCCCCCATATTGAGATTGCCTGTGTTTTGGAAAGCATGTGCCCCCATATTGATATGGCCTGTGTTTTTGTAAAGCGTGTGCCCCTATGTTGAGATTTTCTGTGTTTCCCCACAATCACAGTCTCAGTTTTGGAAAGCATCTGTCTCCATAATTACACGGTCTGCGTTTTGGCAAGCATCTGTCTCCATAGACGCCAAGTTCTGCAATGGAAGGTCAGGTGGTTATTCTCCGGGTACTCCGGAATTCGCGATCTCTGATTAACGATCGGCTCGATATGAATGAAATAATCTTGAAAGGGCCGTTAAGCGAAAAATATATATATATATATATATATATATATATAAAAAAAAAAACGGTCTGCGTTGTCCCCATAACACGAATATATTTGACACAGACGTTAAATTGAGGAAATGACTGGAGAAATCGAGCAGAAATTCTTGTTCTCAAATTTCAAATTTTATATGAGCCATTTCATGAGAAAATCTGTTTTTGCCATTTGCGAACAACAAAGATACTGATCAGACTGTGCATGCATGCAGTCTGATCAGCACATTTGTGTTTCATGCGTGACTATTACAATACCTCTAGTTTCTATAAATACAATTTCAAGACCCTAACTAGTCTGAATAGCTGGTTTGTGTTTTACCTGGTCGAAAACTTCGAAGACAGGTTTATCAGTGTCGGGGCTCGATGCGAATGTTGCCAGTAATGGGCGAGCTCCAAGTGCCTTTGGTGCCCGGTTTCCTTCAAACACCAGTCAGTCAATGACAGCTGCAGGCAAAAGACACAGTTTGATCGCGTCCTTGCATGGTTAGAGAAAGAAACACAATACCAAAGGCTCACAAGTGGTGTTTGTTTAGTTTGAGTTGATGTTTTACGGTCCCGTTAACACTATTTAGTTCATTTTGGAGACGTTGATTCCAGTTTTGTAGGACTTCTACCCAACATTGAGATGAAATGACATCTCAAGCCCTGTCGCCCAAACAAACAAGAAGGGCTTATATGTAGGGACGGTTCGACGCACCACTTTGCCTGGGCAGGCTGATCATTGCCGTCACTTCTATTTTAGACGTTCTACAGCGGTTAAGAACTCATCTCGGCCCCCGCCCATAGGGGCTTGAAGAAATATATGGGCTGCATGATGCTTCCACGCAGAGCTGAATCCGGCCCGCACACTAGTACTGGTAAACCGCTTAGAGGATCTAAGCCTGTCCAGGAACCTCGGTGTGAGGCGGACCGTCCATGCTAATAAATCCTATTGGTTTCATTGGGCGACAGGGCTTGAGATGTCATTTCATCTCCATGTCGGGTAAAAGTCCCACAAAATTGGAAGCAACGTCTCCAAATGACCTATACAGTGTTGACGGGGACGTTAAACCTCAAATCAAATAATAAGAACTCAGCTACGGTCGGTATCAGATCTGCGTGGAAGCATCATACAGCCCAATCTATTTCTTCAAGCCCCGATGGGCGGGTCCCTAAAGTGTTGTAGACAGAAGAAAATGGACGGACGTACGGACGGAAAGACAGATTTAAACCAGTATTTGTCCGCATGTTTGGTTCGATTGTTTATCAATCGAGACAAAGTTACTATGGACGTTTTCCGCCTGTTATTGTCCACGTGACTATTGGTGACGGAATCCCGGTCCCGATTACGTACAGCATCCTCAGAGTGCTGTGTAACATCACGAAAACACGCCTATATAATTTTGACCCCCTTGAACCCCACTTTTATATAGTAAAACTGGGTTTTCCGGGGTATACCTTATTTTTCTTATTTCTGCTGTAAAATATAGACTGTGGGTACTCGTTAGAACCGCCTCGACGAGGCGGTTCTAACGGGTGCCCACAATCCATATTTTGAGCAGAAATAAGAAAAATATCACAATTTGTCATCCTAAAAATTTTCATTTTTGTTTTCGGCGATAAAGGTGGCAATGTATTTGTATAGGCGTGTTTGCGTAATTCCGGAACGTAAAATAGTGCAACCGAAATGTTGGCAGAAATAGCAGCTGACTCTGTCAACAATACCCTTTAAGCATCACAAAAATACCAAAGATTTTTGCATAGTCCCAGAAAATAGACAGTTTTAGATGTGACCGCAAATAAATATTTGCTAAAAATGGCGTATTCCCCAAATACCTAGAACCCCAAATAATGTTCTAGACCCCCATAACATTACCGACCTATGTAATAGACAAATGTCTGAGTACACCCCCACCAACTCCCGGGGTTAACCGCTGTCCAGGGAAAGTGTTATTTTAATTAAACTGAGCAGCTCGATATGACATTGTTGATTAGGCCGTTAAACTCCGAACAATCAAACTTTATCTGATTAAGACACACATAGATGACCTTTAAAACAGTACAAATTTAGCATCAAAACAAGGTTTCGCAATTGAATAAACACGCACAAAACATAAGAGCTAAGAAATAAAGCCAATTAACCCACAAAAGACTGGCATTCCAAAAATGAGACAATGGTAAACAGGGTAGATCCTGATCAGAAGCCGCAGAATGCAGGGTCTACACTGTTTCCTTAAAGTATAGGGTTTAAAAAGCGTACAGGAAATAAAATCCGACACCTCTTAAATTGGTAATGGACATGGTTCCAGCTAATGGGTATGAGTTTTTATGCGTCAGGTATGGGTAAAAAACATCTCTTGGATTTCAATTATAGATTGGTTCATTAAAACTCTGAGACTACGTGTTATCAAAGCGGTCAATGTACAAGTTATTCAGAGCTTTTGTTTGTTTGATTTGACAACACTGTAAAGGTCATTTTGGAGACGTCGCTTTCAATTTTGTGGGACTTTTACCCGACACTGAGATGAAATGACTTCTCAAGCCGTGTCGCCCAATGAAGCCAAAAGGGTTTATAAGCATGGGCGGTCCGACTCGCATCCCTTTACCTAGGCAGGCTTAGCTCCTCTAAGCGGTTTACCAGTACTAGTGAGCGGGTCGGTTTCAGCTCTGCGTGGAAGCATCATGCAGCCCATCTACAGTAAAACTTCGATGGCTCGAACTCCGATGGCTCGTTTACCATGGCTGAGTCGAACCCGTTCTTGAGTCCGCAGGGAATTCCTTCAAATAAGATTTAGGGGTAATTTAGGAAGATTTTCTTCATTTATCTTGCAAATGTATGCTGTGTGTACTCATTAGTATCGCCTCGATGAGGCGATTCTAATGAGTACACACAACGTACATTTATATAATACAGAACACCGAACATATATCCACAATTATCTCCATTATGCCTCCTGGTATGGCACTAATAGCATCCCTCTGTGGCTCGAACTACCGCTGTCTCGAACAAATTTTCATGGTCCCAAAGTGGTTCGAGCCATCGAAGTTCGACTGTACATGTATTTCTTCAAGCCCCGATGGGCGGGGACAGAGCTCTGGGGCCAGTTGTTCAAAGCATCGTTAGCCTAACGAGCTCGTGGGTGTTCAAATTTTTAACTGTTCTAGCAAGAATAATATCGAAAATTTTGGTATTTTTGCTGAAAATATGTGAGCAGCTTTTGCGGATCCGCAAAAGCTGCTCACATTTTTTTTCAGCAAAAAATTTAGCATATTTGGCATATTTAATGATCAAAGTTTTAATGTTTTGAACAACTGGTCCCAAAAGGTACATTTTAATCAGCGCTCTATGGGTTTAAATACGATCTGAGAGTACACGTTACATCACTAAAACACGCCTATATAATTTTAACCCCCTTGAACCCCACTTTTATATAGTATAACTGGGGTTTCTTGGGGTATACCTTATTTTTCTTATTTCTGCTCTAAAATATAGATTTTGGGTACTCGTTAGAACGAGGCGGTTCTAACGGGTGCCCACAATCTATATTTTGAGCATACATAAGAAAAATACATGTATTACAATTTTTCATCATAAAATTTTCATTTTTTCGGCGATAAAGGTGGCAATGTATTTGTATAGGCGTGTTTGCATAATGAATTGTTCCGAGAGCACATGCTCATCAAAGCTCTGAGAGGAGATTTAAGTCAACCTTCTGAGAGTACAAGAAAATCGCTGTCTTAAAGAGCAATTGCCAAAAACAAAATCTTGGTGTAAAGCAGGGTGAAAGCAGACTCAAAGGATTAGTTTTATTGAAAACCGCATGAAAAAAATCCTATTCGTTCTATATATTTGATACATACCTATTTTCCTCTTAGAATAACCTCCCTTGATTTTTCTTTGAGTTTAACCCGCAATGCAATATTCTGTGATGTCATAGTGGCTTTAAACATTTTTAAAATACTTTTAAACTACCATATTTTACATTTTGCAGTTGCCTACTGCAGTTTTCTCATGCCCTTCGATTGCTGTATATGTTGTTCATAATTGAGGATAGAAACGAGAAATTCTATTTGGAAATTCAAACTTAAATTTACATTTAAAGTTTTTATTTTTTAAATGTTTAAAACTACCAATTAATTCAAAATTTCATTTTGACTAGTTAATGTAAATAAATTCACATGCCATTTAAACAGATCAGTAAGTTCTGTACATTATTTCATCCACCTACAAATGCAGAATCTGGAATTTAAATTATTTTAAAAAATATTTAAAGTTTGAATTTAAGGTTGAAAATAGGAGAAAACTGGTTAAGCATATCAGTTGAGATCAGTTTCAATAATTCAAATAGGGGATTATACAGTTCCTGAGGACTATATAAAAACAAGGTATTCCACATTTAAAAAAATAACAATTTGAATGTGCATCTATGACATCATAGAATACCTCATGAATATTAATGAGGCAGTCTGATGTTGCTATGTTTCCATGAAATATTTTACACTTCAAATTGTAATATCTTGGAAACTAATAAAAATAATTTGATGCGGTTTTCGCCCATCGATTCCTTCAATCAATTTAATCAATGTCTTTTTAAATTTACTGGATTGCTATACATTTGTATATGACCTTTAAAGAGTTCATATCAATCAAACATCTGAGAGTACATGTTCGATAGTATGTTAACCAAACCCTGAGTGTACATGTTAAAGCTCTGATAGTACACAATAATAAAAGTTTTGAGAGTGCATGCCATGAAAGTCCCGATAGGACATGTCAGTCAGGGTTCTGAAAGTATATGTTAAACAGGTTTACGAGTACATGTTAATCAAAACTCTGAGAGAACATGTCAATCAAACCTCTGAGAGTACACGTCAATCGATGTTCTGAGAGTACACGTCAATCAAAGCTCTGAGAGAACACGTCGATCAAACCTCTGAGAGTACACGTCAATCAAACCTCTGAGAGTACACGTCAATCAAACATCAGAGAGTACACGTCAATCAAACCTCTGAGAGTACACGTCAATCAAAGCTTTGAGAAAACATGTTAATCAAAACTCTGAGACTACTTGTCAATCAAACCTCTGAGAGTACCCGTCAGTCAAAGCTCTGGGAGTACACGTCAGTCAAAGCTCTGTGAGTACACGTCAATCAAACTTTTGAGAGTACACGTCAATCAAACCTCTGAGAGTACACGTCAATCAAACCCCTGAGAGTACACGCCAATCAAAAACCCTGAGACTACTTGTCTATCAAACCTCTGAGAGTACCCGTCGATCAAACCTTTGAGAGTACACGCCAATCAAAGCTCTGAGAGTACTCGTCAATCAAAACTCTAAGACTACTTGTCAATCAAACCTCTGAGAGTACACGTCAATCAAACCTCTAAGAGTATTCGTCAATCAAACCTCTGAGAGTATACATCAATCAAAACTCTGAGACTACTTGTCAATCAAAGCTCTGAGAGAACACGTCAATCAAACCTCTGAGAGTACACGTCAATCAAACCTCTGAGAGTACACGTCAATCAAACCTCTGAGAGTACACGTCAATCAAACCTCTGAGAGTACACGTCAATCAAACCTCTGAGAGTACACGTCAATCAAACCTCTGAGAGTACACGTCAATCAAAGCTCTGAGAGAACACGTCAATCAAACCTCTGAGAGTACACGTCAATCAAACCTCTGAGAGTACACGTCAATCAAACCTCTGAGAGTACACGTCAATCAAACCTCTGAGAGTACACGTCAATCAAACCTCTGAGAGTACACGTCAATCAAACCTCTGAGAGTACACGTCAATCAAACCTCTGAGAGTACACGTCAATCAAACCTCTGAGAGTACACGTCAATCAAACCTCTGAGAGTACACGTCAATCAAACCTCTGAGAGAACATGTTTATCAAAACTAGATCTGAGAGTACTTCTTAAGCAAAGCTCTTAGATTACATGTTAATCGAAGCTCTGATAGTACATATTAATATTATTATAAGTTCTGATTGTAAATGTTCATCAAAAATCCAATAGGACATGTCAATCAAAGCTCTGAGACTACATGTCAGTCGAAGTTATAAGAATATATGTTTATCAAAGTTCTGCGAGTATAAGTCAATCAAAGTTCTTAGAGTACATTATAATCAAAACTATGAGAGGGCAGGTTTATAAAAGCTCTTAGAGTTCATGTCAATTAAAGCTTTGAGAGTAACTGTCAATCAATGTTCTTAAAGAACAATTCTAACACAGCGCGCCTATATAGGCAATGGAAAATAACTGTGTTTTATTCTGCAACAAATCACAGCTCGGAAGAGCGTGACGAGTGACGTCATTGAAAACTGCTAATGTATGACGTCACTAGCCGATTTCCTTGACGTTAGACGGTGTAACGTCATTTTCTCGCATCGAAAACGTTAGAAAAGGATATAAATGCTTATGTTTCAGTCTATAATTTTAGCGTGACTTCTTCTAACAATGGCGAAAAGTTGTGAACATTTGAAGGAAACAACAACATTATTGCGGATTTTCAGCGTGTTAGAATCGAAATAGATCATCTCCAGTCTGTGATTTGTTGAGTAATAAATCACAGTTTGGAGGTCAGTTGTCAAGTAGACAAATCACGAGCGCTATTTATTACTCAACAAATCACAGCTAGAGCTGATCTATTTCTTAAATAAAATTGCTGTAAAAGTACATGTTAATCAAAGTTTGGAAAGAGAGACAATAATAATCAAAGCTCTGCGAGTACATGTTAACCAAAGTTCTGAGATTACATGGTAATTAACGTTCTGAAATCACATGTTAATAAAAGCTAACAATACAAGTAAATATATGTTCTGACTCAGCCCAAGAGGCAACGGAACAGTAATTGAGGTTCGGCTTTGACAGCCATTTTTCAATAACTTTCACATTAACGCTTGTATTCGTTGACAAATGATACTCCAGGAGAATATTGAAAGATTTCAAAACGCACAGTATTCAGGTGAAAAGCGATGTTCTACCCTGTAAAAAACAACGCTTTGAACGTTGTTTCAACGTTGATTGGACCTTGACTTCCTGCTGGAAAGTCACGTGACACAGAAAATCACGTTTTAACGTTGAAAATATTAAACGGGCCGCCACAAGCAAATAGGGGTATTCGATCATGCGCATTCAATTAGCATTCGAATCAGCCTTCGTAAACAGTAATTTCAGTCCTGTTCTACATGAAGAAACTTCGGGGTTAGGGGTATCCATATAGCGCCCAGCAAAGACTCAGAACAGCCTGCGCATATGCGCAGGCTGATCTGAGTCTTCGCTGGGCGCACATATCGAAGGGCCCCTTTTCATTTGGCGACATCCAAATACAGGTTGAAAGTTGAACTGACATTATTATGTGAATCGTGTGTCCACTTTCCTTCGATAGCTCAGTCAGACAATGACACTGTTGATTCAACACTGTCCTCCGCCCATCGGGGCTTGAAGAAATAGATTGGGCTGCATGGTGCTTCCACGCAGAGCTGAAACTGCCCACACTTGGGTACTGGTAAACCGCTAAGACGGACTATGCCTGCCAGTCAAAGTGTTGCGCATCAGACCGTTCAATGCATATAAACCCTATTGGTTTCATTGGGCGGCAGGGCTTGAGATGTAATTGCATATTAGTGTCGGGTAAAAGTCCCAAGAAACTGGAAGCAACGTCTCCGAAATGAATTAAATAGTGTTGACGGGGACGTTAAACGTCAAACAAACAACAGAGTGCCTCCCTAGTATGGGATGTAATCTGCAAGGTTTCTTATCAGTATGTATAGTGTCATATAATTTTTATACGGTTTTACACTAGTCTGTATTTTCAGAGACATTTAATTCTTTAACTACTCATCCTAACATGTATGGACTTTCTGAATCAAAATCGCTTTATTTATGGTCAGAGTGGCGCAACCAGAGTCTCTCATGAAGTGAAACGGGACTGATGATATATTCATGTTGTCGAAACGGTCGTCTTTTGCCAGTCAAAGTGTTGCGCGTCAGACCGTTCAATGCATATAAACCCTATTGGTTTCATTGGGCGGCAGGGCTTGAGATGTAATTGCATATTAGTGTCGGGTAAAAGTCCCAAGAAACTGGAATCAACGTCTCCGAAATGAATTAAATAGTGTTGACGGGGACGTTAAACGTCAAACAAACAACACAGTGCCTCCCTAGTATGGGATGTAATCTGCAAGGTTTCTTATCAGTATGTATAGTGTCATATAATTTTTATACGGTTTTACACTAGTCTGTATTTTCAGAGACATTTAATTCTTTAACTTGTTTGTTTGATTGTTTGATTTGAGGTTTAACGTCCCCGTCAACACTGTAAAGGTCATTTTGGAGACGTTGCTTCCAATTTTGTTGGACTTTTACCCGACATTGAGATGAATTGACATCTCAAGCCCTGTCGCCCCATGAAACCAATAGGGTTTATTAGCATGGACGGTCCACCTCGCACCGCGGTTCCTGGACAGGCTTAGATCTGCTAAGCGGTTTACCAGTACTAGTGTGCGGGCCGGAATCAGCTCTGCGTGGAAGCATCGTGCAGCCCATATATTTCTTCAAGTCCCTATGGGCGGGGGCGGTTAATTCTTTAACTACTCATCCTAACATGTATGGACTTTCTGAATCAAAATCGCTTTATTTATGGTCAGGGTGGCGCAACCAGAGTCTCTCATGAAGTGAAACGGGACTGATGATATATTCATGTTGTCGAAACGGTCGTCTTTTAAATGTTACGACGCTGACAACCACGTTGCCATTCATTCAATTACAGATCAATTTACTGTGGTTTACAAAGGTGTACATTATTGTTCTTATTTTTGCTGCAAGACATAGGTTGTAGGTACTCGTTAGAACCGCCTCATTTGCTGGGGGTCGACCATGGAGTCAAGCAACGCGGTCACCCATCCCGGTACAAACCGCAATACCCGTTGCTTGACTTCTTGAAAAAGCCAGCTAAAGGGACAGGTTGTAGAAGAGGCACCTCTACAGTCTGTCGACTTAGGTATATACCAATAACCGTCATACAGCAAACAACCCAAATTATCGTGGTACATTTAACCCATTTAGTACCAGAGACGGCCCAAAACGGGTATTTGGCAAACAGCGCAGGCCCAGATCAGACGCCGCAGAACGCGGCGTCTGATCAGGGCCGCCACTGTTTGAAAAAAGTTTAACCATTTTCTAAATCAATTTTGAAGAAAACACAACCTGACACCCCTAAATGTTGAAATGGACTCCTGCTATATATATAAGACGGAAGATTCCATTTGGTACAAAAAGAGTTAAATTTTAAATACTCATTCTCTGGTTTATAATCGTCAAAATTTCTGCTTGTGACAGGTTCGTATTGGTCGGATCCAGCCAGACACCTTATCACCAAATCATCATCAGGAACAAGAAAGTACACCAGTGACTTCCTCGCGGGATCCCCATCAGGGACAAGGATATGGTGCTTGGTTCCCCCAAGAAAATCTGCCGTCAATCTCTGCAATGCATAAGCTGCAAATACAACAGTGGTGTCTGCTGGGATAGGTTGTTATTGGACGAATTCTCCCTGGAGACCCAGTATTTTAAGACCACCGGCACTATCTTGGAAAATAAACGACACAGTTCTCTCCAAGCTTCGCTTGATCTGTCTTAATGTTGGTATCTCGTCCTATAGGTGAGTAATACAAGGTTCTCATTGGCTCGAGTTTCCTTTTTGTCCAACTAACTTATGCGCATCCCTCATGAAGACCTTAGGCAGATCCAGTCCGAGTAATAAAACATCACAACAAGAGGGCCATGATGGCCCTGGGTCGCTCACCTGTTCCATAGGGTAACAAGTGGGCCCCAGGGAGAGCCATTATTGGCCCCAGGGCTATTATTTGCATAATTATGGTAGTGGTTTAAAAGGTGAAGCTTCATACCAAATATCAAAGACCGGAGCCTTCTAGTTTCAGAGAAGAAGTTTTTTTTTAAATGTTTTCCTTATATAAGTCTATATAAAACCTGCGGGCCACGGGGCGGGGCCATTTTTGGCCCCAGGGTTATAATTTGAACAATCGTGGTAGAAATCTACAAGACAAATCTTCATACCAAATATCAAAGACATTGGCCTTCTGGTTTCAGACAAGAAGATTTTTTAAGGTTTTCACTATATATGTCTATGTAAATCCACACTGGGCCCCGGGGTGGAGACATTTTTGGTCACAGGGCTATAATTTGATCAATCTTGGTCGAGGCCCACTAGAAAAAGCTTCATACCAAATATCAAAGTACTGAGCCTTCTGGTTTCAGACAAGAAGATTTATAAAGATTTTCCCTATATATGTAAAACAAGTGGGCCCCGGGGAAGGGGGATTTTTTGGCTCCAGGGTTATAATTTGAATAATCTTGATAGAGGTCCACTAGACGAAGCTTCATACCAAATATCAAAGACCTGAACCTTCTGGTTTCAGACAAGAAGATTTTTTTTTAAAGATTTTCCCTATATACGTCTATGTAAAACCAAAGGGCCCAATGGCGGGGCATTTTTGACCCTAGGGCTATAATTTGAACAATCTTGATAACGGTCCACTAGCTGAAGCTTCACACCAAATATCAAAGACCTGGGCCTTGCGGTTTCAGAGAAGAAGACTTTTAAGATTTTCCCTATATTTAAGTCAATGTTAAACCAAAGGGCCCCGGGGTGGGGGCATTTTTGCCCGAGGGCTATAATTTGAACAATCTTGGTAGAGGTCCACTAGATGAAGCTTCATACCAAATATCAAAGACCTGGGCCTTGCGCTTTCAGTGAACAAGCTTTTTTTTTTTAAAAAAATCCCTATATAAGTCAATGAAAAACCAAAGGGCCCTGGGCGGGGGGCATTTTTTGCCCAAGGGCTATAATTGAACAATCTTGTAAGAGGTCCACTAGATGAGGCTACACACCAAATATTTAAGGTCTGGGCCTTGTGGTTTCAGAGAAGAAGATTCGTTTTAAAGATTTTCCCTATATAAGCCTATGTAAAACCAAAGGGCCCTTGGGTGTGGGCATTTTTGGTCCAAGGGCTATAATTTGAACAATCTTTGTAGAGGTCCACTAGATAAAGCTACACATCAACTATCAAAGACCTTGGTCTTGCGGTTTCAGAGAAGAAGATTTTTAAAGATTCTCCCTATATAAGTCAACATAAACCAACGGGCCCCGGGGCGGGGGCATTTGTGGCTCCAGGGCTATAATTTGAACCATATTGGTAGAGGTTCACTAGATGAAGCTTCATACCAAATATCAAAGACCTGGGCCTTACAGTTTCAGAGAAGAAGATTTTTAAAGATTTTCACTATATGAGACTATGTAAAACCAAAGGCCCCGGGACGGGGGCATTATTGGCCCCTGGGCTATAATTTGAACAACTGTGATAGAGGTCCACTAGATGAAGCTTCACATCAAATATAAAACACCTGGGCCTTCTGGTTTCAGACAAGAAGAATTTTTAAAGGTTTTCCCTATATAAGTATATGTAAAGCTGGTGGGCACTGTGCGGGGGAAGGAGGGGGGTGGGGGGGGCTGCATTTTTGGCCTCAGGGTTTTAATTTGAACAATCTTGGTAGAGGTCCACTAGATGAAGCTTCACACCAAATATCGAAGATCTGGGCCTTGCTGTTTCAGAGAAGAAGATTGAAGGTTTCATTTTAAAAATCTATCTTTAGCTCCTGTGACCTCTATGTGCAACGGACCGGAACCAGTTGAACAAATCTGAAAGGGGAACTAAGGATCATTCCTGTGAAGTTTAGTCAAAATCCGATCAGTGGTTTAGGAGGAGATGTCGTTTGAAGAATTGTTTACGGACGCACGGACGGACGCACGGACGACGGATGAAAAGTGGCCAAAAAAGCTCACCTTGTCACTACGTGACAGATGAGCTAAAAATGATAGGCCAGTGTGCTAACAACCACGAATAACTTCTTTGTGAGTTTTTCATAGTTCCCCACAGACAGCCATTCTTCGTATATGGAGTAAAGTTCATCACGAAAACACGCTTGTATGATTTTCAGATTTTGACCCCCTTAAACTCCACTTTTATATGGTAAAACTGGGGCTTACAGAAGTAAACCTTATTTTTCGTATTTTGCTCTATAACATAGATTGTGGGTACTCGTTATAACCGCGGTTCAAACGTGTATCCACAATCTATATTTTGAGCAAAAAATAGAAAAATATCAGAATTATTCATCTTAAAATTTTAGTGGTTTTTTTCGGCGGTAAACTTTACAATGCATTTGTGTAGGCGTGTTTTCGTATTATAATCTCCTGCCTCCGCGATCCTTATTGACCCTCTCATCTAATGTTTAACCATCCAAATTCGCTTCTCCTCTAACGGCCGATCGAAAAATGCACGCGAAACTTCCTTTAGCAAGTTCTTATCAAAGCCATGATTTTTTTAGGTTTTAAGAATCTTACACGGGTGTGAGGGGTGGATAAAAAAATCCCCCCCCTCCCCCGAGGATCACTGTCCGGCATCATGAGGCTTGCCGAGTGAAGCGGGACAGTGATCCCGAGGGACGGATCTTTCTATCCATCCCTCACACCCATGTAGGATTCTTTTTCTCGCATACTTTCCATTTCCCAGCGTGGATTTTTAATGCAGCTGTCACTTCAGTTGCCGACGTCCGTCATATTGTGATGACATTACAGTGATGTTTAGTGACGTCACGTAACGTGCTGTGACGTCAATCTTAACGAAGGCGCATAACAACACGCGAGAAAATTCGATTTTAACCCTGTCCCTGGATTAGAACACCAGGCGGAGAACAGAATTTCTATCCCAGGCTAAACCACGTATTTCCTTACCTGGTGTGCAAGAAAAGTGTTAAGTGGGTCGGAATTATATAGGCAGGCTTTAGTGATGTCTTTGAAAAGGGGGCGTGTAACAGCTGCAGCTATTAGGCCTACCTTCAGTTATCTATTGTGGTAAATGATGCATTGCTACGTCGGCTTAGATGCTAGACGTTGGACTTTCACCCGTGCGGCCCGGATTCGAATCTCAACCCAGATAGAGCGATAGACACGTCTGATCCGGCTCTACACTGGTTGCCAATGACCCACTACACAAGCCTTGTCCAGAGTTAAAGAGTGCATCTAACGTCTTTCTTTCTACTTAAAATGCGATCGGTCACATCTGACCATTACTCGCAGGTTTACATTGCATACACACCGGGTTTGCAGGATGAAAGCGTACACAGCAATCATGTAATAGGGGTCTTTAAGCTGCACAGTGAATGACCCTCCCTGCACAGGTGTGGGGGGGGGAGTTAATGTTCCGATCCGAATGACGGTGCACTTTTTGACATTCATCCCAGTAAATGATGCCAATGGAATGTGTTTGGATACCGAAATAATCGTCGCCGCCGGGGATCGAACTGGGGGCCTTTATCATCAGAGGTAAGTGCACTATACACTGAGCTATCACGTCACGGGGACAAGATTAGTATTGCTATAGGCAACCGCTACCTGGATTTTGTACGTAGACAATACCAGAGAGGAAGCTTGTGTGGTTCGTTTGTTTGATTTGAGGTTTAACGTCCCCCTCAACACTGTAAAGGTCATTTTGGAGACGTTGCTTCCAGTTTTGTGGGACTTTTACCCGACATTGAGATGAAATGAAACCAATAGGATTGATAAGCATGGACGGGCCGACTCGCACCGCATTGCCACGGCAGGCTTAGATCCTCTTAGATAAGCGGTTTACCAGTACTCGTGTGCGGGTGGGTTTCAGCTCTGCGTGGAAGCATCACGCAGCCCATCTATTTCTTCAAACCACAATGGGCGGGGGATAAACAGTCGACCAAAAATAAGGATTGCCCTAAATGGCAAACGCAGGTTTTCTAATAACGTAGCTCATACATGCCATCACAAAAACACGCCTATATAATTTGGACCCCCTTTAATTCTATTTTTATATGGTAAAACTGGAATTACCAGAGGCTCAAAAACATAGATTGTGGGTACTTGATAGAACCGCCTCATCGAGGCGGTTCTATCGAGTACCGACAATTTATGTTTTGAGCAAAAATAAGAAAAATCAGATTCTTTTTTATCTGGAATTTTTTCCTTTTCGGGTGGTAAAATCTTTCAATACATTTGTATATAGGCGTTTTCTCGTAATGTTAGGTGAGTTGAAATATATATATGCCCCCAATACGAGAAAGCCTACGCCAAGAATGACACGAATATGCCGACCTTTGTTTGTTTGTTTTGTTTGATTTGGGGTTTAAAGTCCCCGTCAACACTGTAGACGTTGCTTCAAATTTTGTGGGACTTTTACCCGACATTGAGATGAAATGACATCTCAAGCCCTGTCGCCCAACGATTTTGTTTAATTTGAGGTTTAACGTTCACGTCAACACTGTATAGGTCATTTTGGAGACGTTGCTTTCAATTTTGCGGAATTTTAACCGACATTGAGATGAAATGACATCTCAAGACCTGTCGCCCAACGAAAGCAATAGGGCGGTCCGACTCGCACCGCTTTAACTGGGCAGGCTTAGGTCCTCTAAGCGGTTTACCATTTCTCGTGTGAGATCGGATTCAGCTCTGCGTTGAAGGATCATGCTTCAAGCCCCGAGAATATGCCGACCAACAAGAGTTGCATTGGTAATCAGTGCAGACCCTTATCAGAGGCAACTGAGTGCGTTGTTATCCAGAGCCTTTTAACCCTTATCTTGCTGTTCACGACAACCCCTATCTTTGCAAACAGTGTAGATCCAGATCAGATGGCTTCTTCAGAAGCCATCAGATCAGGATCTACACTGTTTGGCATTCTGTTTATGAATCTGTAGCAATAAATTACATCAAGTAGTTTGATTGGTTGATAGACAGAAATGGGTGTGGCTTAAATGAATATTCAGCAAGATAAGGGTTAAATTGTAGTCGGAGGCGAAGTGTGTCCTTGGGTTTGGGCGAGACACGTAATGCCATTGCTCCACTCCACCCAGGAGTAAATGGGTAGCAGACCTATGGTGTACCAAAAGGGTCAAAATGACCGATACCGGTCTACCCGCATTTTAGATATACGGGTATACCCGTAAATTTGCGGGTACACCCCTAAATTTGCAGGTACACCCCTATTTCAAATGCGGGTGTACCCGTAAATTTGCAGGTACACCCGCATTTAGCGGTCTACCCGCATTTTACGGGTAGACCTGCATTTTACGGGTACACCCCTATATTTGCGGGTACACCCCTAAATTTACGGGTGTACCCGCATCTTAAAATGCGGGTATACCCGTAAAAATAGGAGTGTACCCGTAAAATTCAGGTCTACCCGTAAATGCAAGTAGACCGCTATTTCTTATTTTCCAATTATCCAATCAAAATGCCGCTTACATATCCACATTTTTTGGATAAGGCTCTTATCTTTCTTGCGGCGTCTTTGATATACCTGTCCAATTCATGCTGTGTAAACACTCAATTTATACACAACCAACAAGATAATATATTGAAACTATTTTAATAAAATACATAATAAACATGGCTGTTCCTTCAACTACAATAATTAACAAATACCCTACTTTACAACTTACATATACAATACATTTGGCTCTCTTTTGGGGGCTGCTCACTCGAAGGTACTTGAACCACTCTGAGAACAACCTGATCAGCAGTTGTGGTCATAAAACATGACCCGGACATAAACTGATACTGTGATGATATGGAAACTGACAGTGATACTGTGAGACTGATATAGATACGGTGATAAGCAATACAGTTGTGCATGATCTGCATCATTGAACATGCTGATCTCAGGTGGTTCAGTGTCAAGCCATAAAATGATAAACATGAACTTTCTGTGTCATCTCAAATAAAAAAGCAACATTATTTTGGGGTTTAAAAGGCCATATCAAGAGTGAACAACCCCATGAGTGACATGTGGGCAAACTATAGTCATATACAAAATTAATTGGCTGCAAAATTATTACATTTCTAGATATATTTTGTTTTGTGTGTGTGACAGAATGGAGGTGCTGGGGTGGATGGCTGGGTTGAGCTAGTCTGAAGACCACTGTTCATATTCCTATCCAGGCCACAAATGACAAATCTCTTCTATGATCATCTTGGTACTATTTGATTGCACTCTCATAATCTCTTATTACATAACTCTTACTCCCAGTTATCTTTGATCTGGTCAGAAAGTATCTTGGCAGCTGGAGTTACATAATTTAACATAACTTAAGTCTGTAAATATTACTGATAAGCCCAGCAGACAGTTAACAGGTGTTCCAGTGTTGCAACAGAAATTTTCTGATCATGGTCTGCACAACTAATTTTTGGACCTCAAAAATATATTCTACCAGTCAGAAGTGACAATAATAATACTAATGTGATACTAGAAACAATATGTTGTGTATAAACCACAATTAAATAAATTGCCATTTTATACACAACCAACAAGATAATATATTGAAACTATTTTAATAAAATACATAATAAACATGGCTGTTCCTTCAACTACAATAATTAACAAATACCCTACTTTACAACTTACATATACAATACATTTGGCTCTCTTTTGGGGGCTGCTCACTCGAAGGTACTTGAACCACTCTGAGAACAACCTGATCAGCAGTTGTGGTCATAAAACATGACCCGGACATAAACTGATACTTTGATGATATGGAAACTGACAGTGATACTGTGAGACTGATATAGATACGGTGATAAGCAATACAGTTGTGCATGATCTGCATCATTGAACATGCTGATCTCAGGTGGTTCAGTGTCAAGCCATAAAATGATAAACATGAACTTTCTGTGTCATCTCAAATAAAAAAGCAACATTATTTTGGGGTTTAAAAGGCCAAACGAATTGGATTGAAAATCAAATGAGGCTGTGTAAACACTCAATAATTTCACATTTTAATGAGAATCAAGAGCGTTTATTGCACCCTTGAAAAAATCACGGGATAATCAGTCTGATTTGATATATTAAAATTTAACTGAGCGTATAATAAAATGTTTTGCATTTACTTTCCTGTCATTAATTTATTTATTTATTTACACAGATTATCAAGTGGGGTTTAGTTCCAGATATACAATGTTGAAGCATCAAGAATACACGCCTACATATATTTGACCCCCAGAAACCCCATTTTCATTTTGTGAAGCGTGGGTTTATTGGGGTATATATTATTTTCCTTATTTTTGCTGAAAACATAGATTGTTGGTACTCTTAAGTACTCTTTAGCTGAAGCGGTTTTAACGAGTACCCACAATCTATGTTTTGGAGCAGACTTGACAAAAATAAAGTATACCCTTGTTAATCCCCGATTTTCATTGTGTATGGTTTGGTCTTCAAGGGTTTCAAATACGCATGATGAAGATGACTCGAATCGCCCCCGCCCATCGGGGCCTGGAGAAATAAAATGAGCTACACAGTGCTTCCGCGCAGAGTTGAAACCGACCGAACTTGAGCACTGGTAAACTGAAGCGGTTCTAACGAGTACCCACAATCTATGTTTTGGAGCAGACTTGACAAAAATAAAGTATACCCTTGTTAATCCCCGATTTTCTTTATGTATGGTTTGGTCTTCAAGGGTTTCAAATACGCATGATGAAGATGACTCGAATCGCCCCCGCCCATCGGGGCCTGGAGAAATAAAATGGGCTACACAGTGCTTCCGCGCAGAGTTGAAACCGACCGAACTTGAGCACAGGTAAACAGCTTAGGTCTAAGCATGCCCAGGAAAGGTGATGCGAGTCGGACCACTCCTTAAACCCCAGCGGTTTCTATTGGCGGTAGGTCATTTCATCTCAATGTCGTGTAAAATCCCACAAAATCGGAAGCAACGTCTCCAAAATGACTTAAATAGTGTTGACGGGGACGTAAAAACTCAAGCAAACAAACAGATAACTCGAAAAGCTTAATTAGTTCGAAAGAATGTTTCCTGTTTCCTATTAAAGAAAAATTGTGTGTGTTGGGGATTGGGGGGGGGGGAGGTGCTTTGTGGGGGGGGGGGGGGGGGGGGGGGGGGCAAACTCATCCGTTTTTGTCTGAAAAAAGAAATCCGAAACATTTCGTTTCTGGGTTGCAAAATTTTCCAGTATATCTGAAAAGGCGTGTTTTCGTAAGGTCTTGTGTCATTCAAGCAAAGAATAAGAATGTGCGTAAATACTGCGCGGAAGCGCAGGCAGATGCATGTATCTGTGTGCGGAGTGCGTTTTAGTTGTGATTTTCACAAACTAAGGTAAAATGGATACGGGCCTACTACCACTACCACTATAAGTTTAAATACCACTATTAATACTACTATTATATGTGCCATAACAACTACAGCTATATAAGCCTGCCCAGGAAAAGCGTGGATAGGAAAATTGACTGGCTCAAAAATGACCTAAAACAGTGTTGACTGGACTGTTAGACTCCAATACAAACAAAACTACTACCGCCACTATTCACGCTACCTCTGTAACCACTACTTCATCTATGTCTACTACAGTCACTAGTAAAAGTAGTTGTAATAGTAGTAATTGTTATTGCAGAAGAAGCAGCAGCAGTAATAGTAGTATTATAAGTAGTAGCAGTAGTAGTAGTAGAAGCAGAAGCAGTAACAGCTGAATTAGTAGTAGTAATAGTAGTAGAAGTAGCATTTGCAGTAGTAGTAGGAGATATGATTGTAATAGGTGCAGTAGCATAAGCAGTCTTATCATTCTCGTTATAATTATTATTATTAGTAGTAGTAGCATAGAAGTACAAGTATAACTAGTTGTAGTAGTAGTTGTAGCAGTAGAAGAAGTAGCAATAGTAGTAGAAGTAGTAGGTATAGTAGTAGTAGTAGTTGCAGTAGTAGTAGCAGTTATAATCGAAGTAGGTGCAGTAGCATATGCAGCAGTAGTAGTAGTAGCAGAAGTAGTAATAGTAGTAGTTTCTTTGGGTGAATTGAGATTTAACGTTCCCGTCAACACTATTTAGGTCATTTTGGAGATGTTGCTTCCAGTTTTGTTTGTTTGTTTGATTTAAATTTAACGTCCCCGTCAACTATGTGTAGGTCATTTTGGAGACGTTGCTTCCAGTTTTGTTGGACTTTTACCCAACATTGAGATGAAATGACATCTCACGCCCCGCCGCCCAAAGAAACCAACATGGACTGTCCGACTCGCACCACTTTTCTTGGGCAGGCTTAGAACCTCTAAGCAGTTTACCAGTACTCATGTGCGGTCGTTTCAGCTCTGCGTCGAAGCATCATGCAGCCCAATCTATTTCTTCAAGTCCCTATGGGCGGGGCCGTGCTTACAGTTTTGTAGGACTTTTACCCGAGACTGAGATGACATGACATCTCAAGCCCTGTCGTCCAATTATATGCATTGAACGGTCTGACTCACATTACTTTGCATGGGAAGGCTTAGTCCTTCTAAGAGGTTTATCAGTACTCGTTCGTCGGTTTCAGCTCTGCGTGGAAACACCATGCGGCCAAATCTATTTCTCCAAGCCCCGATGTCTGTTTTTTTTGTGTGTGTTTTATATTGGAGCTTAACGGCTTCAACGCAGAGCTGAAACTGAAACGACTACTGCTCTACGTGGAAACATCGTGCAGCCCATCTATTTCTTCAAGCCCCGCGGTTCGGGGGCCCGATAGTAGCAACAGAAGCAAAAATAGAAGTAGTAGTAGTAGCAGTGGTAGTAAAAATAGAAGAAGTAGTAGTAGTAGCAGTAGTAGGAGTAGCAGCAGTAGGATTGGAAGTAGTAGTAGTAGTTGTCGTAGTAGTAGTTGTCGTAGTAGTAGAAGTAGTAGAAGAAGTTGTTGTTGTAGAAGTAGTACTGATGGTAGTAGAAGTAGTTGTTGTTGTTGTTGTTTTTGTTGCAGAAGTAATAGAAGTGGCAGTATCAGAAGAGGTAGTAGTAGTAGAAGTAGTAGTGATAGTAACAGCAGTAGTAGTGGTAGTGGTAATAGCAGAAGTAGCAGTAGTAGTAGAAGTAGTAACAGTAGAAGCCATAGTTGTAGCGATTATGACAATATTAGTAGTAGTTATAGTTGTAGTAGCAGTAGTAGGAGTAGCAGCAGTAGGATTGGAAGTAGTAGTAGTAGTTGTCGTAGTAGTAGTTGTCGTAGTAGTAGAAGTAGTAGAAGAAGTTGTTGTTGTAGAAGTAGTACTGATGGTAGTAGAAGTAGTTGTTGTTGTTGTTGTTTTTGTTGCAGAAGTAATAGAAGTGGCAGTATCAGAAGAGGTAGTAGTAGTAGAAGTAGTAGTGATAGTAACAGCAGTAGTAGTGGTAGTGGTAATAGCAGAAGTAGCAGTAGTAGTAGAAGTAGTAACAGTAGAAGCCATAGTTGTAGCGATTATGACAATATTAGTAGTAGTTATAGTTGTAGTAGTGTTTAAAGATGTACAAGTGTTTGGAATAGAAGAAGCCATCGTAGCAGTAGTAGTGTTGTTGTATTATTGGTAGAATCCGTATTATTATAACTTTTATGATTGTTGTTATTAGTAGTAGAAGTTGAAGTTGAAGTAGTAGTAGTAGTAGTAGTAGTAGTAGTAGTTGCAAAAGAAATAGTAGTTTTAATTACAATCGCAGGTGCAGTAGCATAAGCATTAGTGAAACTTCTATCACAGCAACTACAAACTCTACAATAGCAGCTTCTACTACTACTACTACTACTACTACTACTACTACTACTACTACCACAACTACTACTACTACTACTTCTATTTCTACAACTTCTACTATTACTACTTTGATCATAGTAGTAGCAGTTGTAACTGTAGTAGTAGTAGTAGAAGAGTAGTATAAGTAGTATTAGTGTAGCAGTAGTAAAAGTATTAATAGTAGTAATAGTAGTAGAAGTAGTAGTTGGAGTTATAGTAACAGTAGTAGCAGAAGTAGTAGTAGTGATAGTAGTTTTCGTAGTAGTAGAAGTAGTAGTATTGGAATAAGAAGTAGCAGTAGTAGTTGTAGTAGTAGAAGAAGTAGTAGCAGTAGTAGAAGTAGTAGTAGTTGTTGTTGTAGAAGTAGTAGTAATAGTAGTAGTAGATGTTGTTGCTGTTGTTATAGTAGAGGTATTATAAGTATTAGAATAAGCAGTAGTAGTAGAAGAAGTAGTGGTAGTAGTATCAGCATTAGAAGTGGTAGTGGAAGTAGGAGTAGCAGTAGTAATACTAGTTGTAGAAGTAGTAGCAGTAGAAGCCATAGTTGTAGCGATTATGACAATATTAGTAGCAATCATAGTAGTAGTAGTGCTTTAAAATGTAGAAGTGTTTGGAGTAGAAGAGGCCATTGTAGCAGTAGTAGTGTTGTTGTCTTATTGGTAGAAGTCGTATTATCATTACCATTATTAGTTTATACTAATTTATTTAAGTTCGATTGCGATGGAAACTGCAAGCTTATTTAATTGCTCTCGAACACTCATTCCGGATGTTTTCACACGCGCGAGAGAGACGCAGTGACTATTGCACCAGAGTGTCATTACGTGTCTTGCACAAGGAGACACCTCGATACCGGGTGCTGAATTCGAACGCACAACCTCTCGATCATGAGTTGAACGTGTTAACCACTGCGCTATCGAGGCTGACAATTACCATTATTATTATTATTATTAGTAGTAGTAGTAGTAGTCATAGTAATAGTAGTAGTTGCAAAAGTAATTGTAGTTTAAATTGCAATTGCAGGTGCAGTAGCATAAGCATAAGTGAAACTTATAGAAGTTGTAGTTGTAACAACAACTACACATTCTACAATAACAGCTACTACTACTACTACTACTACTTCTACTACTATTACTACTACTACTTCTACTACTAGTTATACTACTACTTTTTGTAATAGTATTTGCAGTTGTAACAGTGATGATGATGATGATTTTGTGTTTAACGACGCGCCAACACTCTTTGTGGGTCATAAGCGTCAAGCGGTAAATGGTTAAACGGCATGAAGAATTATTAGGATATTAAAAGTGAAAAAGTTAGTCTGATATGTATAAAAAATCTTAAACAGTTAAATCTTATGAAAAAGTCCAATTTCTTTTAAGAATAAAATTATATTATCAACAGGTACATCTTGAAACAATTGTTTAAAAGTGTCAGCTATGAAGTATAAGTTACGGGATTGTGAAAAGTCTCTACAAATTCAATTAAGATAGTTGTAGCAGTAGTAGTAGTAGTAGTAGTAGTAGTAGTAGTAGTAGTAGTAGTAGTAGTCGTAGTAGTAGTAGTAGTAAAAGTAATAATAATAGTAAGAGTAGTAGAAGTAGTAATAGTAGTTATAGTAGAAGTAGTAGCAGAAGTAGTAGTAGTAATAATAGTAGAAGTAGTAGCTGCAGTAGTAGTAGTAGATATAATTGTAGTAGCTGCAGCAGTATAAACAGTCGAACAATTTTTATTTTTATCATTATTATTTCTATTATTGTAGAAGAAGTAGTAATAGTAGTAGTTGTTGTATTAGTGTAGTTGCAATAGTAGTAATAATAATCATCGTAGTAGTGGTAGTTATAATTGTAGAAGTAGTGGTAATAGTAGTAGTAGAAGCGGAAGTCATAGAAGAAGTAGAAGTGCTAACAGTAATAGGCGTAGTAGTAGTATTGGTAGAAGTAGTAGCAGTAGCAGTAGAAGTAGTAGTAGTAGTGGTAGTAGTAGTACTAGTACTTGTAGTAGTAGTAATAATAGTAGTAGAAGTAGAAGAAGTAGTAGTTGCTGTTGTAGTAGGTAGTAGTAGGAACAGTAGTACTATTATTTCTGCCATAATTAAGTCCACTACTGCTGCTACTACTTCAACATCAACAACAACAAAACCTACTACCAGAACTACTACTACCACTACTTGTGCTATCAATGTAACCACTGCGGCTTCAACTTCTATAAAAAAGCAATTGTAGAAGTAGTTGTTATAGTAGCTGCAGTAAAAGTAATAGTAGTAGTATGGTACTATAAATAATAGAACAAGCAGTAGTAAAAGTTCAGTAATGGTAGCAGTAGTAGAAGTAGTAATAGTACTAGAAGTAGAGGAGCAGTAGTAGAAGTAGAAGTTTCGGTGGTATTACTGATATTGTAGGAGTAGCAGCAGCAGTGGTATTGAAAGTAATATTAGCAGTAACAGAATTATAAGTAGGAAGAACAAGCAGAAGTAGAAGTCCAGCAGTAGTAGCAGTAGTAGAAGTAGTCGTACTAGTAGTTGTAGTAGTAGTAGTAGCAGTAGCAGTAGAAATAATAGTTGTATTAGATGTTGTAGTTGTTGTATTAGTAGTAGAACTACCACTTATATTATTACTGCTACTACTACCACTGCCACATATAATACTTCTACTACTACAACAACTACTACTATTTCTACTACTATAACAACAACTGCTACAAATACTACAACTTTTAGTACTACTACTACAGTAACTACTTCTACTTCAGCAACCACTTGAACTTCTACTTCTACTACTACTCCTACTACTACAACTTCTACTACTATTTCTGCTACTACTGCTTCTGCTTCTATTACTACTACTTTTACTATTACCACTATTTCTACTACTAGAAGTACTTCTACTACTGCTGCTACTACATCTATTTTTTCTACTACTACTACTACTACTCATCGGGGTTTGGAGAAATATATGGGGTTGCATGGTGCTTCCATGCAGAGCTGAAACTGAAACGACTTCTGCAACTACTCCTACAATATTTGCGTATACTACTACTTTTACTATAATCAGTACTACTACTGAAAGTTCTACTTCTGCTACTGCTACTACTACGACTTCTTCTACTACTGGACTTCTACTACTGTTTGTTCTTTTAATTTTTGTTTTCCAACTAATACTTCTGTCACTGCTAATACTACTTTCAATACCACTCCTGCTACTACTTCTACAATATTTACTTATACTACTACCTCTACTATAACCAGTACTACTACCGAAACTTCTACTCCTACTACTGCTACTACTTTTAATACTACTACTATAATTACTACTGCTACTACTACTACTACTACTACAACTTCTCCTGCATCTACTACTACTACTACTACTACTACTACTACTACTACTACTACTACCATTACGGGACTTCTACTACTGCTTGTTCTATTATTTATTGTACCATACTACTACTATTACAATTACTTACGTTACTATAACAAAAACTTCTACAATTGCCTTTAGTAGAAGTTGAAGCCGTAGAGGCTACATTGGTAGCACAAGTAGTGGTAGTAGTAGTTCTAGTAGTAGATTTTGTTGTTGTTGATGTTGTAGTCGTAGCAGCAGTAGTGTACTTAATTATGACAGAAATAATAGCACTATTGTTCCTACTACTACAACTACTACTACTATGGCAACAACTAATACTACGTCTACAACCATTACTACTACTACTACTACTTATGCTGCTGCTACGCCTACTACTGTTACTACTTCTACTTCTTCTATGACTTCCGCTTCTACTTTACTAATACAATTTCCACTCCCTCTACAATTATAACTACTACTACTACGATTATTATTATTACAACTACTGCTACTACTTATACTATAACAACAACAACTACTACTACTACTTCTACTAGCACAATTATAAAAATAATAATACTAGTTATAATTGTAGAAGTAGTGGTAATAGTACTACTTCTACTAGAACTACTACTACCACTACATGTGCTACCAATGTAGCCACTACGGCTTCAACTTCTACTAAAAGCAATTGTAGAAGTAGCTGTTATAGTAGCTGCAGTAATTGTAATAATAGAAGTATGGTACAATGAATAATAGAACAAGCAGTAGTAGAAGTCCAGAAATGGTAGTAGTAGAAGTAGTAGAAGTAGTATACTACTACTGCTACAATCATTAGTAGAAAGAAGTAGTAATGATTGTGCCTGTAGTAGTAATGGTTGTAGCAGTTGTAGTAAAACGTTCTATAAAAGGGTTATCCTTTGGAAGCAAGGAATACACCACAGAACTGAAATATATGGAGTGTTCATATTTTCTGGGACAGACTAGCTTGTTTCGGCCAATTACGCCTCATCAGTGACCCTCAGATATTTTCAAAATTCCACAATGGAATCAATGATCCCAAAGGACAACAGAATATAATCTACACTATGATATAGGGCAAGGAGACGTTTTACCGCCGCCACACATCCCCACACACCAGCTGTAGTGAAGCTAAAAACGTTCTATAAAAGGGTTATCCTTTGGAAGCAAACACTTGTATAATATTTGTATTGTACTACTAGTGCTGCAATCATTACTACTGCTACTGCTGCTACTACTATTACTAGAGCTACTAATGCTACTACTGTTACTACTACTCTTAAAAATGCCCCACCTCTCCATTTCACAACATGCCCAATATTCCAGAAACCTAACAGATCCAAACCCCTAAATGAAATATATTTTTGTTCCTTATGATAAGTTGCATTCAATGACACCAACCTGGGAGACACCCGGGATGTGCCGGGGACATGCCCAACCCCCTCCACTTCATAAAAGGTTGGCATCCAACCATAGGGGCTTGAAGAAATATATGGGCTGCATGATGCTTCCACACAGAGCTGAATCCGGCCCGCACACTAGTACTGGTAAACCGCTTAGAAGATCTAAGCCTGTCCAGGAACCGCGGTGCGAGGCGGACCGTCCATGCTAATAAACCCTATTGGTTTCATTTGGCGGCAGGGCTTGAGATGTCATTTCATCTCAATCTCGGGTAAAAGTCCCACAAAATTGGAAGCAACGTCCCCGAAATGACCTTTACAGTTTTGACGGGGACGTTAAACCTCAAATCAAACAAACAAAACTTCATATAAGGCCGAATATTCCATAACCTTACAAATCCCAAGCCCTAAACCATATATATTCTTGTTCCTTATGATAAGAAGCATTAAGTGACACCAACCTGGGGGTCCCCTCAGATGTGCCCGGGACGTGCCCCACCCCCTCCACTTCATAAAATGCCATTTATCTCAGAAACCATTCAGATCTCCACCCCTAAACCATATATATTCTTGTTTCTTATAATAAGACACATTCAGCGACACGAAGCTGAGGGTCCCCCGGGATGTGCCTGGATCATGCCCCACTCCCTCCACTTCATAAAAGGCCAAATATTTCAGAAACCTTACCGATCCCCACCCCTTAACCATATATATTCTTGTTCCTTGTGATAAGTCACATTCAGTGACACCAACATAGGGTTCCCCCAGGGCTTGCCCGGGCCATGCTCCATTCTTCAACTTCACAAAAGACCATACATCTGAGAAACTGTTGTTCAGAGCCCTACCCCTAAGCCATATATATTCTTGTTCCGTATGATAAGATGCAGTCAGTGACACCAGCATGGACCCCCCCCCCCCCCTTTACTTCATTAAAAGCCATATATCTCAGAAACCGGTCAGATCCCCACCCCTAAACCATATATATTCTTGTTCCTTATGATAAGACCCCACTTCATAATAGGCCATATATCTCAGAAACTATTCAAATACCCACCATATAATCACATATATTCTTGTTCATTGTTATTAGACACATTTAGTCAACCCATCTTGTGGGGTCTGCAGGGGTCATTTCTCTTCCATCCACGTCATAAAAGGGCCTCATATCTCAGAAACTGTTCAGCATTAGGTTGCAACAATCTTGGGCTTTTCTGGAATCCACACTGCCCGAATCCCTTCACTGCTTAAAAGGCCTTACATCTCAGGAGCCATACATATCCCACCGCTAAACCATATATGTCTCTGTTCTTTTTTATAAGACACATTTAGTGATATCAACCAGGGCTCCATTGGGTTCATGCCCCACCCTTTCTACTATATAAAACACCTAATATTTCAGATACAGTCCACATGAGTGCTCATTTGGGAATTGGGAGACTTTATGATTGGTAGATTAAAATCATACCATGTTAAAATACATGTCTGCCATTGGGCAATGCCCATCTGAGCTCCGGTTTATGAAATTTGGCTCTTTGGTTTGTTTGCCATGGCAAGTTAAGAGTTTCCATGGGGAAAATTGAAAAATGACATTTATGCCTTTCAAGATATTTTGTCAAAATTACATAGAAATGTTCCTTTAATAATGTTCTTTTAGGCCTATTGGTTGCCACAGATGGGAAATTGTCGGTTGTCATCTGTTGTCCTGCAACAACACATTCAAGCGACATCAGACCTCTGAAGCCACTAAGCTGATTGGGTCCAAATTTTATCTGTAGCATCCTTGGGCACAGGGCTTCCATGGTTAATTAAAACACTTTGCTGCCAGTCAGCAGTGCCCCCTGAGCTCTGGTGAGCATAGTGGCCCATGGGCCTCTTGTTTATTTTTCAATGAACATTTTTAAAGTTACTATGCAGAAATGTTCATCTTCATTAGATGATGTGTTGCACACAAGACCCAGCTCAATACCTCCAATGTCAAGGTTATACTTAGCAGTCAAAAACGGGGGAGACATCTGTGTTTTTGTAGAAAAACAAATTCTAGTTATTATTAGTTGTTGTAGTGTAAGTAGAGGTTGTAGTCTTAGTAGTAGCAGTAAATGTAAAAGCAGTAGTAGTAGCAGTAGTAGTAGAACTAGAAGCTGTAATAGTAGAGGAAGTAGTAGTTGTTATTGTTGATAATGTATTAGTAGTAATAGAAGTAGCAGTAGTAGCACTAGTAGTAGTAGAAGTAGCATTAGTAGTGAAATAGATGTGGTAGCAGCAGTAGCAGAAGTAGGTCTACTAGTTGAAGAAGTGGTAATCGTAAAAGTAGTAGTAATAGAAGCAGTAGTAGCAGTAGCAGTAGAAATAGTAGTAGTAGTTGTAGTAGTAGGAGTAGTAGTAGAAGGAAAAAATCAAGTGGTTGTAGTAGTTGTTGTTGCTGTAGTAGAAGTAGTTACTGTAGTAGTAGTGCCAGAAGTTGTAGTATTAGTAGCAGTTGTTGTTGCAGTAGTAGAAATAGTACTAGCTGTTGTAGAGTAAAAGTAGTATATGTGGCAGTGGTAGTAGTAGCAGTAATAATATAAGTGGTAGTTCTACTACTACGACAACAACTACAACATCAAATACAACTATTATTTCTACTGCTACTGCTACTGCCATTACTACAACTACTAGTACTACTACTCATCGGGGCTTGTTGAAGTAAATCAGGTTGCATGGTGCTTCCACGCAGAGCTGAAGCTGTAACGACTACTGCTACTACTCATACAATATTTACTTATACTACTACTTCAACATTAATTAGTAGTGCTACTGAAACTTCTGCTTCTACTACTTCTGCTACTGCTGGACTTCTACTACTGCTTGTTCTTTAAATTATTGTTTTCCTACTAATAATTCTGTTACTGCTAAAATTACTTTCAATGCCACTGCTGCTGCTACTCCTACAATGTCAATATACCACCGAAACTTCTTCTTCTACTACTGCTACTTTTACTACGGCTCCTCTATTTCTAGTACTGCTATTAATACTTCTACTACTGCTACCATTGCTTGACTTCTACTACTGCTTGTTCTATTATTTATAGTACCATACTACTACTATAACAACTACTTCTACAATTGCTTTAAGTAGAAGTCGAAGCCGCAGTGGTTACATTTGTAGCACAAGTAGTGGTAGTAGTAGTTCTGGTAGTAGACTTTGTTGTTGTTGATGTTGTAGTAGAAGCAGCAGTAATCGACTTAATTATGGCAGAAATAATAGAACTACTGTTCCTACTACTACTACCTACTACAACATAAACTACTACTACTTCTACTTCTACTACTATTACTGCTAGTACTTCTACTACTACGCATTTTACTGTTAGCATTTCTACTTCTTCTATGACTTCCGCTTCTACTACTACTATTACCGCTACTTCTACAATTATAACTACCACTACCATTACTACGTTGATTATTATTACTGCTACTGCTACTTATACTAATACATATACTACTACTACTACTTCTGCTACTTCTACTTCTAAAATAATAGAAATAATAATAATAAAAAATAAAAATTGTTCGACTGTTTATACAGCTGCAGCTACTACGATTATATCTACTAATATTACTGCAGCTACTACTTCTACTACTATTACTTCGACTACTTCTGCTGCTCCTGCTACTATAACTACTACTACTACTACTTCTGCAGCTATTACTATTATTATAACTATTATTACTACTACTAATACGACGACGACGACTACTTCTATTACTACTACTACTACTACTACTACTACTACTACTACTACTACTACTACTTCTTCTACTGTTACAACTGCAACTACTTTGACAAAAAGTAGTAGTTTTGTTTGTTTGATTTGAGGTTTAACGTCCCCGTCAACACTCTAAAGGTCATTTTGGAGACGTTGCTTCCAATTTTGTGGGACTTTTACCCGACATTGAGATGAAATGACTTCTCAAGCCCTGTCGCCCAATGAAACCAATAGGGTTTATTAGCATGGACGGTCCGCCTCGCACCGCGGTTCCTGGACAGGCTCAAAAAGTAGTAGTATTACTAGTTGTAGCAATATAAATAGTACGAGAAGTAGTAGAAGTAGTAGTATTAATAGTAGTAGCAGTAGTAGTAGTAGTAGTAGTAGTAATAGTAGTAGTAGTGGTAGTAGTAGAAGAAGAAGTAGTAGTAGCTGCTATAGTAGAATTTGTAGTTGTTGTTACAGCTACAACTTCTACAAGTTTCACTTACGTTTATACTACTGCACCTGCAATTGCAATTAGAACTACTATTACTTTTGCAACTACTACTATTACGACGACTACTACTACTAATAATAATAATGGTAATTGTCATCCTCGATAGCGCAGTCATTATCGCGTTCGACTCATGATCGAGAGGTTTTGTGTTCGAATGATGCACCCGGTATCGATGTGTCTCCTTATCCAAGACACGTAATAGCAGTTGTAGTAAAATACTTGTATTATACTTGTATTTTACGACTACAACTGCAATTATTACTACTTCTACTGCTGCTATTACTAGTGCTACTAATGCTACTACTGTTACTACTACTCTTAAAATTGTAGTAGTAGTAGTAGTATTGTAAATAAATAATAAACAAGCAGTAGTAGAAGTTCAGTAACAGTAGCTGTAGTAGTAGTAGCAGTAGTAGAAGTAGAAGAATCAGTAGTTGTACTAGTTATAGTAGAAGTAGTAGTATAAGTAAATATTGTAGGAGTAGTAGCAGTAGTAGTATTGAAAGTAGTAGTAGCAGTGACAGAAGTAGTAGTAATGTAAGCAATTAGTGTGATTATACTTTGTCTATGGATTAATGATTTTGGATTAACGCTTTGGTACTACGACCTAAACAACCTGTGATACCAATATTAGATTGAGATGATTTCTTGTTTGACAGCGCGGCGTAATGGCAAAAGCAATAGTAGTAGTAGTAGTAGTAGCAGTATTGCTTAAAAGAGAAACAGTAGTAGTAGAAGTAGTTTAGTAGCAGTAGTAGTAAAATACAGGTAGTAGCAGCAGTATTAGAACTAGTAGTAGTAAAAGTGGTGCCTTAAGATATAGAGGAGGCAGGAGTAGAAGAAGTAGTTGTAGAAGTAGTAGTGTAGTTGTATTAGTAGTAGAAGGCGTATTATTATTTTTATTGTTATTATCATTATTATTAGAAGTAGAAGTAACAGTAGTAGAAGAAGAAGTAGTCGTAGTAGTAGCAGTAGATGTAGAAGCAGCAGTAGTAGTAGTAGTACTAAAAGTGGTAGTAGAAGTAGTAGTAGTTTTTGTTGTTGTTTTATGAGTCGTAGTAATAGTAGAAGCATTAGTAGCACTAGTAATAGTAGTAGCAGTAGTAGAAGTGGGAATGATTGCAGCACTAGTAGTAAAATACAGGTATTTTACTACTACGGCTACAATCATTACTACTACTGCTACAATCATTACTATTTCTACAAATGGTTGTAGCAGTAGTAGTATTTTAATACTACTGCTACAATCATTACTACTTCCACTATTGCTACTACTACGAGTGGTTGAACTAGTTTTAGAAGTAGTAGCACAAGTGGTGCTTCAAAATGTTTAAGTGATAGGAGTAGAAGAAGCAGCTGTAGAAGGAGTAGTGTTGTTGTAATTTAGTAGTAGCCGTATTATTATTTCTATTATTATAATTATTATTATTATTATCTGTTGTAGTGTTAGTAGAAGTTGTAGTCGTAGAAGTAGCAGTAGATGTAGAAGCTGTAGTAGTAGCAGTAGTAGTAGAACTTCTACAACAACAACAACAACAACTACTACTACTACTACTACTCCTACTACTACTATTACTACTACTTCTACTACAACAACTACTACTTCTTCTACTACTACGACAGCTACTACCACTACTACTACTTCTGCTACTACTGTTACTATAACTACAACTACTACTTCTACTACTAGTATTACTACTATTACAGTACTACAGTTACAGTTGCTACTACTATGACAAAAGTAGTAGTAGTAGAAGTTGTAGAAATAGAAGTAGTAGTAGTAAAAGTAGTAGTAGCAGTAGTAGTAGCTATTATTGTAAGTTTGTTGTTGTTGTGACAGCTACTACTTCTACAAGTTTCACTAATGCTTATGCTACTGCACCTGCAATTGTAATTAAAACTACTACTTCAACTACTGATACTAATAATAATAATAATCATAGAAGTTATAATAATACGACTTCTGCCAATAATATAACAACACTACTACTGCTACAATGGCTTCTTCTGTTCCAAACATTTCTACATTTTAAAACACTACTACAACTTTAACTGCTACTAATCTTCTCATAATCGCTACAACTATGGCTTCTACTGCTACTACTTCTACAACTACTGCTACTACTACTACTACCACTACCACTACTACTTCTGCTACTACCACTACCACTACTACTACTACAACTACTACTACTACTACCACCACCTCTGCTACTGCCACTTCTATTACTTTTTCAACAAAAACAACAACAACAACAACAGCTACTACTACTATTACTATTAGTACTACTTCTACAACAACAACTGTTACTACAACTTCTACTACTACGACAACTATTACTACTACTACTTCTAATACTACTGCTACTCTTTCTACCACTGCTACTATTACTACTTCTATTTTTACTACTACTGCTACTACTACTACTTCTATTTTTGCTTCTGCTGCTACAGTCGGGTCCCCGAACATCGGGGCTTGAAGAAACAGAGGGGCTGATGCTTACACGCAGAGCTGTAACAGACCGCACACGAGTACTGGAAACTCGCTTAGAGGATCGAAGCCTGTCCCGGCAAAGCGGTGCGCGTCATCCATATTTATGAACAGTATCGGTTTCATTGGGCAACAGGGTTTGAGATGTCATTTCATCTCAATGTCGGGTAAAAGTCCCACAAAATTGGTAGCAACGTCAGCAAAATGGCCTATACAGTGTTTACGGGGACGTTAAACCTCAAATCAAACAAACAAAAAACTGCTGCTATCATTACTACTTTATAGATTGGGCTGCATGATGCTTCCACGCAGAGCTGAAACGACAGCACATGGGTACTGGTAAACTGCTTAGAGGTTCTAAGCCTGTCCAGGAAAAGTGGTGCGAGTCGGACAGTCCATGCTGGTTTCATTGGGCGGCTGGGCGTGAGATGTCATTTCATCTCAATATTGGGTAGAAGTCCCACGAAATTGCAAGCAACGTCTCCAAAATGACCTATACAGAGTTGACGGGGACATTAAATGTAAATCAAACAAATTAAAGTTGAAGCAACAGCTCCAAAATGACCTAAGTAGTGTTGACGGTGTACCGTGAGATTATTGATCCCGTGAGATTCTTCAGTCGCACCGGAAGTGGCTGAAATCCCTCACGGAGGGGTGTGAGAGAATTCAGTCGTGAGAATTGTCACACGATAACTCTATAAGAGACTGGGGTATCGAAACTCTCTTAGTATATTAAATGATAAATTATGATGGTACATTAATTAGTGATTTTATTTATTTATTTATTTATTTATTTATTTATTTATTTATTCACCAAGCCCCGATCGACGGGGCCAATGACAAACAGATACTATAGAATGTAGAAAGATATTATCTTGATTAAAGACAACTCTGTCAAGCTAAACTTATATTGGGGTCCGACTTGACCAAAGCCAAACTGCAACGCCCGAGATCACTCAGGGCGACTGGACTTAGGGTCGAAATGGTCCGTATTCATAGTGGTGTTGATTATCAAATTACAAAAAAAAAAAAAAAAAAAAAAAAAAAGTGTAGGGACATTTCTTGTTTGTTTTGTTTTATTTGAGGTTTAACGTCCCCGTCAACAGTGTATAAGGTCATTTTGGAGACGTTGCGGCCAATTTTTTCCGATATTGAGATGAAATGAAATTTCAAGCCCTGTCGCCCAATGAAACCAATAGGGTTTATGAGCATAGACGGTCCGACTCGCACCGCTTTGCCTGGGCAGGCTTAGCTCCTCTAAGCGGCTTACCAGTACTCGTGTGCGGTCGGTTTCAGCTCTGTGTGGAAGTCTCGTGCAGTCCATCTATTTCTTCACGGCCCCATCACGAAAACATGCCTGTATAATTTTGACCCCCTTGAACCCCACTTTTATATTGTAAAACTGGGCTTCCCGGGGGTATACCTTATTTTTCTTATTCCTGCTCTAAAATATAGATTGTGGGTACTCGTTAGAACCGCCTCGGTGAGGCGGTTCTAGCGAGTGCCCACAATCTATATTTGGAGCAGAAATAAGAAACATACCGCATGTTTTCATCATAAAATTTTCATTTATGTCGGCGATAAAGGTGGCAATGTATTTGTATAGGCGTGTTTGCGTGATGCCAATGGGCGAGAGCAAGCTGACTTCGTACTTCTAACTTCTGCTTTGACGTTGTATAGGTAGGTAAGTAAGTAGGTAGCTGTTTTGGTGGCTAGATAGGTTAAGAAGATTGGTGGCTGGGCAGGTAGGAAGGTAGGTTTTTTTTAAGTTAAACGTCCCCGTCAATACTATATAGGTCATTCAGAGACTGTGCTTCCAATTTCGTAGGACCCGACTGAGATAAAAGACATCTCAAGACATGTTGCCCAATGGAACTAATAGGGTTTATATGCATCACTTTGCCTGGGCAGGTTTACCAGTACTCATGTGCGGTCGGGCATCATGCAGCCTATTTATTTCTTCAAGTCCCGATGGTCGGGAAAGATTTAAGTAGGTAGGTAAGGATATGTGTCTTGGTGGGTCGGTAGGTAGGTAGGTAAGGAGGGATGTTGGTAGGTTTGATTTGAGGTTTAAGGTCCCCGTCAATACTATATAGGTCATTTGGAGACGATGCTTTCAATTTCGTGGGACCCGACTTTGAGATGAAAAGACCTGCCGCCCAATGAACCAATAAGGATTTTATTCATGGACGGCCCGACTCGCATCACCCGTCTGGGCAGGCTTTTGCGGTTTACCAATACTCAGGTGTGACAGGGAATCATGCAGCCCATCTAGTTCTTCAAGTCCCGATGGGCGGGATAGATTTAGGTAGGCAGGTAATGGGGTGTCTTGGTAGGAAGGTAGGTAGGTGTTTGTTTGTTTGTTTGGTTGTGTGTGTGTGTGTGTTTGATTGTTTGTTTGTTTGTTTGACTTGAGGTTTAAAGTCCCAGTCAACACTGTGAAAGTCATTTTGGAGACATTGCGACCAACTGCGAACAATTTGTTGGACTTTTACCCGACATTGAGATGAACTGACATCTCAAGTCCTACCGCCTTATTAAACCAGTAGGGTACTTGGGTAGGTAGGTAGGCCGGTAGGCAGGTAGAAATAAGTAAATGTATGTCTGACCGTCCGTTCCCATACGGAAAGAAGCCTCCGCGGTGTAGTGGTTATGTTACTGGCCTCATAGACCTGGGGTTACATATTCGATACCGTGCCTACCTGTCTACATACCCACTGAGCCACGAAGCCACCAGACCATTTCCCTACCAACGCACCTACCTGCCTACCTAGCTACCATGCAGTCCATCTATTTCTTCAAGCCCGGGTGGGCGGGGCAGGACTGCATACCTACCTACCTACGTACGCAATACCGACTAAGTCGCCCCGTCCATCGGGGCTTGGATAAATAGATCGACTGGATGGTGCTTCCACGCAGGGCTGAAACTGACCACACATGAGTTCTGGTAAACCGCTTAAAAAGACTAAGCTGATGAGTCAGTCCGTCCACTTACCTACATTCCTGCCTGCCTACCTACCCTAACAAAATATACATATCTACGATCCTACCTACGACCTTCCTATAGATCTACCTCCATACCCATCGCAACTAGCCCATACCTACCATTCCTACCTCATCACGCAAACACGCCTGTATAATTTTGATCCCCTTAAACCCCACTTTTAGATAGTAAAATTGGGGTTAACAGGGATGTTTATTATTTGTCTTATTTCTGCTCAAAACATAGATTGTGGGTACTCGTTAGAACTGACGCGCCAAGGCGGTTCTAACGAGTACCCACAATCTATGTTTTGTGCAGAAATAGGAAAATATATTAAGACTTTTATCTGAAAAAATTCGTTTTAGGTTATAAAATTTTGTCAATATATTTGAATAGGCGTGTTTTCGTGATAAACATACCTTCATGCAAACCTCCACTCTACCGGCCTGTCGCACCCGCCAATCGGGGCTTCAAGAAATATATTGGCTGCATGATGTCTCCGCGCAGAGCTGAAACCGACCGCACACGAGTACTGGTAAACCGCATAGAGGCTCTAAGACTGTCCAGACAAGCGGTCGGAGTCGGGCCGTTCATGCTTATAAACCCTATTGGTTTCATTGGGCGAAAGGGCTTGAGATGTCATTTCATCTCAATGTCGGGCATAAGTCACAAAAATGAAAGCAACGTCTCCAAAATGACCTGTACCGTGATGACGGGGACGTTAAACCTCAAATCAAACGAACACACAAAAACTATCTACCTAACTTCCTACCTACCTACAACGTCGAAGGTTGGCCCCCGCCCATCGGGACTTGAAGAAATAGATGGGCTGCATGATGCTTCCACGCAAAGCTGAAACCGACCGCACACAAGTACTGGTAAACCGCTTAGAGGACCTAAGACTGTCCAGGCAAAGCGGTGCAAGTCGGCCCGTCCATGCGTATATACCATATTGGTTTGATTGGGCAACAGGGCTTGAGATGTCATTTCATCTCAATGTCGGGTAAAAGTCCCACATTGGAAGCAACGTCTCCAAAATGACCTATACAGTGTTGATGGGGACATTAAACCCCCAATTCAAAGAAAAAACATTCCTACTTAGTTACATTCCTACCTGCCTATACGTCTACATACCTTTCTATCGATATTCATACGTAATACCCGCTCACCTACATTCCAGCCTGCCTACCTACCTAAGAAAACATACATATCTACGATCATACCTACGACCTTCATATAGATCTACCTACATACCCATCGCCACTAGCCCAAACCTACCATTCCTACCTCATCACGCAAAGACATCTGCATAATTTTGATCCCCTTAAACCCCACTTTTAGATAGTAAAACTGGGGTTTACAGGGATATTTATTATTTGTCTTATTTCTGCTCAAAAACATAGATTGTGGGTACTCGTTAGAACCGACGCGCCGAGGCGGTTCTTACGAGTACCCACAATCTATGTTTTGTGCAGAAATAGGAAAATATATTAAGACTTTTATCTGAAAAATTTCGATTTTGGTTTAAAATTTTGTCAATATATTTGAATAGTCGTGTCTCGTGATAAACCTACCTACATGCATACCTCCACTCTACCTACCTGTCGCACCCGCCCATCGGGGTTCCAAGAAATATATGCGCTGCATGATGTCTCCGCGCAGAGCTAAAACCGACCGCACACGAGTACTGGTAAACCGCATAGAGGCTCTAAGACTGTCCAGACAAAGCGGTCGGAGTCGGACCGTTCATGCTTATAAACCATATAGGTTTAATTGGGCGACAGGGCTTGAGATGTCATTTCATCTCAATGTCGGGCATAAGTCACACAAAAATGAAAGCAACGTCTCGAAAATGACTTGTACCGTGATGACGGGACGTTTAACCTCAAATCAAACAAACAAACAAAATCTATCTACCTAACTTCCTACCTACCTACAACGTCGAAGGTTGGCCCCGCCCATCGGGGCTTGAAGAAATAGATTGGCTGCATGATGCTTCCACGCAAAGCTGAAACTGACCGCACACGAGGACTGGTAAACTGCTTAGAGGATCTAAGCCTGTCAAGGCAAAGCGGTGCGAGTCGGCCCGCCCATGCTTATAAACCCTATTTGTTTCATTGAGCGACAGGGCTTGAGATGTCATTTCATCTCAATGTCGGGTAAAAGTCCCACATTGGAAGCAACGTCTCCAAAATGACCTATACAGTGTTGACGGTGACGTTAAACCTCAAATCAAACAAAACAAACAACGTCGAAGGAAGACTTAAAAGTAAACCTGCCTACCTACCTGCCCACGAGACCATTCACCCTACCTACATACCTACCTACCTGCCTACCTAGCTATCATGCAGCCGATCTGTTTCTTCAAGCCCCGGCCTGTGGGGTCGATTTTGATTGGTTGAAAGTAAGCAGTAATTACTTTTGTTTATTATTATTATTATTATAAATAATTTTTATTGAAAGGGTTAAGAGAAAACATGTTTGGTTGTACCCCATATAAGCAGAAAGGTGTGAAAATTAGTCAGTGTGCTTTGATAAGCATGGGGACAACAGGAAATGTCAAACCATAAATCAAACATGTTAATCACCTTGGTATATACCTAAAATCCAAATTCCATGAAGGGTTCAATATCGTTTGGAAGCTAGGAATACAGAGTAGAACTGAAAAGGTAAGAGTGTACATGTTTTCTCTAAGCCTCGAATTATGATTAATATTTTCATTATTATTTCTGTTATATAATTATTATTATTATTATTATTATTATTATTATTATTATTATTATTATTATTATTATTATTATTATTGTAAAAAGGCACTTATATTGAGATAGACCAGGCTTATGCTACAGTGTTCCAATCCATTTAGGCAGAATAATAATTTTAAAATTTCCACAGAACTTGTTTTTTTAAAAGTATTAACACGCCTATTAAAAATATATAGAAATTTTACCGTCAAACTTTTAGATAAAATATTCTGATGTATTTCATTTTCCGCTGGAAAACATAGATTGTAGGTACTCTTTAGAATCGCCTCGCCGAGACGGTTCTAACCAGTACGTACAATCTATGTTTTCCAGCGGAAATAATTAAATGATATACACCGCTGTAAACCCCAGTTTTACTGTATAAAAGTGGAGTTTAATGGGGTTCGTAATAATTTCAAGAAAATACATGTACCCGCATATATTGTGTTCTTTTTGAACACATGGAAACCTATTTATGGCATATTTAATACGCGCATCTTTCGAATAAATAAATAGATAAACAAATAAATATAAAAAAAGAAATAAAGCCTGTAATAAAAATGTTCTATTTAAAGTTCGTAATATAAGCAGATTTCTTAAGACATTTTAAACAAAGGAGCAGTGGCTAACAGGAAGAGGATGACATTTCTCACGGCCTTCTTGCGCATGCGCAGATAAACCTTGGTATTAAGGTTCTCACGGGTTTAAAGATCTCACGCTACACCGGCAACGTTAAATCAAAATTCAACCAAAGAAACTACTACTATTACTACTTCTGCTACTGCTACTACTGCTGCTGCTGCATATGCTACTGCACCTACTTCGATTATAACTGCTACTACTACTACAACTACTACTACTACTATACCTACTACTTCTACTACTATTGCTACTACTTCTACTTCTACAACTACTACTACTACTACTACTACTACTACTGCTACTAGTTATACTTGTACTACTTCTGCTATTACAATTACTACTACTACAACTACTTGTACTAGTGACTGTGGTAGACATAGATGAAGTAGTGGTTACAGAGGTAGCATGAATAGTGGCGGTAGTAGTTTTGTTTGTATGGGAGTTTAACAGTCCAGTTAACACTGTTTTAGGTCATTTTTGAGCCGGTCAGTTTACCTATCCACGCTTTTCCTGTGCAGGCTTATATAGCTGTAGTTGTAGTAGTTATGGCAGATATAATAGTGGTATTAATAGTGGTATTTAAAGATATAGTGGTAGTGGTAGTAGGCCCGTATATATTTTACCATAGTTGTTTGTGAAACTTACAACTAAAACGCACTCCGCACACAGATACATGCATCTGCCTGCGCTTCCGCGCAGTATTTACGGACATTCTTATTCTTTGCTGGAATATCACAAGACATTACGAAAACGCGCCTTTTCAGATATACTGGAAAATTTTACCACCCAAAGACGAAATGTTTCGTTTTTTTTTTTTTTTTTTTTTTTGTTGTTGTTTTTTTTTCAGACAAAAACGAATGAGTTTGCCGCCCTCCTCCTCCTCCCCCCCCCACCCCAAACACACACTTTTTTCTTTGATAGGAAACAGGAAACATTCTTTCGAAATAAGAAAGCTTTTCGAGTTATCTGTAAGTTTGTTTGAGTTGAGGTTTTACGTCCCCGTCAACACTATTAAAGTCATTTTAGAGACGTTGCTTCCGATTTTGTGGGATTTTACACGACATTGAATTGAAATGACTTCTCAAACCCTACCGCCAATAGAAACCGCTGGGGTTTAAGGAGTGGTCAGACTCGCATCACTTTTTCTGGGCATGCTTAGACCTAAGCTGTTTACCAGTGCTCAAGTTCGGTCGGTTTCAACTCTGCGCGGAAGCACTGTGTAGCCCATTTTATTTCTCCAGGCCCCGATGGGCGGGGGCGATTCGAGTCATCTTCATCATGCGTATTTGAAACCCTTGAAGACCAAACCATACATAAAAAAATCGGGGATTAACAAGGGTATACTTTATTTTTGTCAAGTCTGCTCCAAAACATAGATTGTGGGTACTCGTTAGAACCGCTTCTGATAAAGAGTACTAAAGAGTACCAGCAATCTATGTTTTCAGCAAAAATAAGGAAATTAATGTATACCCCAATAAACCCAAGTTTCACAAAATGAAAATGGGGTTTCTGGGGGTCAAACATATATAGGCGTGTTTTCTTGATGCTTCAACATTGTATATCTGGAACTAAACCCCACATGATAATCTGTGTAAATAAATAAATAAATGACAGGAAAGTAAATGCAAAACATTTTAATATACGCTTAGTTAAATTTTAATATATCAAATCAGACTGTAGCTGATTTTTTCAAGGGTGCAATAAACGCTCTTGATTCTCATTAAAATTTGAAATTATTGAGTGTTTACACAGCATGAATTGGACAGGTATATCAAAGACGCCGCAAGAAAGATAAGAGCCTTATCCAAAAAATGTGGATATGTAAGCGGCATTTTGATTGGATAATTGGAAAATAAGAAATAGCGGTCTACTTGCATTTACGGGTAGACCTGCATTTTACGGGTATACTCCTATTTTTACGGGTATACCCGCATTTTAAGATGCGGGTACACCCGTAAATTTAGGGGTGTACCCGCAAATATAGGGGTGTACCCGTAAAATGCAGGTCTACCCGTAAAATGCGGGTAGACCGCTAAATGCGGGTGTACCTGCAAATTTACGGGTACACCCGCATTTGAAATAGGGGTGTACCTGCAAATTTAGGGGTGTACCCGCAAATTTACGGGTATACCCGTATAGCTAAAATGCGGGTAGACCGGTATCGGTCATTTTGACCCTTTTGGTACACCATACAGACTAGCAGTGGTGTAAAAGTCACTGTCTCTCTTTCGCGCGCGAGTAATAACACCCGGAATGAATGTTCGAGAGCGATTAAATAAGCTGGAAGCTTTCATCGCAATCGAAATGAAATGAATTAGTATAAACTAAACTAAAACTTATAGTAAATAAATTAAACCAGATGGAAAGTGACTTTCCCAAAGGAATTAAGTGTGCCATAACATGGGTTAAACTCACATTGTGACGTCATTGTTCACTGACGTTGTTCTTACTGCATACGCTGAGTACTAATTGGCTTTGACCGAAGATGGCACAATTCCTTGTCGGAGCCCCACTTTATATAGAGAAAAGTGGCGTTTACGGGTAAATTATTTTTTTTCTCATTTATTGCTCAAAAACATAGGTTGTGGGTACTCGTTAGAGCCGCCTCACTGAGGCGCTTCTAACTCGCACCAACAATCTCTATTTGGACTAGATATGAGAAAAATATTGAAGTTTGTCGCTCTAAAAAAATGTTAGTTCTGGTGATAAGATAGGGGTCATTTTAGCGCACAAGTTTGTTGTCTTGATGCAAATCATCTACTCCTGTCCTTGAAAAGTGACATGAAAACATCACGAGACTAGTCGTGTCATACTAAACTTAACCCATATATCATAATGGAATCTCCCAACTAATATGTATAGATTGGTCTATTTCCGATTATAGGGGTGTCAATGTTTTTTGTGTTTTTTTTTAGCAAATTTTACATAAATGAATGTTATTTAAGCAAACAATGTAGACCCAGATCAGACGCCGCGTTCTGCGGCGTCTGATCTGGGTCTGCACTGTTTGCCATTAGCCCCCCCCCCCCAAAGGGCCACTAGGCGTATATGGGTTAAACTGTGGCAATTATACAAATTTTTCACACAGTAGCACACAGTAGTAGTTGTAGAGTTGGTGTTTAACGTCTCCATGGTCCCACGGACTTTCTCCATAGTGGCACTGAAAGACGAGAGTGTTTCATACTAAATTATGCCACGTTTATATGCATAATCTATTGATCGAGAACATGCCATGGACCGTAACTCTGGTTTGCCTACTACGTGAGTAATTGCCCTTTGAACATTGATCATAGCTGTTTCTACCATTTACATCTACTTCAGTCCGCACTGTTTGCTGACAACCGTTTACGAACTTCTTATGAAATATCTCACAAATGAAAAGCATTTTGAGACGACATACAGAACACAAGAATCGTAACTCTGGTTTGTCTCCTTTTTGAGTATGTAGTAAAGATAATCATCATCATCAACGGATTTTTTATTAACGCGCAGGTAAAGGGGCAATGTCCACATAAGTGGGCCCCCTTCCAGGTAGCTGGCTTGCTGCACGCATGGCACATCTTACACCAGATCTCCAGGCCTGTCTATCATAAGGATCGATAGTAGAGAGCTTCCATTCTCTGCAATCTCTTTCTGTCAGCTGCTTCCATGTCATCTTGGGCCTTTCAGGCCCCCGTTTTCCACCTACCTGTATGCCACAGGCAGTCTTGACTGCACCGTTGGAGCGTTCCACATGTCCATACCAGCGGAGCCTTCCGAAAATAGCTATTTCTATCATAAACACATGTCCACTCTGTAAGTTGGAAAACATTTCAGATTTTTTAATGAATTCTGACACAAAGGTATCATCATGAGACAAGGTGCAGAACTGTAATTCTGGTTAACAATATTCTGGAGTTATGGCCCTTTGAACATTAAAATAGTTGTTTCTGTAATTTTTGTGTGTGTCCGCACTGTAACTTGAAATCTGATCGAGATGCTTTCATCTCTCAATGATATGGCGTGCAGAACACAAGAACCATAACTCTGAATTACATACGTTGAGATACTGTACTATGAACTTGGTAGATAGTCATCCTAGTTATCGTACTTGTGCTCGTTCTATAATTTGAATTTTTGTTTGATTTGAGGTTTAACGTCCCCGTCAACACTGGTCATTTTGGAGACGTTGCTTCGAGTTTTGTGGGACTTTTACCCGGCATTGAGATTAAATGACATCTCAAGCCCTGTCGCCCAATGAAACCAATAGGGTTAACAAGCATGGACGGGCCCGACCCGCACCGCTTTGCCTGGGCAGGCTTAGATCCTCTAAGCGGTTTACCAGTACTCGTGTGCCGGTCGGATTCAGCTGTGTGTGGAAGCATCATGCAGCCCATCTATTTCTTCAAGCCCCGATGGGCGGGCCCGGTACTATAATATGAAATCGATTGCAAATATTTTACTGAAGCCTTGAAAAATAAAAAGAGGATCTTACATGAGTGTTCTTTATTATTGAATTTATTAGGCAAGTTGAGGAAAAGGGATAAAATGCGAGTCTTTGCCGAGCATTTTATCCATTTTCCTCAACGATTTTAATAAATTCAGTAATAAATGAGCACGAATGTAAGATTCTATTTATCATTTGACATTTAAAACGCATTTTATTCACGATTGATTACAAAAATTTCATTATTCCGCCATTAGTAAACGCGACGTCGTTAAAGACGTCGTACATGTAACGTTATGGGACGTATCTAGCTAATTTGCATATTTAATCCACCAGTGGATTATCGAAAATACTACATGGCGTTATTACACTCTCAGACGTGACGTCATATGATAAAAAGCAATATAAGATGGTATATAGAGGACAGGAATCATAAGTCTTGTTTTAAGGGGAATGGGAACACCGAGCGCATTTTTTCCGCCATTTTTCAAAGGGAGACAACTTTCGGGACTTCCTGTTCACTTTTCTGTAGTCTCAGTCCCACCGAAAAATGGGTCTACTCTTAAAGGAAAGAATTTGCTCCTCAGGAGCAAATTCTTTCCTTTAAGAGTAGACCCACATTGGCACGGGAGGCAAACATACTTTTACAGGAGTTGCCTCCCATGAAGGTGTTCCCATTCCCCTTAAATGGTTTAACTAATCATCCAGTCATTACGTTTTACGTTTTCTGTGATATACTTGTATCTACTCTGTAATTAGAGAACTATTTTGAGGTATTTTCAGCAAACTTCACACGAATTTGAAGCACCATATAGGGATCGGCAGAAAACGAGAACTGTTATTCTGGTTTACCTACTTTTGGAGTTTTGGCCCTTTGAGAATCAAAACTATTCATCTCAGTAATTTTATTTGGAAAAGACTAACGCACAAACCTTTCAAATTCATTTCTGACAGAGTTATGATACTTGTTTTTCAAGAAGTAATAAACAATGGTTTGGTCTTTTTACCACATAATTCAATTTCGTTTTCATTTGGCGATAGGGCTTGAGAAGTCATTTCATCTCAAAGTCGGGTAAAAGTCCCACAAAAATAGAAGCAACGTCTTGCGTTGGCGGGGACGTTAAACCTCAAATCACTCAAACAAACAAACCATACAATTAGGGGATAACTGCATTCAAAATTGCCATTTGGAGAGGTAAATCGGAAAATAGGGTCGGTAATTTCGTTTTACGGCGACGCGTCAGCGGAGCCGTAAAACGTAATTTCCTACCATAAAACCGACGATTTAATTCAACAAATGACAATTTTCATTACAGTTATCCCCATTCTAATGCAGTTACTTGTATGTTTTGTTAAAAACTGTACTATTTTGCACAAAGTGACAAGCACTGTGAGCTGCATAAAACCAAATGCCAGCCAGCGATGTGTCCGAGGTAAAAGTACTTATCAAATAATCGATTACAAGCAAATTAGTAATGATAATCATTTTTCTGAAAAGTATCGATCGATTAATCGATTATAGGATTAATCGTGCCAGCCTTAGTCGTCTTGTCTCACGAGCTGTTTTACTTAGATGTACGGCAAATGGCTTCAATTCTATGCTTTAGGTATCCCAAACTAGTTAAAGGCTGCTGGTCAACTGGTCTGTTCTTGGCATTTATTATATACTCGTTATCGGGCAACAGAAAATAATTAATAGACTTCCTTGTCGAATTACGTCTACGCTCATCAGCTGGAGCCAGAATTCTATGTATTGACGCTTTAAGGGAATTTGACGTCAGTATTGGCATCTGCCCACCTATCAACAATACCATAGTATCTGGTATGGGCTCTGCATGGATGAAGTCGCCACTCGGTTGTTTGACCTCCAAGCCCCCGACCTCGTCTTGGAAAATAAAAGACAATGTTCCACAATCAATGTGCTCGCCGAGCCTTGCTTGGGTTGGTTTCGGATACCAGTCAGGCTTAAGGCACGGGTAATAAAGAAGTCGAACCCCGCTTGAGTTACCATAGGTCCCAACTGACTGATGCATGTCCCTCAGAAAGGTTCTCGGCTCATCAAGCCCAAGCGAGAGGGTGTCACATATTCGGTATGCAAGGTTGCTTGTGGTTTCGAAAAACGCCTTCGTTAAGATCTCGAATCGTTCGATTGTTGGCCAGTTTTCGTCACCTCTGTAAGACTGATATGAGAATGTTTCATGTAAATCGCCAACTGTAGTTTTTGGATCCAGTCTTTCGCGCTCAAATTCATTCCAACCGAAGTACCAGCCACTAACATCACTGCGACCCACTACACAAGCCTTGTCCAGAGTTAAAGAGTGCATCTAACGTCTAAAGTTCTTTCTACTTAAACTGCGAACGATCACATATGACCATTACTCTTAGAAGCCTCCGTGGTGTAGTGGTTACGCTACTCGCCTTGTAAACCAGGGGTCGCAGGATTGATCCCGGGCTTCTGCAGACTTTCGGATGATTCTTTAAACTGAGGTCCCGTCTTCGTATGACCTTAGCTGTTGGTGGGACGTAAAACTCAAACACTCACTCACTCACTGACCATTACTCGCAGGTTTACATTACATACACACCGGGTTTGCAGGATGAAAGCCTACACAGTAATCATGTAATTACGGCAGGGGTCTTTAACCTGCACAGGGGGCCCCAAGTTAACGTCCCGATCCGAATAACGGTGCACTTTTTGACATTCATCCCAGTAAATGATGCCAATGGAATGTGTTTGGACACCGAAATAATCGTCGCCACCGGGGATCGAAAAGGGGGCCTCTTTCATCAGAGGCAAGTGCAATAACCACTGAGCTATCACGTCACGGGGAAAGGATTAGTGCTGCTGTAGGTAACCGCTGCCTGGATTTTGTACGTGGACAATAGCAGAGAGGAAGCTTGTGTGGTTCATTTGTTTGATTTGAGGTTTAACGTCCCCGACAACATTGTAAAGGTCATTTTGGAGACATTCCTTTCAGTTTTGTGGGACTTTTACCCGACATTGAGATGAAATGACATCTCAAGCCTGCCGCCCAATGAAACCAATAGGATTTATAAGCATGGACGGCCCGACCCGCACCGCATTGCCTAGGCAGGCTTAGATCCTCTAAGCGGTTTACCAGTACTCGTATGCGGGTTGGTTTCAGCTCTGCGTGGAAGCATCATGCAGCCCATCTATTTCTTCAAGCCTCGATGGGCGGGGACTAATTGTGTGGTTCGTACTTTTTGGGTCGATTGCTAAACAGCCGGCCCAAAATAAGCAGAGCCCTAAATGGCAAATGCAGGTTTTCTAATAACGTGGCTCATACATGCCATCACAAAAACACGCCTATATAATTTGGACCCCCTTTAATCCTATTTTTATATAGTAAAACTGGAATTTCCAGAGGCTCAAAAACATAGATTGTGGGTACTTGATAGAACCGCCTCATCGAGGGGGTTCTATCGAGTACCCACAATCTATGTTTTGAGCAAAAATAAGAAAAATCAGATTCTTTTTTATCTGGAAATTTTTCCTTTTCGGGTGGTAAAATCTTTCAATACATTTGTATATAGGCGTTTTCTCGTAATGTTAGGTGAATTGAAATATGCATATGCCCCAGTTACGAGAAAGCCTACGACAAGAATGACACGAATATGCCGAGCTTTGTTTGTTTGTTTTGTTTGATTTGGGGTTTAAAGTCCCCGTCAACACTGTAGACGTTGCTTCAAATTGTGTGGGACTTTTACCCGACATATAGATGAAATGACATCTCAAGCCCTGTCGCCCAACGATTTTGTTTGATTTGAGGTTTAACGTTCACGTCAACACTGCAGAGGTCATTTTGGAGACGTTGCTTCCAATTTTGTGGGACTTTTAACCCACATTGAGAATGACATCTCAAGACCTGTCGCCCAACGAAAGCAATAGGGCGGTCCGACTCGCACCGCTTTACCTGGGCAGGCCTAGGTCCTCTAAGCGGTTTACCATTTCTCGTGTGAGATCGGATTCAGCTCTGCGTTGAAGGATCATGCTTCAAGCCCCGCGAATATGCCGACTAACAAGAGTTGAAATTTTAGCATTGGTAATCAGTGCAGACCCTAATCAGAGGTAGCTGAGTGCGTTGTTATTCAGACCCTTTTTACCCTTATCTTGCTGTTCACGACAACCCCTATCTTTGCAAACAGTGTAGATCCAGATCAGTTTGCTTCTGAAGAAGCCATCTGACCAGGATCTACACAGTTTGGCATTCAGTTTATGAATTTGTATCAATAAATTACAATAAGTAATTTGATTGGTTGATAGACAGAAATGGATGTGGCTTAAATGAATATTCAGCAAGATAAGGGTTAAATTGTAGTCGGAGGCGAAGTGTGTCCTTGGGTTTGGGCGAGACATCTAATGCCACTGCCCCACTCCACCCAGGAGTAAATGGGTAGCAGTGGTGTAATAGTCACTGCCTCTCTCTCCCGCGCGAGTAATAGCTTTCATCGCAATCGAAATGAAACGAATTAGTATAAACTAAACTAAAACTTATAGTAAATAAATAAAACCAGATGGAAAGTGACTTTCCCAAAGGAATTAAGTGTGCCATAACATTCGGCGTTTATGGGTTAAACTCACATTGTGACGTCATTGTTCACTGACGTTGTTCTTACTGCATACGCTGAGTACTAATTGGCTTTGACCGAAGTTGACACAATTCCTTGTCTGAGCCCCACTTTATACAGAGAAAAGAGGCGTTTACGGGTATATTATTTTTTTTTCTCTATTATTGCTCAAAAACACAGGTTGTGGGTACTCGTTGGGGCCGCGTCACCGAGGCGCTTCTAACTCTCACCAACAATCTCTATTTGGACTAGATATGAGAAAAATATTAAAGTTTGTCGCTTTAAAAAAATGTTAGTTCTGGTGATAAGAAAGGGGTCATTTTAGAGTACAAGTTTGTTGTCTTGATGCAAATCATCTACTCCTGTCCTTGAAAAGTGACATGAAAACATCACGAGACTAAAGTCGTGTCATACTAAATTTAACCCATATATCATAATGGAATCTCCCAACTAATATGTATAGATTGGTCTATTTCCGATTATAGGGGTGCGGCGTCCGATCTGGGTCTGCACTGTTTGCCATTAGCCCCCCCCCCGTATATGGGTTAAACTGTGGCAATTATATAAATGTTTCACACAGTAGCACACAGTAGTAGTTGTAGAGTTGGTGTTTAACGTCTCCATGGTCCCACGGACTTTCTCCATAGTGGCACTGAAAGACGAGAGTGTTTCATACTAAATTATGCCACGTTTATATGCATAATCTATTGATCGAGAACATGCCATGAACCGTAACTCTGGTTTGCCTACTACGGGAGTAATTGACCTTTGAACATTGATCATAGCTGTTTCTACCATTTACATCGACTTCAGTCCGCTCTGTTTGCTGAAAACCGTTTACGAACTTCTTATGAAATATCTCACAAATGAAAAGCATTTTGAGACAACTTACAGAACACAAGAATCGTAACTCTGGTTTGTCTCCTTTTTGAGTATGTACATGTAGTAAAGATCGAAAATAGCTATTCCTATCATGAACACATGTCCACTCTGTAAGTTGGAAAACATTTCAGATATTTTAATGAATTCTGACACAAAGGTATAACATCATGAGACGAGGTGCAGGACTGTAATTCTGGTTAATATTATTCTGGAGTTATGGTCCTTTGAACATTAAAATAGTTGTTTCTGTAATTTGTTTGGGTCCGCACTGTAACTTGAAATCTGATCGAGATGTTTTCATCTCTCAATGATATGGCGTGCAGAACACAAGAACCATAACTCTGAATTACATACGTTGAGATACTGTACTATGAACTTGGTAGATAGTCATCCTAGTTATCGTACTTGTGCTCGTTCTATAATTTGAATTTTTGTTTGATTTGAGGTTTAACGTCCCCGTCAACACTGGTCATTTTGGAGACGTTGCTTCGAGTTTTGTGGGACTTTTACCCGGCATTGAGATTAAATGACATCTCAAGCCCTGTCGCCCAATGAAACCAATAGGGTTAACAAGCATGGACGGGCCCGACCCGCACCGCTTTGCCTGGGCAGGCTTAGATCCTCTAAGCGGTTTACCAGTACTCGTGTGCCGGTCGGATTCAGCTGTGTGTGGAAGCATCATGCAGCCCATCTATTTCTTCAAGCCCCGATGGGCGGGCCCGGTACTATAATATGAAATCGATTGCAAATATTTTACTGAAGCCTTGAAAAATAAAAAGAGGATCTTACATGAGTGTTCTTTATTATTGAATTTATTAGGCAAGTTGAGGAAAAGGGATAAAATGCGAGTCTTTGCCGAGCATTTTATCCATTTTCCTCAACGAGTTTAATAAATTCAGTAATAAATGAGCACGAATGTAAGATTCTATTTATCATTTGACATTTAAAACGCATTTTATTCACGATTGATTACAAAAATTTCATTATTCCGCCATTAGTAAACGCGACGTCGTTAAAGACGTCGTACATGTAACGTTATGGGACGTATCTAGCTAATTTGCATATTTAATCCACCAGTGGATTATCGAAAATACTACATGGCGTTATTACACTCTCAGACGTGACGTCATATGATAAAAAGCAATATAAGATGGTATATAGAGGACAGGAATCATAAGTCTTGTTTTAAGGGGAATGGGAACACCGAGCGCATTTTTTCCGCCATTTTTCAAAGGGAGACAACTTTCGGGACTTCCTGTTCACTTTTCTGTAGTCTCAGTCCCACCGAAAAATGGGTCTACTCTTAAAGGAAAGAATTTGCTCCTCAGGAGCAAATTCTTTCCTTTAAGAGTAGACCCACATTGGCACGGGAGGCAAACATACTTTTACAGGAGTTGCCTCCCATGAAGGTGTTCCCATTCCCCTTAAATGGTTTAACTAATCATCCAGTCATTACGTTTTACGTTTTCTGTGATATACTTGTATCTACTCTGTAATTAGAGAACTATTTTGAGGTATTTTCAGCAAACTTCACACGAATTTGAAGCACCATATAGGGATCGGCAGAAAACGAGAACTGTTATTCTGGTTTACCTACTTTTGGAGTTTTGGCCCTTTGAGAATCAAAACTATTCATCTCAGTAATTTTATTTGGAAAAGACTAACGCACAAACCTTTCAAATTCATTTCTGACAGAGTTATGATACTTGTTTTTCAAGAAGTAATAAACAATGGTTTGGTCTTTTTACCACATAATTCAATTTCGTTTTCATTTGGCGATAGGGCTTGAGAAGTCATTTCATCTCAAAGTCGGGTAAAAGTCCCACAAAAATAGAAGCAACGTCTTGCGTTGGCGGGGACGTTAAACCTCAAATCACTCAAACAAACAAACCATACAATTAGGGGATAACTGCATTCAAAATTGCCATTTGGAGAGGTAAATCGGAAAATAGGGTCGGTAATTTCGTTTTACGGCGACGCGTCAGCGGAGCCGTAAAACGTAATTTCCTACCATAAAACCGACGATTTAATTCAACAAATGACAATTTTCATTACAGTTATCCCCATTCTAATGCAGTTACTTGTATGTTTTGTTAAAAACTGTACTATTTTGCACAAAGTGACAAGCACTGTGAGCTGCATAAAACCAAATGCCAGCCAGCGATGTGTCCGAGGTAAAAGTACTTATCAAATAATCGATTACAAGCAAATTAGTAATGATAATCATTTTTCTGAAAAGTATCGATCGATTAATCGATTATAGGATTAATCGTGCCAGCCTTAGTCGTCTTGTCTCACGAGCTGTTTTACTTAGATGTACGGCAAATGGCTTCAATTCTATGCTTTAGGTATCCCAAACTAGTTAAAGGCTGCTGGTCAACTGGTCTGTTCTTGGCATTTATTATATACTCGTTATCGGGCAACAGAAAATAATTAATAGACTTCCTTGTCGAATTACGTCTACGCTCATCAGCTGGAGCCAGAATTCTATGTATTGACGCTTTAAGGGAATTTGACGTCAGTATTGGCATCTGCCCACCTATCAACAATACCATAGTATCTGGTATGGGCTCTGCATGGATGAAGTCGCCACTCGGTTGTTTGACCTCCAAGCCCCCGACCTCGTCTTGGAAAATAAAAGACAATGTTCCACAATCAATGTGCTCGCCGAGCCTTGCTTGGGTTGGTTTCGGATACCAGTCAGGCTTAAGGCACGGGTAATAAAGAAGTCGAACCCCGCTTGAGTTACCATAGGTCCCAACTGACTGATGCATGTCCCTCAGAAAGGTTCTCGGCTCATCAAGCCCAAGCGAGAGGGTGTCACATATTCGGTATGCAAGGTTGCTTGTGGTTTCGAAAAACGCCTTCGTTAAGATCTCGAATCGTTCGATTGTTGGCCAGTTTTCGTCACCTCTGTAAGACTGATATGAGAATGTTTCATGTAAATCGCCAACTGTAGTTTTTGGATCCAGTCTTTCGCGCTCAAATTCATTCCAACCGAAGTACCAGCCACTAACATCACTGCGACCCACTACACAAGCCTTGTCCAGAGTTAAAGAGTGCATCTAACGTCTAAAGTTCTTTCTACTTAAACTGCGAACGATCACATATGACCATTACTCTTAGAAGCCTCCGTGGTGTAGTGGTTACGCTACTCGCCTTGTAAACCAGGGGTCGCAGGATTGATCCCGGGCTTCTGCAGACTTTCGGATGATTCTTTAAACTGAGGTCCCGTCTTCGTATGACCTTAGCTGTTGGTGGGACGTAAAACTCAAACACTCACTCACTCACTGACCATTACTCGCAGGTTTACATTACATACACACCGGGTTTGCAGGATGAAAGCCTACACAGTAATCATGTAATTACGGCAGGGGTCTTTAACCTGCACAGGGGGCCCCAAGTTAACGTCCCGATCCGAATAACGGTGCACTTTTTGACATTCATCCCAGTAAATGATGCCAATGGAATGTGTTTGGACACCGAAATAATCGTCGCCACCGGGGATCGAAAAGGGGGCCTCTTTCATCAGAGGCAAGTGCAATAACCACTGAGCTATCACGTCACGGGGAAAGGATTAGTGCTGCTGTAGGTAACCGCTGCCTGGATTTTGTACGTGGACAATAGCAGAGAGGAAGCTTGTGTGGTTCATTTGTTTGATTTGAGGTTTAACGTCCCCGACAACATTGTAAAGGTCATTTTGGAGACATTCCTTTCAGTTTTGTCGGACTTTTACCCGACATTGAGATGAAATGACATCTCAAGCCTGCCGCCCAATGAAACCAATAGGATTTATAAGCATGGACGGCCCGACCCGCACCGCATTGCCTAGGCAGGCTTAGATCCTCTAAGCGGTTTACCAGTACTCGTATGCGGGTTGGTTTCAGCTCTGCGTGGAAGCATCATGCAGCCCATCTATTTCTTCAAGCCTCGATGGGCGGGGACTAATTGTGTGGTTCGTACTTTTTGGGTCGATTGCTAAACAGCCGGCCCAAAATAAGCAGAGCCCTAAATGGCAAATGCAGGTTTTCTAATAACGTGGCTCATACATGCCATCACAAAAACACGCCTATATAATTTGGACCCCCTTTAATCCTATTTTTATATAGTAAAACTGGAATTTCCAGAGGCTCAAAAACATAGATTGTGGGTACTTGATAGAACCGCCTCATCGAGGGGGTTCTATCGAGTACCCACAATCTATGTTTTGAGCAAAAATAAGAAAAATCAGATTCTTTTTTATCTGGAAATTTTTCCTTTTCGGGTGGTAAAATCTTTCAATACATTTGTATATAGGCGTTTTCTCGTAATGTTAGGTGAATTGAAATATGCATATGCCCCAGTTACGAGAAAGCCTACGACAAGAATGACACGAATATGCCGAGCTTTGTTTGTTTGTTTTGTTTGATTTGGGGTTTAAAGTCCCCGTCAACACTGTAGACGTTGCTTCAAATTGTGTGGGACTTTTACCCGACATATAGATGAAATGACATCTCAAGCCCTGTCGCCCAACGATTTTGTTTGATTTGAGGTTTAACGTTCACGTCAACACTGCAGAGGTCATTTTGGAGACGTTGCTTCCAATTTTGTGGGACTTTTAACCCACATTGAGAATGACATCTCAAGACCTGTCGCCCAACGAAAGCAATAGGGCGGTCCGACTCGCACCGCTTTACCTGGGCAGGCCTAGGTCCTCTAAGCGGTTTACCATTTCTCGTGTGAGATCGGATTCAGCTCTGCGTTGAAGGATCATGCTTCAAGCCCCGCGAATATGCCGACTAACAAGAGTTGAAATTTTAGCATTGGTAATCAGTGCAGACCCTAATCAGAGGTAGCTGAGTGCGTTGTTATTCAGACCCTTTTTACCCTTATCTTGCTGTTCACGACAACCCCTATCTTTGCAAACAGTGTAGATCCAGATCAGTTTGCTTCTGAAGAAGCCATCTGACCAGGATCTACACAGTTTGGCATTCAGTTTATGAATTTGTATCAATAAATTACAATAAGTAATTTGATTGGTTGATAGACAGAAATGGATGTGGCTTAAATGAATATTCAGCAAGATAAGGGTTAAATTGTAGTCGGAGGCGAAGTGTGTCCTTGGGTTTGGGCGAGACATCTAATGCCACTGCCCCACTCCACCCAGGAGTAAATGGGTAGCAGTGGTGTAATAGTCACTGCCTCTCTCTCCCGCGCGAGTAATAGCTTTCATCGCAATCGAAATGAAACGAATTAGTATAAACTAAACTAAAACTTATAGTAAATAAATAAAACCAGATGGAAAGTGACTTTCCCAAAGGAATTAAGTGTGCCATAACATTCGGCGTTTATGGGTTAAACTCACATTGTGACGTCATTGTTCACTGACGTTGTTCTTACTGCATACGCTGAGTACTAATTGGCTTTGACCGAAGTTGACACAATTCCTTGTCTGAGCCCCACTTTATACAGAGAAAAGAGGCGTTTACGGGTATATTATTTTTTTTTCTCTATTATTGCTCAAAAACACAGGTTGTGGGTACTCGTTGGGGCCGCGTCACCGAGGCGCTTCTAACTCTCACCAACAATCTCTATTTGGACTAGATATGAGAAAAATATTAAAGTTTGTCGCTTTAAAAAAATGTTAGTTCTGGTGATAAGAAAGGGGTCATTTTAGAGTACAAGTTTGTTGTCTTGATGCAAATCATCTACTCCTGTCCTTGAAAAGTGACATGAAAACATCACGAGACTAAAGTCGTGTCATACTAAATTTAACCCATATATCATAATGGAATCTCCCAACTAATATGTATAGATTGGTCTATTTCCGATTATAGGGGTGCGGCGTCCGATCTGGGTCTGCACTGTTTGCCATTAGCCCCCCCCCCGTATATGGGTTAAACTGTGGCAATTATATAAATGTTTCACACAGTAGCACACAGTAGTAGTTGTAGAGTTGGTGTTTAACGTCTCCATGGTCCCACGGACTTTCTCCATAGTGGCACTGAAAGACGAGAGTGTTTCATACTAAATTATGCCACGTTTATATGCATAATCTATTGATCGAGAACATGCCATGAACCGTAACTCTGGTTTGCCTACTACGGGAGTAATTGACCTTTGATCATTGATCATAGCTGTTTCTACCATTTACATCGACTTCAGTCCGCTCTGTTTGCTGAAAACCGTTTACGAACTTCTTATGAAATATCTCACAAATGAAAAGTATTTTGAGACGACATACAGAACACAAGAATCGTAACTCTGGTTTGTCTCCTTTTTGAGTATGTAGTATAGATCGAAAATAGCCATTTCTATCATGAACACATGTCCACTCTGTAAGTTGGAAAACATTTCAAATATTTTAATGAATTCTGACACAAAGGTAAAACATCATGAGACGAGGTGCAGAACTGTAATTGTGGTTAACATTATTCTGGAGTTATGGTCCTTTGAACATTAAAATAGTTGTTTCTGTAATTTGTTTTGGTCCGCACTGTAACTTGAAATCTGATCGAGATGCTTTCATCTCTCAATGATATGGCGTGCAGAACACAAGAACCATAACTCTGAATTACATACGTTGAGATACTGTACTATGAACATGGTAGATAGTCATCCTAGTTATCGTACTTGTGCTCGTTCTATAATTTGAATTTTTGTTTGATTTGAGGTTTAACGTCCCCGTCAACACTGGTCATTTTGGAGACGTTGCTTCGAGTTTTGTGGGACTTTTACCCGGCATTGAGATTAAATGACATCTCAAGCCCTGTCGCCCAATGAAACCAATAGGGTTAACAAGCATGGACGGGCCCGACCCGCACCGCTTTGCCTGGGCAGGCTTAGATCCTCTAAGCGGTTTACCAGTACTCGTGTGCCGGTCGGATTCAGCTGTGTGTGGAAGCATCCGATGATGCAGCCCATCTATTTCTTCAAGCCCCGATGGGCGGGCCCGGTACTAATATGAAATCTATTGCAAAGATTTTACTGACGCCTTGAAAAATATATAGAGGATCTTACATGAGTGTTCTATATTATTGAATTTATTAAACGAGTTGAGGAAGAGGGATAAAATGCGAGGCTTTGCCGAGCATTTTATCCGTTTTCCTCAACAAGTTTAATAAATTCAGTAATACTGGAGCACGAATGTATAAAGATTCGATTTATCCTATGACATTTAAAACGCATTTTATTCACGATTGTTTACAAAAATATCAATATTCCGCCATTAGTAAAAGCGACGTCGTTAAGGACGTCGTACATGTAACGTTATGGGACGTATCTAGCTTATTTGCATTTTTAATCCACTAGTGGATTATCGAAAATATTACATGGCGTTATTACACTCTCAGACGTGACGTCATATGATAAAAAGCAGTATTATTTTTCGATAATCCACTAGTGGATTAAATATGCAAATTAGCTAGATACGTCCCGTAACGTTACATGTACGACGTCCTTAACGACGTCGCGTTTTCTAACGGCGGAATATTGATATTTTTGTAAACAAATCGTGAATGAAATGCGTTTAAATGTCATATGATAAATAGAATCTTGCATTCTTGCTCATGTATTATTGAATTTATTAAACTCGTTGAGAAAAATAGCCATCGGAAGAGATGGCAAATCCCCCGACCAAAAGCCAATATGGCCTTCAGAAGATTGTTCACCAATAGAAAGTGCACCAGAATTAAACCACATATCACAAAAGTATTGCAGTTATGGCCATCGCAAGATTATACTGTCAGGGGAGATAACTAAAAAACCAGGGCACTCAGAAATGTGGTTCTTGCGCATGACATGCCTGCTTAAGCTCATGTATTTCTGCACAAAGTACCATCAATATGTCTCAAAAGGTATTGGAGATATAGTGATCACAAGCTGGTCATACTGTTATATTGGAAGGGTAGATAACTCAGAAACCACAGCAACAACAGTTGTGGTTCTTGCACATGACATCCCTTCTGTACCTTGTATACAATTGTGCCAAGTTCCTTCAATATATCTCAAAGGGAGTTGGAGTTATGGCCATCACTAGGTTATATTGCCAGGGGAGATAACTAAAAAACCAGAGCACCCAGAGTTGTAATTCTTGAGCATGACACACCTGCTACTTCATGTACATCTGCATCAAGTACCACCAATATGTCTCAAAGGGTATTGGAGGTACCGTGGTCACAAGGTTGTCATACTGTTATATTGGAAGGCGAGATAACTCAAATATCATAGCACCCAGAGTTGTGGTTCTTAGGCATGAAGCACCATCTCAACGTTGTATACAATTGTGCCAAGTACCATCAATATATCTCAAAGGGTATTTGAGTTATGGCCATCACAAGGTTATATTGTCAGGGGAGATAATTAAAAAACCAGGGCATCCAGAGTTGTGGTTCTTGCACATGACACACCTGCTTAACCTCATGTACAACTGTACCAAGTATCATCAATATAGCTCAAAGAGTGTTGGAGATGTGGCCATCACAAGGTAGTGATTCTATATGATTGGAAGGGGAGATAACTAAAAAAACACGGCACCCAGAGTTGTGATTCTTGTGCATGACACACTGTCTCGGCCTTGTGACCAACTGTGCCAGGTATCATCAATATATCTCAAAGGGTATTGGAGTTAAGGCCATCACAAGGTTGTCACTCTATTTTATTGGAAGGGGAGATAACTCCAAAACCATGGCAACCAGAGTTGTGTTTCTTGTGCATGACATGCCATCTCAGCCTTGTGAACAACTGTGCCAGGTACCATCAATATATCTCAAAGGGTATTGGAGTTATGGCCATCACAAAGTAGTCATTCTATTTTATTAAAAGGGGAGATAACTAAAAAAGTATGGCATCCAGAGTTCTGGTTCTTGCGCATGACACGCCGTCTCAGCCTTGTGAACAATTGTGCCAAGAACCATCATGAATCTTAAAGGGTATAGGAGTTATGGCCATCACAAGGTTGTCACTCTATTTTATTGGAAGGGGAGATAACTCCAAAACCGTGGCAACCAGAGTTGTGGTTCTTGTGCATGACACGCCGTCTCAGCGTTGTGAACAACTGTGCCAGGTACAATCAATATATCTCAAAGGGTATTGGAGTTATGGCCATCACAAAGTAGTCATTCTATTTTATTAAAAGGGGAGATAACTAAAAAAGTATGGCATCCAGAGTTCTGGTTCTTGTGCATGACACGCCGTCTCAGCCTTGTGAACAATTGTGCCAAGAACCATCAATGAATCTCAAAGGGTATAGGAGTTATGGCCATCACAAGGTTGTCACTCTATTTTATTGGAAGGGGAGATAACTCCAAAACCGTGGCAACCAGAGTTGTGGTTCTTGTGCATGACACGCCGTCTCAGCCTTGTGAACAACTGTGCCAGGTACCATCAATATATCTCAAAGGGTATTGGAGTTATGGCCATCACAAAGTAGTCATTCTATTTTATTAAAAGGGGAGATAACTAAAAAAGTATGGCATCCAGAGTTCTGGTTCTTGCGCATGACACACCGTCTCGGCCTTGTGAACAATTGTGCCAAGAACCATCAATGACTCTCAAAGGGTAAAGGAGTTATGGCCATCACAAGGTTGCGTCTACGGACGGACGGACGGACGGACAGACGGACGGACGGACGCCAGGCTGATCGCTATATCCCCCGAACCTATTCGGTCGGGGGATAAAAAGGGATAAAATGCTCGGCAAGCCTCGCATTTTATCCCTTTTCCTCAACTCGTTTAATAAATTCAATAATACATGAACACTCATGGAAGATCCTCTATTTCAGAGATATAAAAGAATTCACTATGTCACACGGACATGTTACATGTATCCTCACATGTTTTGCAAGCGCCATAACCTAGAGAAACAATTAACAATTATAACAAAATAATAATAACAGAAAAAAACTTTGTCCAATCTTTTCTGTTCCGCAAAGAAGAATATGAAGGCTAATAGTGTAGTTTATATTTTCTTGTCCTTTTGGGATCATTGATTCCATTGTGGAAATTTGAAAATTTTCGAGGATCACTGATGAGGCCTAGTTGGCCAAAAGCTAGTCTGGCCCACAAAACATGCACACTCCATATTTTCAGTTCTGTGGTGCATTCCTTGCTTCAGCTCGGTATCAGTTTCTGAGTGGTGAAGTTTATACTGCAGTGTTGACGTCAGTACTCAGGTACTGATTTAAATAACTATATTATATCTTTATTTTTTGCAGTATAAAATTCTAAGTTTTCTAAAACTAAGACTGACTTGTCAGGTGAGACATGTATCTTAGCGGATTTGGTTGCCACTTTTTGTTATATTTTAAATTTTGCAAGTCTCGCTACTTTGGGCATCTCCTACCTGATGTCCGGGACTTCCGTGGAGCGTGGGCCATGTTTGCTGATGTTGGCTCGGTGAGGGACGCCTATAAGTCCGCGGGTGGGCGTCTCTTGCCTGATGCCTCCAGTTGACCTATCTCACGAGCTACGTCGGTCGGTGTGTGCTCGGTGGAGGGGGGGGTTGTGCTGTGTTTGCCGGGTCTTGTCCATCGTCCGTTTCGGTTTCAGAACTTTGGGATTGAGACACACTGGTGAAGATTAAATATCAGAAAGGCCTCTGTGTCACTAAATTAGGTATAGTTACGCCTTAATTCCAAAGAATAACCCGTCTTACTATACTAGCAACTGACAACAAACAACTATGTGTGTTGCATTAAGCGAGCTTTAATGAGCTAGGCACCGGATTTCGGAGTAATGCATACTGCATATGCATGTATATGAAAATTCATATTACATATTACATATTACATATCCATATACATATACGACGCTTATAAAGAATTCCAAATTCATGCACCTAAATCTTATAAAGAATAGCGTATGCAAGATCAATACTAACTATAAAGTTAAAATTGATAATGCACTAAGCCTTCACTAAATAATGAATGTTGCCAAATATTGCATAGGCGGAATTCATAGAAATAAAATATCTTATTTTCTAATATGAAAACTAGACGTGTCCGCACGCCGTGAGAAACTCGCTAGGACTGACGACTAACATTTACAAAGCGCTAGGCTTCCCAAACCAGGAACATGCCAATTTTTTCATTGGCTAATACTGACCACACCACATACCTTGACCACCCGAGTGTTACAACACAAATTGTCGTTTATCGTAACGTATAAGACAACAATTTTCCGCTATTCTTCGAAACGCGGAAAATTTATAGTCTTACTATACTAGCAACTGACAACAAACAACTATGTGTGTTGCATTAAGCGAGCTTTAATGAGCTAGGGTTACAAATCACGCGAACAGGAAAATTAAATTTCACTTTCGAATTTATAAACCCAAAACTTTAGACACTTTGATTCTACTATCCAAAGAATCTTCAATATACCCATCCTTACTTGCGTCAGTCTTCCAACGCCCATGCCTTTTTAAACATCTATCACTGATTCCAGACTTTGCCGCTGCAGTTGCTCCCCCTGCCCTTAAAGAATGTAAGCCTAAATTTGAAGAAGGGTCAACTCTTCGCAACTTTGACAACATGCACTCTTTTGCCCTTGTGTAACTTAGAGGTTTGTTTTTATGTATTAGGTTGCATTTATCACCTGACCTATATAAAGGTTTAAACAAAAAATGATCAGAAGAAAGATCAATCTTTGCTAAACCTATGTACCTTTTCAACATCATGTAAGGACATGCAATACTATCACCTTTAGCTATTAGAACGTCCTCGCCTTTCCTATACTTATCTGTTTTACTCGAGTCTATATGGATACTCAAATAAGAGTCAAATAGCTTTATGTTGCTGCATTTTATCTTGCTAATTTCGTCATAACGCAAGAACCCTGAGAATCCGACCAGTATCATGCACAAGTCTCTAATATCAACAATGTTCTCACTTCCCTCGTATAACGAACAAAGCTCCTTCAGCGTATCTGGTGTAATAATATCCTTTTTTGTTACCTTTTTTGAACGCAGTCTCTTAGCTGACTCTAATATATTCACTATAAACCCATTGCTTGTAGGATCCGATTTTCCACACAAGCTGTGCGCCCATTTTATACTATAAACACAAGCCGAAATCACAGAATACGAATTCTGCAAATCCATTAATTTTGTTAAATAAATTGCAACATGAATTGGTTGCGCTGGCATTGATATGTAATGATTTTCATCACAAAATCGCTTCCACTTCTGATAATATAAATAATATTTTCTAACAGTACCGTCACTTTTAGAGCTAACCAAATATTTACACATAGAATCTGCCACGCTAGCTTCGCATCCCTCCGAATCCAAAGCCACCTTGACACATCTCTTTAAACCAATACCTGAAAATCAAAATAAACGAATCAAACAATCATCTAAACCTGATCTTTAATGCCAGCATTCTAAACTTCAGGTCTTTTCCAAAAATGCCATTGTTTCCTTTTCCTCTCTTGACTGGATTCTGTAAAGGAATAACATCTGTCAAAAAATTGAAAAATTGCCCATTTTTGTCAAACAACTTTGCCCAAAAAGGAGCAGATTTCCATTCCGGAATAACCAGCGTGCCAACTGCTTCCTCGCTCTGTAATTTATTTAAACATAAACAAATTAAGTTCGGAGGTGGCACCATCCAATTGCACTCACCAGACCAGTGTTGATCGAAAGCGTTCACAGCCTCTGTACCAGGAACCCACCACCTGGAATTGAACCTAACCAATTTGTTATTATAATTTGAAGAGAATCTGTCGACAGTGTGTGGCCCCCATTTTCTATCCAAATACTGAAAAATAAAATCTACAATTTCCCAATCATCGCAATCAACACACCTACTAAGATAATCTGCCCTCTGGTTTTCATTTCTCGGAATCCATTCTGGAATAAGAGTTATTTCCCTTTCCTTGCAAATATCAAACATTCATAGCAATTTCTTGCAGCTCTTTCTTTCTGCTTCCACCACTCAGTATGCTTTTTACGTTCTTATTGTCAGAGTATACTTTTAACTTCTTACCTTCGAAAGAGTCTAAATTTCCTACTAACACTCTTCTAACCGTTTCAGCTTCTCTCCAAGTGGAGCTTTTAGCAGCCTCGGCTTCAGACCAGGAACCTATTACCTCATTATTCTTTATCGTTACCCCCGAACCGGTGTAAATCTTCGCTTCAGAACAATCTGTATAGCCAACACAAGTGGCACTCTTAGCAACAATGCTTTTACCGCTACACTGGGCATGATGGGTTGTTTTCCCTTGAACAGAGCCCCTACCATCAAAAATGGTTTTGTCAGATATATCAGACATGCACTTCATGTTTGTTAACAGTGTATCCACCACAGGTGCAACGTAATAACCTCCATAACCCACTGAACTAGCATCACAATATATTTCAATTTCGCCTTCGATGTTTTCAGCGATATCCCTGCCATTTTTGTTCATTATTCTGGCATTATCCTTCCAAAAATGCAACTCCTCAATTGCTTCTTGTGTAATGAAAACTGGAGCTTCCCAACTAGCTCTCGACAGAATGCATCCATACAGAGCCCTCGTGCGCAGGCTTACAATTTTACCCATAACGGTTTGCAGTGAAATAATCTGACCCACAACAGAGGCAACAAATTTCACCTTCATCAATTTACCGGCACTTACCTTAAGCTGGAATAAAAAAGACTCAATTGCAGCCTCCAGCTTCTGTATTCTGTCTTCAGTGACAAAAACTTTGCCAACAGCCATATCTAAAACAAAACCTAACCATTTCATACGTAAAACGGGTGCCCAGTGGCATTTCTCCGCTGCCAGCAAAAACCCAAATTCTGTTAAGCTTCGCTGTATATAGACACTGAGCTGTAATGCTCTGTCCAAATTCAAATGCCCGCCAATACCATCATCTAAAAACATAACTACCTTATGTCCCTGAGATCTCCAGTGTGCGACTAGTACCCTCATTACTTTGGTAAAAATATAACCTGCTGTAGCTAAACCAAAAGCTAAAACATTAAAAACATAATATTTTACTCCATCTCCGGGCTGTTCCACAGAAAAACCTAGATATGTACGCATTTCCTCTTTTATCAAGACATGATGATAAGCGCTTTTCAAATCATAGGAAAACAGGTATGACCCTTTTTCAAACATTTGCAAAGCAATCTTAATATCTTCATACTTGAATTTATATTGCACCAAAAACTGATTGATGTATCTGCAATCTAAAACCAGTCTTTCTTTACCATTTTTCCCAAAAGCCACTGTTAGGGGATTGATGACCTTTGGTCTTTCCGGACATTCTGTGATACAGCCCTTCTGCAACAATTTTGAAACTTCATGTCTCACAAAATTCATATTATCTTTGGCAGACTTATTATTTTTCATACATTTATCTCCAGGAAATTCCCTAAACGGAATACTGTACCCCTCAGTTATGACTCTCAAAATATACTCATTAGCACCAGCCTGTCTACACTTTTCTCGAGCCCCCTTTAATCTACCAACTGGAGACTCAACTGCCCTTTCTGATTTAGCCTCTATGCACGGCGGACATGTTTCATCGTTTAAGGGATCAATTTTTATAAAACACGGTGCTTCGCATGCCTTATTTTCCTTTTCAGTCATTGACAAATTGTTTAAAACAAAACAATGGCTACTTAACTTACTGTTCGTGGAATTAATTCCCTTTGCCATCTCGCAGTCGTTTTTCCAATGACCCGGTTTGTGGCACAGGAAGCATAGTCCCGGTTTCTTTGACCCCGTCCCATATCCATCCGTTGACGTTACTGTTGCAGTAGCCGGCCTATAAGGATTGAATCTACGCCTTGTTTTCTTAACCTTCTCCGCCTTTGCTTTCCTATTAGCCCTCGACTCCGCCCTGTACAAGCGACGCTCATCCTCTGAATCGTCCGCCAGTGGATTCGTATCGTATTCTTTGACCACTTTCCATCCCATGTCCGCCTCATCAGCAATTCTGATTAATTTTTGTCGGTGGTTGAGCAAGTCTTTACCTTAAATATAAACATGGAATTTTATATTAAATCACAGCCCATACTTGACCCTAATGGCCTTCCATACATTTATTTACTTTATTGACAGAATGACATAACCCCTATGCTAAATTTAGCATCACGCTCATTAAAATATTGGATTAAATATTTATAGCCGCTACCTATTTTGACAGTGGGAACTTGTTAACAATACGGAACCGGCGATGAATTACTCAAGCAAAATGCAAATATGCGAATTATCACTCGGTATGTGTTTTTGAGCTCTTACGGCCCCACCAACAGCTAGCGTCAAAAGGAGACATATCCCTCAAGGTAAGTACATTTAAATAACATTTTCATATATACTTTCAAAAATCATGATTCTAGATAAATAAAAGTTCACCTTCAGAAATTTTTTCCTTCGCTGCAATACTAGCAGTATCCCCAGCCGTGTCCAAATGGGCCTCCGCATCCTGCATTTTGTCCAGAACTTTAACGTTAAATTTATACTGATCTTCGCAGCTCTTTCTTTTGAATGAATAACCGTCATTACTCAGAATGTTATTCTTAATTTTTGACAATTGACTGTCTGCTAAGTTTTTCTGATTTTCACTTATCTTATCGTGGAAAGACTCCAGTTTTGATGAAACCAGCTGTTCAAAATTCTCCAGTAGAGTGCACTGAACCTGACTGACCGCCCTGGCCACATTCGCCTCTATCAAACCCCGCGTCTCCGAATCCAAAGACATGGTGCCTAACTCAAACTAGACGTGTCCGCACGCCGTGAGAAACTCGCTAGGACTGACGACTAACATTTACAAAGCGCTAGGCTTCCCAAACCAGGAACATGCCAATTTTTTCATTGGCTAATACTGACCACACCACATACATTGACCACCCGAGTGTTACAACACAAATTGTCGTTTATCGTAACGTATAAGACAACAATTTTCCGCTATTCTTCGAAACGCGGAAAATTTATATTTTCTAGAACAAATAATCAATGCCTATGGTTGTTATTACAGTGCGTTTACCGATAGGGCCATTAAATGAAACCTCTGAACAAGTAGGAGGCAACGTCTCATAAAAGTCAATTTCTAGAGTTCATTCAGTTATTGTAATGCATGACAACATTGAAAGTCATTGAACCAGATTTATTTTTGCAATTTCTCAGAAAGTACTTTTCCGTTCATTCAACTATTTTACTTTATGGCAACACTAGCACGAAAACACGCCTACATAACTTTGACCCCATTGAACCCCACTTTTATATAGTAAAACTGGGGTTTACAGGGGTCAATCTTATCTTGTTTTTATTTCTGCTCTAAAATAAAGATTGTAGGTATTCGTTAGAACCGCCTCGATGAGGCGGTTCTAACGAGTACCCGTAATCTATATTTTGAGCAGAAATAAGAAAAGTATCACAAATGTTTCATCCTAAAATTTTCGTTTTTCGGCGGTAAAGTTTACAATGTATTTGTATAGGCGTGTTATCGTAATGCATTGACGATAATAACATGGCACTTTCTATTCCCCCGACCCAACCACACACACACTCCAAAAGTGGCGGGATATTATGTTATACGCTCCGAAACTTTGGGTGTCCGTCCGTCCGTTCGTCAGTCAGTCAGTGCCTCATGATTTCGTGTCCACTCCATAACTCTGATACTTTGAGATATTTTCACGAACCTTCATAGATATGTAAAACACCATGAGACGATTTGCAGAACATATGAAATGTAACTCTGATGTCCATACTTTTTAAGTTATTACCCTTTGAACATTGAACGTAGCCATTTCTAGCAAAGTTTCGTGTCCGATACCATTTGAGATATTTTCACGAACCTTCACAGAAATGTAAAGCACCTTAAGACGTAAAGAACGTATGGACCGTAACTCTGATTTTCATACTTTTGATGAACCGTAACTCTGATTTTCATACTTTTGGTGAACCATAACACTTATTTTCATACTTTTGATGAACCGTAACTCTGATTTTCATACTTTTGATGAACCGTAACTCTTATTTTCATACTTTTGATGAACCGTAACTCTGATTTTCATACTTTTGATGAACCATAACACTTATTTTCATACTTTTGATGAACCGTAACTCTTATTTTCATACTTTTGATGAACTCTGATTTTCAGGCTTTTGCTGAACTCTGATTTTCATACTTTTGATGAACCGTAACTCTGATTTTCATACTTTTGATGAACCGTAACTCTGATTTGCATACTTTTGATGAACCGTAACTCTGATTGTCATACTTTTGATGAACCATAACACCTATTTTCATACTTTTGATGAACCGTTACTCTTATTTTCATACTTTTGATGAACTCTGATTTTCAGGCTTTTGATGAACTCTGATTTTCATACTTTTGATGAACCGTAACTCTGATTTCCATACGTTTGATGAACCTAAACTCTAATTTTCATACTTTTGATGGACAGTAACTCTGATTTTCATAATTTTGATGAACCGTAACTCTGATTTTCATACTTTTGATGATCCGTTACTCTGATTTACATACTTTTGATGAACCGTAACTCAGATTTTCATACTTTTGAAGAACCGTTACACATATTTTCATACTTTTGATGAACCGTTACACACATTTTCATACTTTTGACGAACCGTAACTCTGATTTTCATACTGTTGATGAACCGTTACACACATTTTCATACTTTTGATGAACCGTTACACACATTTTCATACTTTGATGAACCGTAACTCTGATTTTCATACTTTTGATGAACCGTTACTCTGATTTTCATACTTTTGATGAACTGTATCCCTGATTTCTTTCATACTTCTGATGAACCGTAACTCTGATTTTCATACTTTTGATGAACTGTTTCCCTGATTTCTTTCTTACATTTGATGAACCGTAACTCTGATTTTCATACTTTTGAAGAACCGTTACACAACATTTTCATACTTTTGATGAACCGTAACTCTGATATTCATACTTTTGATGAACCGTAACTCTGATTGTCATACTTTTGATGAGCTGAATCTCTGATTTCTTTCATACTTCTGATGAACCGTTACTCTGATTTTCATACTTTTGATGAACCGTAACTCTGATTTTCATACTTTTTATGAACCGTAACTCTGATTTTCGTATATTTGATGAACCGTAACTCTGATTTTCATACTTTTGAAGAACCGCTACACACATTTACATACTTTTGATGAACCGTTACACACATTTACATACTTTTGATGAACCGTTACACACATTTTCATACTTTTGATGAACCGTTACTCTGATTTTCATACTTTTGATGAACTGTATCTCTGATTTCTTTCTTACTTCTGGTGAACCGTAACTCTGATTTTCATACTTTTGATGAACAGTAACTCTGATTTGCATACTTTTGATGAACCGTAACTCTTATTTTCATACTTTTGATGAACTCTGATTTTCATACTTTTGATGAACCGTAATTCTGATTTTCATACTTTTGATGAACTTTATCCCTGATTTCTTCATACTTTTGATGAACCGTAACTCTTATTTTCACTCTTTTGATGAACTCTGATTTTCATACTTTTGATGAACTCTGATTTTCATACTTTTAATGAACCGTAACTCTGATGTTCATACTTTTGATGAACCGTAACTCTGATTTTCATACGTTTGATGAACCGTAACTCTAATTTTCATACTTTTGATGAACCGTAACTCTGATTTTAATACTTTTGATGAACCGTAACTCTGATTTTCATACTTTTGATGAACCGTAACTCTTATTTTCATAATTTTGATTAACTCTGATTGTCATACTTTTGGTGAACCGTAACTCTGATTTTCATACTTTTGAAGTTATCGAAGTTATTACCCTTTGAACATTGAACAAAACAATTTCTATCGTGTTCTCTTGTCCGCTCCTAAACTCTGTCATTTTTAGAGACATTTTATTAAACTTCATACAAATGTGAAGAACCATGAGACGACGTGCAGAAGATATGAACCAAAACTCTGATTTGCCTACTTTTGGAGCTATTGCCCTTTGAACATTTGAACATAGAAATTTCTACCTTGCACTTGTGTCTGCTCTGTAAGTTGAAAACCCTTCAAGATATTTTCATGACATTTCTAAGCACAATGGGACAACATGCAAAACACAAGAACCATAAGTCCGGTTTACCTGTTTTTGGAGTGATGGCCCTTTGAACGGAGTAAATAGACACTTTTACCAATAGTTTGATTGTACATGTATAGAGGATCCGCGTTATAACAACAGTATTTGTTTCCTATTATTGCGCCATTATAATGAATTACCAGTTATCCCCTATATTAACTGCATTATAACACACTGACCTGATAAAGATAGCTATCTCAGGACAGGTGAGCTTTATTAGATCAACATGATATTGCACTTCTATGAAAGAACTACTGGACAAATGGCAAAACTGTAGGAGTGTACAATGGAATTAACTGATAAATAGAATACCAGATTCGTGTCATTTGGTATCTAGTTTATCAGGCTCAGCTTCGAGAACGCATGTAGAATCGCTCGGCAAGCCTCTCGATTCTACAGGCGTTCTCAAAGCCTTGCCTGATAAACTTGATATCAAATGACACGAACCTGGTATTCTATATTATCGTTGTAAAATAATCCCAGTTAGGAGTATGATAGGTTATTAAAGGTCTTTTCCACATCATTACTCCAAGAAACAAATGTTATAGACATTTGTTAGAACCGCTCGATTCTAACAAATATCTATTACATTTGTTTCTAGGAGTGAAAGATTACAAGACCCTTCCATGACTATGGATTCGAGTTGTGTATTTCCAACCCTAGGGAAGCCCACGTCGCTCGGAACCTAGGCTAAGCTTTCACCAAAGTAGTCTTTCCATTGAAATTGCCGCTATAACGAGTTTTACCGTTATAACGAAAGTCAATATAAAGAGGATCTTACATGAGTGTTCATGTATTATTGACTTTATTAACGAGTTTAAGAAAAGGGATAAAATGCGAGGCTTTGCCGAGCATTTTATCCCTTTTTCTCAACGAGTTTAATAAATTCAATAAAACATGAACACGAATGCAAGATTATATTTATCATATGATATCTAAAACGCATTTTATTTACGATTAGTTTACAAAAATGTCAATATTCCGCAATTAGTAAACGCAACGTCGTTAAGGACGTCGTACATGTAACGTTACGGGGCGCAGCTAACTAATTTGCATATTTCTGAATCCACTAGTGGATTATCGAATTTATTACATGGCGTTATTACACTCTCAGACGCGACGTCATATGATAAAATGAATTAATCGTTATAAAAAATCCCAGTTAGGAGTATGATAGGTTATAAAAGGTCTTTTCCACATCATTACTCCAAGAAACAAATGTTATAGACATTTGTTAGAACCGCTCGATCCTAACAATTATCTATTACATTTGATTCTATGAGTAAAAGATTACAAGACCCTTTCATGACTATGGATTCGATTTGTGGATTTCCAACCCTAGGGAAGCCCACGTCGCCCGGAACCTAGGCTAAGCTTTCAGCAACGTAGTCCTTCTATTGAAATTACTGCTATAACGAGTTTTGCCGTTATAACGAAAGTCGATATATAATGGGTTGACTGTATTTTGATATGCATTACGCAAACACGCCTATACAAATACATTGCCACCTTAATCGCCGAAAAAATGAAAATTTTATGATGAAAAATTGTGATATTTTTCTTATTTCTGCTCAAAATATAGATTGTGGGCACTCGTTAGAACCGCCTCGTCGGCTTACTGAGAATTAGAGAGAATTTAATTTGAAGTAATGTTGGTTGGCACCTGATGCTCTGTCTCTGGTCGGGCCCATCCGAGTCTAACTGTTGGTTTTCTTTTGCTCCAGCGTTTTAGTGCTTTCTTGCTGTCGAGTCCTCACCGTTATTTCATCTCTGTGGTTGTTTGATTTTTGTGTTCTCGAAGATGTCGCACTGATGCGTTAGGAGGCTTTCATGTGGGCTGAACAAGTTGTTTGTCTAAATCGCGACGGAAGTAAGGGCGAGGATTGCGGCCGACTAAACTCGATTTAATCACCCCTCCCTCCCATAGTGGAATTCGTTTCACTGACCGTTCCAAGGCGGTTCTTCTGTCGCGGTTTATTTTTGTTATGGTTTGTCTTTGAGTGTTTGTATCGCGTATATTATTTTGTTTTGGATAGGCAATTGGCCATTTTGTGGGAAAGTGACTGTCCTTTTTGCTTTCCACTATTGGTGTTTCCATTAGGGTCTAGTTGTTTTATGTTTGTGTTTCTTTCCCTTTGGTGTCTCTGATGGGAGCTGTGGGTGAATTGTATCATTTCCTGATCATTGCCTTCCCTTCTATTCTACAAAGTTTGAAATTCACCCAAGGAGTATTTATTTGTTATTTATTTATTTCTGGGAAAGTAACTGCCCTTTTGGCTTCCTGCTGTTGATGTTTCCATTAGGGTCTAGTTGTTTTATGTTTGTGTTTCTTTCCCTTTGGTGTCTCTGATGGCAGCTGTGGGTGAATTATATCATTTCCTGATCATTGCCTTCACTTCTATTATAGAAAACAATAATAATGAATACAACAGACACAACTTAGATCTTAGAAAAGTAGAGATATTTATAAGTAAGGTAAAAAGTGGCAACCTAGTTGAAGATTATTAAATTTAAATTTGCTGTTCATAATACCTTGTTAAGACCTATGTATTACAAGAACTTACCATGATTAAAATTGCGGAGTATAAGTAAAATTCGAACACCGAAGTCATTAAATGCGACACGATCTATCACGCGTTCGTGTGCAAGCATTACTGCCCTCTCCCACGCCCCACGCCCATCGGGGGCATGGAGAAATAGATTGGGTTGCATAGTGCTTCCTAGACTGGCTCCAGTCGTTTTTGTTTTATATCCATCTCTCTCATTCTTTACCTTATTTGATCCTGTTCCTCTTTAATCAAATTTCAAGTTACCTTTCCCTGAACACCTAGCCAAGGGGCTGAAGTAAAACAAAATTCTATAAGCTATGCAAGCTTTATGTCCCTTCCAGAAAAAAGAAAAAGAAAGAGAGAAGAAGTAAAGAAAGGGTCTGGAGCCAGACTATAAGTGCTTCCACGCAGAACTGAAACCGACCGCACATGAGTACTGGTAAATCATTTAAAAGGTCTAACCTGTCCAGGCAAACATTACGAAAACCCGCCTGTACTAATACATTGTAACCTTTATCGCCAGAAAAATGAAAATTTAAAGATGAAAAATTGTGATATTTTTCTTATTTCTGCTCCAAATATAGATTGTGTGTACTCGTTAGAACCGCCTCATTGAGGCGGTTCTAACGAGTAGCCACAATCTATATTTTAGAGCAGAAATAAGAAAAATAAGGTTTACCCTTGCAAACCCCAGTTTTACTATATAAAAGTGGGGTTCGAAGGGGTCAAAATTATATAGGCATGTTTTCGTGATGGTTGTGCGTGTCGGACAGTCCCAACACATAAACATTAAGTACTAGTTTGTTTCGGCGGTTGGAGGTGGCATGTCGTTTCACCTCAATATCGGGTAATATTCCAACAAATTCTGAAGCAACGTCTCCAAAATGACCTAACATTGTCGACGTAAAACTCAATGTAAACAAAAACAAGCATTATTGGAACCACCAGGCACGCAGAGGAAAAAGCGATGGAAAGCTCGGCGAAGCCTCGCATCACACCAATCCCCGCAGAGGAAAAACGATGACATGCTCATTGAAGCCTCGCATCGTACCTCTCCATCCCTGCTCGTCTGATAGATGCAAGCGTTAATGTAAGATTATTTATGAATAGTGGTTGGGGTGAATGTAAGATGGGCATACAATTAGTGAAAATTTGTTATTTTTGTTATCCTGCAAGCATTCTGTTTTCCTCTACCCTGTTCCCTTTTTCATCCTAACCCACTTTAACATTTCGATTTTCGATACGACTGGGTATCAGGGTGTATCTTAAAACTCCTAAATCATCTGACACCTTAGGGACTTGTCGTAATATCCTAAATTATTTACAAATTTGTTTCATGATCCAGCAAAGAGTCCAAAAGGTGCAGACAGAATGGCAAACAGTGTAGACCCTGATCAGACTGCTCCTCCAGGAGCAGTCTGATCTGGGTCTGCACTGTTTGCTCAGGCCTATCTGTCCACATACCTGGGACCATTACGGTATTGAAATTCATACCGTGTTTTAGTCTGACACTGAAACGTAGCTTACTTAGCAGCAAGCTGCGTCTCACAGAGGATGGGCGAATTACTAGAACCTACAATGCTCAAAATTATTGAATGAACAGAAACGCTAAAATTAGAATATTATGTCGGGAAATGGCGACTTTTATCGTTTTTCGTGCTTCTGCGTTTCCTGAAATCATTTCTCTCTTCGCTGATGCCAACAATCATCACGAAAACACGCTTTTATAATTATGACCCCCTACATAGATAACCTGGGGTTTACAGGGGTAAACCTTATTTTTCTTATTTCTGCTCTAAAATATAGGTTGTGAGAACTCGTTAGAACCGCTGAACAGAAATAACAAAAATATCACAATTTTTCATCTTAAAATTTATGTTTTTTCGGCGGTAAATTGTACAATGTATTTGTATAGGCGTGTTTTTGTAGTGTTCTGCAAGCTAATTTCCATGAATAATAAAATTATTGAAATTTCATAGTTTTACCTATATCTGACGCTTCCTGTGTGCGAACGTTCCAATGTGTGAAGAGTTTCGTCAGTACAATTGCCGTTTAAGGGGTTATGGACCCATTGAAGTTTCCAACCCTTTTGTAACGTGATTCTTACCGTTTGAGATAAAGCTGCAAAACTTGCGATGTAACATAAGCAGCCAATGGCAAGTTTCAAAACCAGCTGAAATAAAATGATATACCTATTACCGCATAACTGATTTAGTGATCAAGGCCATAAAGACTTAAAAATAAGAAGACAACGTTATTGCTTCTGTTTGCTAGTTGTGTGATTTTTCGCCATAATATTCTGCTTGATCCCGGGTGCTTTGATTTGACCCGTTTTATGTCAATGAAGCTTTCTAGTGCCGAAAAAAAGAGTTAAACATAAAAGCAGTCATAATGCCGATAACGGTCATCTTAAATCATTATGCTAAAACATAACTTAAATGTGCTCTATGCAAATGTATTTACTGTATGAAATTCATCAAGTTACATCCCGTTTTTAATATATGCGCAATAGCACAAATCAGCTGAACGTCGGGAAAAGTGGCACATTTCTCTATTGTAAACAAACCGATGTGAATATTTTGAAAGTAGAAGTAAAACAAAGATCAGGAATTGATACAATTAACTTACTCCACCCATAAAAGACACCAAAGGGAAAGAAATACAAACATAAAGCGACCAGACCATAATGGAAACCTAAACAAAGGAAGGCCATAAGGACAGTTACTTTCCCACAAAATGGCCATATGGCCATCCAAAACCAAAAGACACAAGTGATACACACAGCAAGTAACAAACAACAACATAAATAAATCGCCACAGAAGAGCCGCCTTGGAACGGTCAGTGGAAGATTTCCACTGGGGGGCTTAAATCGATTTTACGTGGCCACAATCCTCGCCCTTACTTCCGTCGCGATTTAGACAAATAATTTGTTCAGTCCGCATGAAGGCCCCCTAACTCATCAGTGCAACATCTCCGTGAACACAAAAAATCAAAGAACCACAGAGGTGAGACAACGGTGAGGACTCGACAGCAAGAAACCACTGAAATGCTGGAGCAAAAGAAAACCAACAGTTAGACTCCGATGGACCCGACCAGAGACAGAGCATCGGGCACCATTTAAAACGTTTAAAACACCTGAAGCAAACAGACATGAGGATCAGGTTGATGATTCTGCAAAGCCATTGATTAAGCAATTGCAAGAGGTAGCTGCCATCATCCGATCTCGACTGACAAGAAAATATTTGGTTTGAATTTCATTAAATTCAGGTTAAGAAATTTGTCGAAATCCAAGACGGCGATTACATTTACCATGTGGTATTCGTTGAAATTTTCACAAAAAGGCTTAAAAATATAGAAAGTAAGAAAATTATGCCCTGTCTTTGGTTTAAACATATTTTATTCGTATAGCAAGCATACAAATCAAAAGTGTAAATAAATGACATAATACAAAAGGGATTCAGAAGAAAGTCAAGGACTTAAACGAATCTGTATCCCTGTCTTAGGCTACTTCAGAGTACATAACAATTGAAAATGATAATATTTTAAGGGCGAGTGCTCCTGCCATGTCGGTATCCTTGTTTGAATATTTAGGGGATTTTGCCTCATTTTTTGACAAAAAAAATCCTCTAGCGGTCTTATAGGACCTTTATTTGGTCTTAAACTGTTGTTGTTGAATTGGATATACATAAGATATTTGCTGTTTGAACTTATATTGCAACCCACAGTGTTGGCAAACAATTTGGAAAATCTTAGTTTATGTGTGATTACTTTATACCTTAAAGCTGTCAATAATTCGTCCGCTACCCACGTGGACCCGGTCAGATCGCTCCTCTAGCAGCAGTCCAGAGAAACAGTCTGGTCTGGGTCTTTCTTTCTTTCATTCTTTCTTTCTTTCTTTCTTTCTTTCTACTTGATACTGCGTCGGTCACATTTGACCATTACCGCAGGTGTGCATTACATACACTCCAGGTTTGCAGGATAAAAGCCTACACAGTAATCATGTTATTACGGTAGGGGTCTTTAACCTGCACAGGGGATGATTCTCCCTGCACAGGGGGCCTCCAGTCAACGTCCCGATCCGAAGGACGGTGCACTTTATGACATTCATCCCTGCAAATGATGCCAATGAAGCGTGTTTGGACACCGAAATTTTATCGCCGCTGCCGGGGATCGAACCCGGGACCTCTAGCATCAGAGGCAAGTGCACTAACCACTGAGCTATCACGTGCTCCAGGATCAGTGTCCACACTATGTGCAACAATGACTTTTAAAATAACCAACAGACTATAAAGAAGACGACAGTCGTTGTGATGTGCATCTTAAGTGTTTATCTTTGCTGTCATTTAATATTTATAGGTTATTGACTTTATATTGTGAAATATTCGGCCCAAGTTAATATGGCGAAGGACGCACGAGCTTGCGAGTGCGTCTCCGCCATATGAACGAGGGCCGAATATTTCACAATATAAAGTCAATAACCTTTTTATTATATATCCAAAACTTAAACTCTTTTAAAACTCAGGACTGCCTGGCATAGAAATCTGAATGTAAAATGATAATATATACTTTTAAGTAGCTTAAAATAGAAAATAATGCAGCTCGTTTGATGTCTTCCTACACATTGCAAAACCACGCCCAATGGCGCCAAAGTCAATATGACGTTAACGTCGTTTGATGTGACGTCATTAAAAACATCGACGTTTGCCAACGCAGAACGCCATTTTTTCCGGAGTTTCCGTTTAGTTTCTTTCAAAGTACTCCTGATTTACTGAAAGAAAGTTTTGTAAATCTTTACAGATTGCAGGTAGGTCATATTTGTTACCATAATGCGCTTTGTGCTCTGTGTCACAGCCTGCATTCGTTTTATTTCTTCGTTCTCTCAGTCGATTCGCACGACAAGATGCCTGCCGAGTGCCATGATTCAAAACTAGGAAATTTGAAAGTAGTCCTATTATGCACGAGACTCCTTATCTCCGGGCAATATCAACTTGACTACGGGCAATGTGGAAAAATATTGACCGGTATCTTCTGTACAAAGTAAACGGGACATTTTCTGGGTATATAATAAATTGGCCTTGTTGCATGTATAGTTCAACGACCTTTGAGAGTTCAACGTTCAAGCGTGATGAGACTATTCCATGTTTTAGGGGAAGCAGGTTTCGGATTCCTTTTTTCACAGGATTTTAAAAGTATAAATACGTTTTTGATAATGCCATTATGTAAAAGCCGTGGCCAAGTGGTTAATATGATGCAGTACGAATCTCAGTAAAACTATATCGCCAAATGTAAAATCGCAGCCGAAGGCGACTTTCCTAAATCACGGACTAGTCCAAAATTAAAAGTGCAGTCAGGTCTCACTGGGTTTTGAAAGACTATAATGCATGGACTTAACGTTCACACATAAAATGTAGCATTGTTTGGAAACAGTTGCAATCTATTCACTAACTATGTCTTACGAGAATGTCATAGATTTTCAGGAATACGGTTTGAATGTCGAAGATATTTCAAAAGTAGATCAGACAAGATTAAAAGACACAGGAAATAAAATCGTAGAACATTTCAAGACAAATGGATTTTGTTACCTCAAAAATCATGGAGTGAATGAGAGCTTGTTGGAGGAATATTTGGAGGTTAGTCGAAATTTCTTTGAACAACCGGAGGCGGTAAAAGAAAAATACGCATTAGATGAACGGTATCTTTTCGGATGAGTGACGCTAGATAGGGAGATGCTTAACGTTGCGCGCAGCGCCGGGGACCTTCATGAAGCGTTTAACTTTACACCTTCATTTGACAATGCGTGGCCACCGGTGGATAAGTTTGAGACACTCGCAAAACAAATGCATAGCACTGGGAAGGAATTGGCTTACCGATTCTGCGACGCCCTATCGCTAGGGCTTGATTTGCCAAGAGATTTCATGCGGAATGCACACAAGGGCCATCTGTTGGCGTTCGAACCATTTATTATCCACCGATTTTGGATATAGGAAAAGTGGTTCAGGATCAAGCTAGACTTGGCGAGCACACCGACTGGGGAACGTTCACTTTCAATTTTCAAGACAGTGTTGGTGGGCTGGAGGTCTGAAACCCAAAAGGTGATTATTTACCTGCAGATCCTATACCAGTCACTGTCATTGTAACCCCGAGTGCCATTCTACAACGCTGGACATCTGACCGGCTGAACGGTTCAGATCACAGGATACGTATCAAAAATGACGAACGGAGGAAAAAAGTTAGACAAGCCATTATCTTCTTCGTCCAGCCGGACGATGATTGTGAAATTATATTCATTGATGGTTTGGATAAATATGAACCTATACTTTACAAAGATTACCGGATCTCAAGGGCGAAATATTCTATGAAGTACGACTAACGTTTGTTAAAGCAGAAATAACAAAAGCAGAAAGCTTTAAAATATAGATTGTGGACATTCGTTAGAACCGCCTCGATGAGGCGGTTCTAACGGGTACCCATTATCTATATTTTGAGCAGAATTAAGAAACATATCACACTTTTTTCATCCTAAAATTTTCGTATTTCGGCGGTAAAGTTTACAATGTATTTGTATAGGCGTGTTATCGTAATGCATTGACGATAATAACATGGCACTTTCTATGCCCCCAACCCCACCACACACACACTCAAAAAGAGGCGGGGTATTATGTTATACCATCCGAAACTTTGGGTGTCCGTCCGTTCGTCAGACAGTCAGTGCCTCATGATTTCGTGTCAACTCCATAACTCTGATACTTTGAGATATTTTCACAAACCTTCAAAGATATGTAAAACACCATGTAAACAAAAACAAGCATTAATGGATCCACCAGGCACGCAGAGAAAAAGCAATGGAATGCTCGGCGAAGCCTCGCATCACACCATTCCCCGCAGAGGAAAAACGATGACATGCTCGTTGAAGCCTCGCATCTTACCTCTCCATCCCTGCTCGTCTGATAGATGCAAGCGTTAATGTAAGTATTTATGAATATGAATAGTGGTTGAGGTGAATGTAATTATAGGTTATTGACTTTATATTGTGAAATATTCGGCACGAGTTCATATGGCGAAGGACGCACGAGCTTGGGAGTGCGTCTTCGCCATATGAACGAGTGCCGAATATTTCACAATTTAAAGTCAATAACCTTTTTATTATATACCCAAAATTTCAAAGGTCGGCTAGAATTCAGGATTGCCTGGTATGAATTTCTGAACGTAAAATCAGATTATAAATCTTTAAGTGGTTTGAAATTGAAAATAATGAAGGTCGTTAAGTGTCTCCCTACACGTTGAAAAACCACGCCCAACGGCGCCAAAGTGAAGACGACGTTAACGTTGGTGGATGTGACATCATTAAAAACATTGACGTTTCCCAACACAGGACGCCATTTTTTCCGAAGCGTTGGTTATATTTCTTTCAAAATACTCCTGATTTCTTAGAAGAAAGTATTGAAAATCTAAACAGATTGCAGGTAGGTCATATTTGACAGCATAAAATGCGGTTTATGCACTTTGTCAGAACCTATATTCGTTTTGTTTTACGTTCTTTCAGTCGATACGCACGACAAGATGGCTGCCGAATATTAGTATCGAAATGGACAAATTTAAAAGTAGTTCTATTGTGAACGTGACTGCTTATCTACGGGCAATATGAACTTGACTACGGGCAATATGGAAAAATATTGACCGGTAACTTCTGTAGAAAGTAAACGGGACATTTTCTGGGTATATAATAAGATGTGCATACAATACTTAGTGAAATTTTGTTATTTTTGAAATCCTGCAAGCATTCTATTTTCCTCTACCCTGTTACCTTTTTCATCCTAACCCATTACATTTCGATTTTCGGCACGACTGGGTATCAGGGTGTATCGTAAAAATCCTAAAAAAATCTGACACCTTATGGACTATGGGGCGCCGTTTTACTTTTTAATCCGTATTTATACATATCCATATTTATTTATGGATATCCATAATTCGAATTATGGATATCCGTAATTCGAATTATGGATATCCATAAATTTTTGTGGATATCCATAATTAATTATGGATATCCATAATTCGATTTATGGATATCCATAATCCGAACTATGGATATCCATAAATCGAACTGAAGCTAATGATATTCATAAATCGAATTTATGGATATCTATAAATACGGATTAAATAGTAAAACGGCGTCCCATAAAGGACTTGCCATAATTATCCTAAATTATTTACAAATTTGTTTCATGATCCAGCAAGGAGTCCAAAAGGTTCAGACAGAATGGCAAACAGTGAAGACCCTGATCAGACTGCTCCTTCAGGAGCAGTCTGATCTGGGTCTGCACTGTTTGCTCAGGCCTATCTGTCCACATACCTGGGACCATTACGGTATTAAAATTAATACCGTGTTTTAGTCTGACACTGAAATGTAGCTTCATTAGCAGCAAGTTGCGTCTCACAGAGGATGGGCGGATTACTAGAACCTACACTGCTCAAAATTATTGAAGGAACAGAAATGCTAAAATTAGAATATTATGTCGTGAAATGGCGACTTTTTTTTTCGTTTTTCGTGCTTGTGCGATTCCTGAAATCATTTCTCTCTTTGCTGATGCCAACAAAAGGACGAGCATCACAAAAACACGCCTATATAATTATGACCGCCTTGAACCTCACTTTTATATAGTAAAACTGGGGTTTACGAAGGAAAACCTTATTTTTTCATATTTCTGAACTAAAATATAGATTGTGCGTACTCGTTAGAACCACCTCGATAAGGCGGTTCTAACGAGAGTTTGTGAGTACTCGTTAGAACCACCTCGATGAGGTGGTTCTAACGAGTACCCACACTCTACTGAATATTTTGAACAGAAATTAGAAAAATATCACAATTTTTCATATTAAAATTTATGTGTTTTCGGTGGTAAAGTCTCCAATGTATTTGTATCGGCGTGTTTTCGTAATGCTCTGGTTGGTATACTGTTTTCGCTAAGTTCCATGGATAATAAGATTATTGAAATTTCATTGTTTCACCTATCTGATGCTTCGTGTGTGGGAACGTTCCCATATACAGTGAAATTCCGCTAGTAATACCACCAAATATTTAGACTAATTCTGCTTTAAAGAGTTTATTAAGAAGTTACTCTGTCTACGTGTTTTCTACACAAAATGTCCTCTTGCCAAGGACCACCTTTGCGACTGTTCAAAAGTGGTCTTTAAGACCACTTTTGAACAGTCCCGAAGGTGGTCTTTATGTAGGAATTTTACTGTTAGGGCAGTGCAATGGCCGTTTAAGGAGTTATGGACCCTTTGAAGTTTCCAACCCTTGAGTTTACGTGATTCTTACGCTGGCCTCGGTAGCTCAGTCGGATGCGCGTCTGACTGGTGACCAAGAGGACGCAGGTTCGATACCTGCCGGGGTCGGCAACTTTCTTTCGTGGAGATTGATCATGAAATCTTTTCTACGGTCATTCTCTCCCTTCCGCTGACTCAAGAAGGGCAGTTGTCAGTTTCTGGCTGCACTGCACTGGTTAACCACTTACGTATAAGCATTCCCAGGAAAAGTGTGGATAGGTAAACTGATTTAAAGCTGTAAAACTTTCGATGTATCATACACATCCAATACCAAGTTCAAAACCAGCTGAAATAAAATTACTATAAATTATGCATTCAAAAACATTACTTTGAGCAGTGTTTAATCTTGGTTTGGCAGACACTATATGACTTGTGTGACTAATCAAGACTTGATATATTGATTGTTTTTGGTTTAAAAACAAGACAACCCTTGTGGGTCATTTTGCGTCGCCTCCCGGAGAAAGGGAAGATGTAGAAGAGATAGTAGAGGAGATGACAGCGAGGGATAGAGTAGAAAGAGGAAAATGAATGGAAGTGTAGAAACAGAATTTCTACCCGTACTACTGCAAGGACAGCAGGCCTTGCCTTTACTGTAAAATAGAACTGGAGGCAATGATCAGGAATCGATACAATTTACCCACAGCTCCCATCAGAGACACCAAAGGGAAAGAAACACAAACATTAAACAACAGACCCTAATGGAAACATCAATAGCGGAAAGCTAAAAGGACAGTTACTTTCCTACAAAATGTCCAATAGGCTATCCAAAATAAAATAATATAAGCGACAAAAACATATGCATCGCCCAGTCTAACCAGTGTTTTCTATCAACATTGTAGAAACATGTACTAGGTAATTAAAGATTTAACAAATGAAGACTATTCAGAGGCACGGGCTGGCCAGAGTCTCTGCTAGTCGCACAGACCGTCGTATTGACTCTCTACAAGCAACAAAGTGACTTCCAACATAATGCGCACTGCGCAAAACTAAACTCAGTCGGAGCAAAAACTTGCCTGACGGCATGAAAAAGCCTCTTGTCAATGATTATCCAACAACCGCTCAGTGAAAACTCTGATCAGGTTGCGCATGCGCGACCGTTCAGTGAAGACTCTGATCAGACTGCGCGACCGCTCAGCGAAGACTCTGATCAGACTGCGCATGCGCAGTCTGATCAGAGTCTTCGCTGGGCAAACATCCTCACAAGGAACACATCCTGGAAGAACTCTTTTCGCTTGGCGCGGCGCATGTTAGACCTCGACAGCAAGTTATATAGTGTCTATATTAAAGACAATGCATTCAATCAGCTAACAAACTGTCTTGAATAAATAATACATACTTGATTTACTCAAATCCCATAAACAACCCTATCCAAGATATTATGTTTCACGTTCATTATTGCCCTGGAATATCATATCTGTGTTTATTTGCGAAAATGAGAGTTTGTTTACTTATCCAGTGTAGAATAGATTTCATATTTAGTTTTATTTTTTATATTCACTTGTTCTTTTTTATTTTGTTCTGTTTTGTTTTGTTCTGTTGTTGTGTTTTCAGAAGAAAACTGTCTCCATAAATATGAACCAAACAACATTTAGGCAACAGAAAATATGTTCTACGTATAAAAGGGTAATTTAGTCTTTGTAATGTTGACAAGATATACATGTAAATGTACTCACCACTAACAACCTACGCCATCGTTACGTCATGTGTGGGTTTCAACCGTTCAACTGTAACTAGTGTTCGTTATAATAAGCAGGGCATTGCAATAGAAGTTTTATTCAAAAATATTATCAGTGCAATTAAAAGGTTAACATCTAGGTGACATGTTTTCATGCAGAAAAAAGTCACAAGTTTTCACCTAGACCAAAGTCGTCATTGTGTTACGCTTACCTATTTCAGTAAGGATGTTCATGATATTGACAAAGTGTCATCGTTTCGTGTTTTTGTACAATTACTTGTTTAGATACTGCGTATTTTACTAAACAAATTCAAATGTGCGAATTTTGTGCCACCCGAACAACAAAAATCCACAAGTTTACGTCATTATGACGTAGACTGATGCCATTGATGTACTGACTGAATATATCTAGAATTATTATATCGACTCAAAAGATATGGTGAACAGGCAAGGTCTGAATAATTTCTGAAGTCTTATAACCTTGGAAACTCTAACCAAGTTTAAGGGCAATGGATATACACACAGGAGCTTGAAGTAGTAAAATTTAAAGGGCTTGTCCCTACGTTTCTATATAATAGAACGGACACAGTTTCAGAGGTCTGATGATCTCAACATCTACATATTGCTCCGTCGCAATGAAACGTTGACACATTTAATTAATGTGCAGTATAATTTCCACCGCATCTAATAGTACTTCGCTACTCTTTAATCCACGACAATCCTTCTGTTTCTTTATAATTTGCCCTTCGCTCAGTTACTGGTTACGTCGCCATGTTTGTTTACTCGGAGCGAGTCCATAAGCGTTAACTGACTGGTCTAAAACAACCCCATAAAATCGTCACGTGCTTGGTGACCAATCAAAACGCTATAAAAATTAAATGCGATTCTCCAAACGAAAACAAAATTGCGGCGTAACCAGCAACTGTGCGATGGCGATATTTTTAAGAAACACACACTTTACGGTGAATTATATGACAAAGCAGTTCTATAAGAGGCGGCGGAAGGTTGACGATTCATTCATTAACGTAAGCAATATTGCATTTCAACGGAGCAATATGAAGATTTTGAGATCAACGGATCTCTGAAAAAGTGTCCGTCCTTCGATTCTATTATATAGAAACGTAGAGACGAACCCTTTAATTGTAATACGTCAAGCTCCTGTGGATACACATGGCAATTTTTCCACCATTTTTCAAAGGGAGTCAACTTTCGGGGCTTCCTGTTCGCTCTGTCCCACTGAAAAAGGGGTCTTAAAGGAAAGGAGCAAATTCTTTCCTTTTAGAGTTCACCCCTTTTGAATATGTGAGACAAAAATAAGTTTGCAGAAGTTGCCTCCCCTGAAAGTATATTCATTCCCCTTGAAGACAGTTGATAAGGAGATCCTTGGCATTTTGTGATATATTAGATTTTCTGTGTGCAATTGACACAAGGATATTAAACAATTTTACCGCTGTAAGGTTTCTATAAATTGCGCTGTATAATATAATAATATAAGCCTGCGCATGCGAAAAAAGATACAGTAAAGAAATAGATTTTGGTGCATTGTGCTTCCGCGCAGAGCTGAAGCCGATCAAGCATGAGTACTGGTAAACCGCTTAGAAGGTCTAAGCCTTCCAGTATCCAGGCGAAGTGGTGCGAGCCAGACCGTCCCTACATATAAACCCTGGATGTATCTTTCAGTGGAAAGGCTCGAAATGGCATTTTATCTCGGTGTCCGGTAAATTTCCCACAAAATTGGACGCAAAATCTCCAAAATGACCTTAAGAGTGTTCACGTAAAACCTAAAACCTCACTACTTATTTTGTTTGTTTGATTTGAGGTTTAACGTCCCCATCAACACTGTATAAGTCATTTTGGAGACGGTGCTTCCAATTTTGTTGGACTTTTACCCGACATTGAGCTGAAAAGAGATCTCAAGCCCTGTCGCCAAATGAAACAAATAGGGTTCATAAGCATGGACGGTCCGACTCGCACCGCTTTGCCTGGGCAGGCTTAGAATCTCTAAGCGGTTTACCAGTTCTTGTGTGCGGTCGGTTTCAGCTCTGCGTGGAAGCATCATGCAGCCCTTCCATTTCTTCAAGCCCCGATGGGCCCGGGCTGCTCACTACTAGTACAAACAAACACAATTTGATAAGTCCGACATAGTTTGCGCGCGACATTCAGAATCAGAATTTTTACAGGTGACAGGTCAAAAGCCAGTTATACAGCAGGACCTGTGATATGGGATGCTAGTCCCTAGCTCTGACCACAGTGGTAAACTTAGCTACACTATCCTCTGCACCAGTGAATGGTGATTTCTACAGTGCCTAGCAGGGGTAACAAGGTCACCTGTTGGAATAGTGAGTTCATACCCATTGTCATAAACCCTTTTAATTAGTTTGGGCGTTGGGGATTGAGATATCATCTCATCTCAATGTCGGGTAAAAGTCTCACAAAACTGGAAGCAACGTGTCCAAAATGCCCTAAATAATGTTGAGGGGACGTAAAACCTAAATTCAAATAAAGAAACAAACATCCCCATTGTGCCTCATAGCCTGGCGGTTACCGTCAAAAGTACAAACTACGCCTCGAACAAACTTTTATCAGTTAACCCCTATATTAATTGCATTGTCACGTATTGACCTGATAAAGATATGCTTTCTCAGGACAAGTGAGCTTTATCAGGTCAATGTTACATTGCACTGCTATGAAATGGACTACTGTAAAACCGGCCCCGATAGCTCAGTTGGTAGAGTGTCCGCTCCGGGGAATGGGAGGTCACGGGTTCGATCCCGGGCCGCGACATACCAAAGTCGTTAAAAATGGTACTAGCTGCTCCTCGCTTGGCACCCAGATTTACGGGGTAGAGCTATGACTGGTCGACCAAGTGTCAGGATAATGTTCCTGGGTGTGGTATCATGTAATGTGTCTGGGACATGATACTTCAGTGAGGCAGCACTATAAAAGTGAGCATTGAGCTCCCTGTCGCAACCAGACACCGTCGTGATATGACTGAAAAATTGTTGAAAGCGACGTTAAACCCGAATTCACACACACACACACACACACACACACACACACACACACACACACACACACACACACACACACACACACACACACACACACACAGACTACTGTAAAATGGCAAAACTGTAAGAGTGGACAAGGCGATTAACTGATGAATAGAATACCAGATTCGTATCATTTTTATCAAGTATATCAGGTTCGGCTTCGAGAACGCATGTAGAATCGCTCGGCAAGCCTCGCTATTCTACAAGCGTTCTCGAAGCCTTGCCTGATAAACTTGATATTAAATGACACGAACCTAGTATTCTCTGTGTATGATCCTGTGTCTCGGTCTGGTCATATGAAAACCGTGTTGTGTCTCGGTCTGGTCATATGAAAACCTTGTTTGTGTCTCCGTCTGGTCATACGAAAACCCTGTTTTTGTCTTGGCCTGGTTTTATGAAAACCTTGTTTGTGCCTCGGTCTGGTCATATGAAAACCTTGTTTGTGTCTCAGTCTGGTCATATGAAAATCCTGTTTGTGTATCGGCCTGGTCATATGAAAACCCTGTTTGTGTCTCGGTCTGGTCATATGAAACCCCATGTTTGTGTCTCGGTCTGGTCATATGATAACCATGTTTGTGTCTCGGCTTTGTAATATGAAAACCCTGTTTGCGTCTAGGCATGGTCATATGAAAACCATGTTTGTGTCTCGGTCTGGTCATATGAAAACCATGTTTGTGTCTCGGCCTGATCTTATGAAAACTTGTTTGTGCCCCGGTCCGGTCATATGTAAACCTTGTTTGTGTCTCAGTCCGGTCATATCAAAACCCTGTTTGTGTATCGGCCTGGTCATATGAAACCCCTGTTTGTGTCTCGGTCTGATCATTTAAAAACCCTGTTTGTGTTTCGGTCTGGTCATTTGAAATCCCTCTTTGTGTCTCCGTCTGGTCATTTGAAACCCCTGTTTCTGTCTCGGTCTGGTCATTTGAAAACCTGTTTGTGTCTCGGTCTGGTCATTTGAAACCCCTGTTTGTGTCTCTGTCTAGTCATATGAAAACCCTGTTTGTCTCTCGGTCTGGACATATGAAAACACTGTTTTTGTCTCGGTCTCGTTCTTTGAAAACCCTGTTTGTGCCTCGGTCTGGTCATTTGAAAAGCATGTTTGTGTCTCGGTTTGATCATTTGAAAACCCTGTTTGTATCTAGGTCTGGTTATTTGAAAATCCTGTTTGTGCCTCGGCCTGGTCATATGAAAACCCAGTTTGTCTCTCGGTCTGGTCATATGACACTCCTGTTTGTGTCTCAGTCTCGTCCTTTGAAAACCCTGTTTATGTCTCGGTCTGGTTGTCTGGTCATATGAAAACCCTGTTTGTGTCTCGGCCTGGTCATATGAAAACTCTGTTTGTCTCTCGGTCTGGATATATGACTAACCCTGTTTGTCTCTCGGTCTGGACATATGAAAACCCTGTTTTTGTCTCGGTCTCGTTCTTTGTAAACTCTACTTGTGTCTCGGTATGGTTATTTGAAAACCATGTTTGTGTCTCGGTCTGATCATTTGAAAAAACATGTTTGTGTCTCGGTCTGGTTATTTGAAAATCTTGTTTGTGTCTCGGCCTGGTCATATGAAAACCTCGTTTTTGTCTCGGTCTGTTCATATGACACTCCTATTTCTCGTCCTTTGAAAACCCTGTTTATGTCTCGGTCTGGTCGTCTGGTCATATGAAAACCCTGTTTGTGTCTCCGTCTGGTCATACGAAAACCCTGTTTGTCTCTCGGTCTGGTCATATGAACCCCTGGTTGTGTCTCGGTCTGGTCATATGAAACCCCTCTTTGTGTCTCAGTCTCGTCCTTTGAAGACCCTGTTTGTGTCTCGGTCTGGTCATTTGAAACCCTGGTTGTGTCTCGGTCTGGTTATTTGAAAACCATGTTTGTGTCTCGGCCTGTCATATGAAAACCCTGTTTGTGTCTCGGTCTGGTCATTTGAAAACCCTGTTTATGTCTCGGTCTGGTCATTTGAAAACCCTGTTTGTGTCTCGGTCTGGTCATTTGAAACCCCTGTTTGTATCTCGGTCTGATCATGTGAAAAACTGTGTCTCGGTCTGGTCATATGAAACCCCTGTTTGTGTCTCAGTCCCGTCCTTTGAAAACCCTATTTGTGTCTCAGTATGGTCATTTGAAAACACTGTTTATGTCTCGGTCTGGTCATTTGAATACCATGTTTGTGTCTCGGCCTGGTCATATGTAAACCCTGTTTGTGTCTCGGTCTGGGGATATGTAAATCCTGTTTGTACTTCGGTCTGGTCATATGAAAACCCTGTTTGTGTCTCGGCCTGGTCATATGAACTAGGTCTGGTCATATGAAAACCTTGTTTGTGTCTCGACCTGGTATTATGAAAACCCTGTTTGTGTCTCGGCCTGGTCATATGAAAACCATGTTTGTGTCTTGGTCTGGTCATATGAAAACCTTGTTTGTGTCTCGGCCTCGTCATATGAAAACCTTGTTTGTGTCTCGGTCTGGTGACATGTAAACCCTGTTTGTGTCTCGGCGTGGTCAAATGAAAACCCTGTTTTTGTCTCGGTCTGGTCATATGAAAACCCTGTTTGTGTCTCGGTCTGGTCATATGAAAACCATGTTTGTGTCTCGGCCTGGTCATAGGAAACCCTATTTCGGGGTTGGCGAGTCGCAAACCCCGAAATAGGCTTTCCTGTGAAAGGTTTCGAATCTCTCTCATACCAGACACTCAATAATGATGATCACGATTTGGCGCCAAATTGGCGGCAGCTAATTTAAATTGAGATGTTCATTTGCTATACTTCCGAAGAATTGAGACAAAGTCGGATGTCAAGTCAATAAAAGGGAAGCTCATTAGAGAGAAGACCTCAATTGCTTAAGAAACTATAATCAAGTTTGTCTGGGTGATTCTGTAGGCAGTTCCATGAGAACTACGAAAACACGCCTATACAAATACATTGTAAACTATACCGCCGAAAAAAACTGAAATTTTAAGATGAAAAATTGTGATATTTTTCTTATTTCTGCTCAAAATATAGATTGTGGGTACTCGTGAGAACCGCCTCATTGAGTAAAATATAGATTGTGGATACTCGTGAGAACCGCCTCATCGAGGCGGTTCTCACGAGTACCAACAATTTATATTTTGATCAGGTGCTCGTGAGAACCGCCTCATCGAGGGGGTTCTCACGAGCACCCACAATCTTTATTTTGAGCAGAAATAAGAAAAATAAGGTTTATCCCTGTAAACCCCAGTTTTACTGTGTAAAAGTGGGATTAAATGGGGTCATAATTAGATAGGCGTGTTTTCACTGCAACGTTTGGGGGCATATTTTACTTCAAATACGGTAAAACTACCTAAAATTAATAACTTCTCCTTTAGATAGCATATTTATCAGGTTTCAGTATTTTTTCTGTGTGTTTTGGCACTCAGTGTCTTCTAGAAAGAGACCTCTTTTGCGACCGTTCAAAAGTGGTCTGAAAGTCCACTTTTGAACAGTCCCAAGGGTCTTCTTACTATAGGTATTTTACTATACAAAAAAAACCTACGGGCCTCCCTAGCCTAGTGGGCAAGAATGCTGTCTCTTAATCATTTGGTATTTCCATGCTGTTGGTTAGAGCGAAGGTCGGGTCACATATGAGACTGTTGCCTAGTTCTGCAACGAAAGGTCACAGGTGTTTTCTCTCCGGGTACCCCGATTTTCGCAAACCTCTGAATAACGATCGGCTCGAAATAAGTGAAATAATCTTGAAAAGGTAAAAAAAAAAAAAAAAAAAACGACAAAAATGCAGAAAATGGCTCTGTCGAACTTCACACACACCAACATTTTAGGGACCACAAAAATATGTTCGAGGCGGTGATAGTTCTAGCCACTGAGGGTTACCATTAGAACCAGACCAGGGGGCAAAATATGAATAATAATACTAATAAGGTAAATATTTTCCAGGTTCTGTAAAATAAGAGTGTTGTGTGCACTCATTAGAGTTGCCTCGACTCGATGATGTCCGAAGGCATAACTTGTAATAAAGCATCAACCCTCGTTTGTTTGATTTGAGGTTTAACTTCCCCGTAAACACTGTAAAGGTCATTTTGGAGACGTTGCTTCCAATTGTTTGGGACTTGTACCCGACATTGAGATGAAATGACATCTCTAGCCCTGCCGCCCAATGAAACCAATTGGGTTCATAAGCATGGACGGTCCGACACTCGTGCCGCTTTGCCTGGGCAGGCTTTGATCCTCTAAGCGGTTTACCAGTACTCGTGTGCGGGTCGGTTTCAGCTCTGCGTGGAAGCATCATGCAGCCCATCTATTTCTTCAAGCCCCGATGGGCGGGGGCATCAACCCTCGTACGAAAGATTTAGGTAGGAGCCGTTATAGAGTCCGAAACCTGGCCATCCTCATCAACCAAGGTTGGCTTTGGAAACGGTGACACAGACTGTTAACATTACGTGTGTCCGGATTTAGCAATTTGCGTCATCAGTTTTTAATGACAGATTCAATCTGTCATCTCTAGCTATCCTGTATGTTTTAAAATAAGACCGGCTTTCTTCCGGCTTTGACCGCCATAGAAGTCCGCACAAAATGTAGTCCGGTTTGGCACAGATATCAAAATTGTACAAACGTATCAGTTATCTTATAAGCGCAATACAAACTTTTGAAGCAGACGACCTGACGATTTTATCTTACAATTCTGAGAATCGATTCCGCATTTCATATGAATCATTCAGCTGCATCATGCGACGGGTTTGGCAAATGTACCCAGATCAATGCGGCGTCTGCACAGCCGTCTGCTCAGGTTTTACACTGTTTTCTAACAGTACTGTCAATATTTAATCCGTAAAGACCAGCCTGCTGTTGGACAAGGTCAGCTGCAGACAAGAATATTAATTGATTTTCTGACTTTCGAGATCAAGTCTAGGTCAGTTACAACTTAGGTGAATATTAGCCTTTGCGTGAAAGGCTGTCCCTTTCAACCCTGGAATATGGTACAAATACTTATGCAAACAGTGTAGGTCCTGTGATATAATTCTAGGTGCCATATTTACATGTAGCACCATGGAGGAGTCCAATTTCAATGATGGAAGAGTGCACTCCAGAAACTCAAGGCAGTGAATAAATCATAGCACTGACAACACATATGCCGATTGTCTCTAAATGCAGGCTGGTCATGAACGGGGACTTGGATTGATTCGTTGAAACTTAGATGTTAGGACCTAATGCAAAAAAGTGTAGAACAAGATCATCACCGTATTCTGTGGCGTTTGTCTGAGTCTGCATTGTTTGCCGGATCTAACATTTTATTTAAGTGCAGATTTTACAGATAACACTTACATGTACCCAACACTGACAAACGACGCGGCTATGTTTGGGTTGATTGTTTGGTATTCGACCCGAAGTTGCTAATAAGAAAAGCGCTTCAGTGCTAACGTCTATGTGACTATCACTGACTTGTCAGAATAAACTTTTTTCTTGCAGAAAATAGCGGCTGACAAACAACGCGGCTATGTTTGTGCTGATTGTTTGGCATTCGACCCGAAGTCGCTAATAAGAAAAGCGCTTCAGTGCTAACGTCTACGTGACTAACACTGACTTGTCAGAATAACCTTTTTTCTTGTAGAAATAGCCGCAGTGAGATCAGGGTATTCCATAAAACTGAAGATGTTTATCCAGGAATCATATCGTGAGCTTTGCAAACAGTGTAGACCAAGATCGGACGCTGCAGATCGCGGCTTCTTGTCAAAATCTGCACTATGTGTTTGGAATTTCAGAGTTAAATGAAACAGGTTAAATCTCAGCCCAGGACTATTACCCCAACCTATACCCGATCAACACCCTGAGTGCTTTGATTCTGAAACCAAACAATTGCATGATTACTACACGCTTAGGCACCATGCTAAAAAGGTCTAATTAATCAACCGTGATGTCTTGTTACCAGTCCGGCCTCGTCGATCCTGTGCACCACCTTCACACCAGTACGGATAGAAACAACATGTTCAGGATCAAACTTTTGTTGTGTAATGTAAGGTCGTGCGTAGAAAAGAAGTTCTCAAAAAGCATTAAGTGAGAGCTTATTGCAACATTTTTCATTAAAGGATCGTAAGCGTGCCCCTTGGTCGGTAAGCGGATGATGCCACATGTGTGTGATCTATCGACTATTGGAGTGACATCTTACTATATACAGAAGACGCTAGTGGACGTCGTCGTAGCGGAAGACCAACGTCAGTACGTCAAGATCGATTCATCCGTCAGACGCATATGCGAAACAGATTTCCTCCGGCAGCTGCTACACTGTGCCTGTAAAATAGCAAGGGGTCTCAACTACCGACTAATAAGCACTGACAATTTTCGTCGCCCTTATGCGATGCACGTTTGAGAGCTAGACGTCCCTGTCGTGACCGAAGTTAATGCGTCGACACAGTACGGAACACTTACGCTGGTGCATGAAATACGTAAATTGGCGTCTGACTTGATATGCGTTTCAGTGACAAATCGCACTTCAGCGTGAATCACGCCGATTGTCGTTCCGGGTGTTTCAACGTATAGGTGTAAAGTATGCCGAGGCGACGCGTGCTTAACAGAGCGTGACGTATCGGGTGTAATTGTGTGGCGTGGTATTGCATGCAGTTAGCGAACGCAGCTTAGTGCCATTAAGAACATTCAAGAGCATGGCTGTGACGTGAACTGAACAGCGAGATGTTACATTGATCAAGTGCGTCGGCCTCACATGGTTCCATTTATTTGTTTACGCACAGAATCCGGGATATCTTATCCAGCAGGATGACGCGCGGGTTCATAGTGCTGTTCTTACTCAAAAAATGTCTTCAAGCCAATGGGATTCATGTACTGGACTAGCCAGCCTTTCTCCTCCGATCTCTTTCCCATAGAGTATCTTTTGGGAGGGGTATCCACAACCGACCAGACAAAAACTGTAACAGTTACTTATTAACAGTTGCATTGTTAAAACTTGTATTAAAATGTTTGGTTTGGAAAACGTAAATAATTTCTTTCAAAAATTTGAAACATGGCATTTTATAATACCAACGGTGTATAGACGGAGAACTACTTTTTTTAAGATCTTTTCAGAAAGATTTTCTGTAAGTTTTCACCGCGTTATGGTTTTCTCAAAGAATCTGTCATTTCAGTGCTTTTGGCGCTTTGATTAATCAGTGTCACAACTATGAGGGGCCAGTTGTTCAAAACTAACGATGTCGTTAGTCAACGTATAAGTAAAATTTTGGTCATTTAATATGGCAAAACTGCTAATATTTTTGCTGAAAAATATTAGCTGCTTTTGCAAATGCAAAAGCTGCTCACATTTTTTCAGCAAAAATAACACTATATTAGATATTGTACTTGCTAGAACAGTTAACAATTTCACCATTAACGAGCTCGTTAAGCTAAGGATGCTTTGATCAACTGTGCCCAGACGGGAGCACCCGTGTCCCTAGGACACATGTCTAGATTTTGTTAAAAAGAAAAATCATTTCACCGAAAATTAAAATACTGATCAATGTAGCCAGTCTACAGGCGAGATAATGTTGTTTCGAAACCTAGCTTAACTTATCAGACGCAAAACTAAGACCAATTAATTTGGTATATAGGTTTATAAATACTGATTCTCAAGCATTTTGTCAGCAAAAGTTCTGCTTCTAATAGGTTCATATTTGTCAGAGCCGTCCAGACATTTAATCACCAAATCATCATCCGGTAGCAGAAAGTAAATTAAAGATTGCCTTATCTTATTACGCTTTGAAGTTTCCTCAGGAATCAAGATACGGTGTTTCGTCCCAACCAGATAATCCGCCATCCATCTTTGAAGAAGGTAACTGACAAATACAACAACTGTACCCGGTATAGGTTCCACTGGGACGAATTTGCCGTCCGGACCTAGGATCTCTAAACCGCCTGTGTCATCCTGGAAATTAAACGATACGCTGCCATAATCTATATGCTCTCCAAGTCTGGCTTGGTCTTGTTTAATATTAATGTCCGGCCCAACAGGTGGATAATATAAGGTTCGTATTTGGCTGGAATTCCCTTTCTGACCAACTAATTTATGCGCATCCCTCATGAAATCTTTAGGCAGATCCAGTCCGAGAGAAAGAACATCACAAAAGCGAAATGCCAGCGCGCTACCAACGTCGAAAAACTTTTTAGTGAGCGTTTCAAAGTTCTCCACAGGCCACCATGCTTCGTAGCCAGAATGTGGCGTGTAGTTGAATGTTTCCTTATAATCACCTGCCTCACGATCTTTATTGACCCTCTCCCCCTCAAGTTTCAGCCATCCAAATCCGCAGTCATGACCGAGTGGATGTTTAGCTTTCTCTTCTAACGGTTGGTCGAAAAATGTACGCGAGACTCGCATATAGTCCTTTAGCAAGTCCTCATCCACGCCGTGATTATTGAGGTAACAATAACCATATTTTCTGAAAGCATCTACAACCTGTTTACCCAGTGCTTTAAGTGTAATGTCACTAACTTCCGAAACATCCTTAATTTCCAAACCATAGTCTTTAAAATCTACCACCACAGACATTTTATTGTTTATCAGTGCTGATACTATAAAAATATGCAGCAGTGAACATCTATCTAAAAGTGTATCGCCAGGTCAACTGCGGCGATATAGTGCACCGTCTACAAAATATGCAAATCAAATAGTTAAGGGGAATGAGAACACCTGGCTGATTTTTCGACCATTTTTCAAAGGGAGACAACTTTCGGGACTTCCTGTTCGCTTTATATAAGCCCTGTCACACAGAAAAAGGGGTCTCCTCTTAAAGGAAAGAATTTGCTCCTGAGGAGCAAATTCTTTCCTTTAAGAGTTGACACCTATTGACATTGTTACGAGCCAGGCGTAGCAGAAAAAAAGCAAACAAGCCTTTTGGAAAAATTTAACAAAGTTTATTTACAAGTTAACTTAAACCTGTAGAAGTAAGAAAATTAAATGCACTTAGCTCTGTTATGAATATCCTTAAATGATTCTATTTTCTTTATCCCACAGAATTCACAGTCCGAAATGAAAAGGAATATCCTTTAACAATCCAACACAGAATTTAGAAATAACTTTCCTTATAAGCACAAACATCAAACTCTAAAGTCTCACTCAATGAGAAAAATCAAGCTCTTTTATAGACCCTAAGATTTCTCTAGAACATTCCAGAATGCTGTGGAATAAGATGAGGTAATTTTCTAAAAATAATGCAACCCAGAACTTTCTGGAAGGTTCTGAAGTACGTTTCCTTGTAAACATGTTGTTTACAAAAATGAAATTAATCTGTGACTCAGTTTTCGAGAATCTTCCATAAGAAAATTAACAAGATATTTATAGCACTATTAGGTCACCAGTGGGGTGAAAGTGGGAATCAGAAAAATAAATTCTTATACATAACACTCCCCCTCTTCGAGGAAAAGAAAGATTTATGTAATAAAGCATTCTTTTGCTTTAAGAATAATAAAATATTGAGCATAGCATATAAAATTACATGTATCTACAATCCACTTTAGTAGGAAAGAAAAACACAACTCCTGACACTGCTCAAGCTTTTGAAAGGGCATCAGGGATAATGTTATCTCTCCCTCTGATATGTCTTATGTCTAAATTATACTCTTGTAGCATAAGACTCCACCTGAGCAACCGCTGATATTTGTTTTTCATTTTATGTATGAAAGTCAGTGGATTGTGATCACCGAAAACAACAATCGGTGCAGTAGTAGGGGTAAGATAAACTTCGAAATGTTGCAGACTGATTCTTGCTCTGCAAACGTCTGTGTTTGAGAATTAATCCTTCTGAAAGTCTGTAAATATCTAGTCCTTTCATGTTCTGGTATAAGAATACAAGGAGAACTCCATTCCAGTCATTGTCCAGCAAATACTGAATTCCTTCTTTATGATATTTGTGATTCATAGGCTTCATCCTGTATGGGTGTTGTTTTATAGGTTTAGAACCATTTATATCCACTGCATGAAATATTTTGTCTGTCCGTGTTGGAATGTCAGGAAATAAGTGTTCATATTCAGAAATCAGCTGTTTCAGTTCATTCCGCTGATTTGGCTCTAGATGTGACAGTTTCTGGGCAAGATTCCGTAGAATGTCAGAATTCTGAAGTTTTGATGATGTGGGATCCGACTTCACTGAATTAATATCCTCACAGTCATTGTCACATGAATTAAGTGAAACAGAGCTAACTAGATTGACTGATGTTAAAGATATATTGTCCCTATCTATGTATTCCCTAAGCATGTTAATATGACATAGCTGCTTTAGCCTGCGCCTCCCAGGAGTGTTTATTATATAATTTACGTCACTGACATTTTTGGCTACAAAGTATGGACCATAATACCTGGCCTGCAACGATTTTCCTGGAATAGGCAAAAGAGCTAGTACCTTATCACCTGGTTTAAAATTCCTTTCTTTTGTCCCTATGTCATATAACTGTTTCATTTTCCTTTGGGCTGACTGAAGATTTGTCCGAGCAGCCTCACAAGCTTTTGAAATAAAAATCAAAAATGAGTTCCTTTAAGAGTAATGAAAACATTCATAAGAAAGGAGATGGGTCATACTACGTAGTTTCGGCTAATAAAGCCTCATCAGTGACCCTGTAATGATCCGACAACGAAAGCCAGAGGAAACATACTGCAATTTTGCGAATTTCGAATAGGCAGTCGATTCAAAGACTGATATAAATCAAAATGGGATCCAAATAATTAAAAACCTGTCTAGAATATGAGTCTTAACCAATAATTGATTTCTGATTTCTCAGAATATTCACGCTGATCTCAAAGGACCAAAAGTAAAATATAAACTACACTATGGTTGATGTACGGGGAGACGTTTTACGGCCGCCACACGGCACAACACCAGCTGCAGTGAAGGCAAATAAAAATCAAAAATGAGTTCCTTTAAGAGCAATGAAAACATTCATAAGAAAGGAGATGGGTCATACTACGTAGTTTCGGCTAATAAAGCCTCATCAGTGACCCTGTAATGATCCGACAACGAAAGCCAGAGGAAACATACTGCAATTTTGCGAATTTTGAATAGGCAGTCGATTCAAAGACTGATATAAATCAAAATGGGATCCAAATAATTAAAAACCTGTCTAGAATATGAGCTAAACCAATAATTTATTTCTGATTTCTCAGAATATTCACGCTGATCTCAAAGGACCAAAAGTAAAATATAAACTACACTATGGTTGATGTACGGGGAGACGTTTTACGGCCGCCACACGGCACAACACCAGCTGCAGTGAAGGCAAATAAAAATCAAAAATGAGTTCCTTTAAGAACAATGAAAACATTCATAAGAAAGGAGATGGGTCATACTACGTAGTTTCGGCTAATAAAGCCTCATCAGTGACCCTGTAATGATCCGACAACGAAAGCCAGAGGAAACATACTGCAATTTTGCGAATTTCGAATAGGCAGTCGATTCAAATACTGATATAAATCAAAATGGGATCCAAATAATTAAAACCCCCTGGAATATAGAATATGAGTCTAAACCAATAATTTATTTCTGATTTCTCAGAATATTCACGCTGATCTCAAAGGACCAAAAGTAAAATATAAACTACACTATGAAAGTCTAGTTTTGAAATCCGACACATACTGAAGTAAATTCAAGGAAGTGCCATCATTAGAGAGAAATTTCTCTTTGAGAAGTTTCAAAGGACCACGAACAGTATGGCCAAATACTAAGTCAAATGGACTGAAGCCAAGAGATTCTTGCAGAGATTCTCTAACAGCAAATAAAAGCAAATGGATGTATTCATCCCAATCCTTCTCTGTGTCAAGGCAATATGATCTTATCATGTTTTTTCAATGTTTGATGGAATCTTTCAAGGGCGCCTTGACTTTCAGGATGATAGGCCGATGACTTATACTGTACAATGCCAAGTTCATGCATTACTTGTTGAAAAATTCCAGACATGAAATTTGAACCTTGGTCTGACTGAATAGATTTAGGAAGACCAACAAAGGTGAAAAACTTCACTAAGGCCTTGACGATTGTCTTAGTTTTGATATTTCTTAGGGGAATGGCTTCAGGAAAACGTGTGGAAGCACACATATTAGTCAAAAGCTATTCACAACCAGACTTTGTTCTGGGCAATGGACCCATACAGTCTATAATTATTCGACTGAAAGGTTCATCAAAAGCAGGTATAGGCTGCAAATGAGCCTTAGGTATAGTCTGATTGGGTTTTCCTACAATTTGGCATGTATGACAGGACCTACAATGCTGAGAAACATCTGATTTTAACCCAGGCCAGTAAAAATGATTGAGAATCTTGTGGTAGGTTTTATTGACACCTAAATGTCCTGACATGGGAGTTTCATCTGCTAAGTTTAATATTTCGGGACAGTAAACCCGTGGAACCACTATCTGGTGGTTGACAGTCCACTCGTCTTCTGCTGAGACAACTGGTGGACGCCATTTTCTCATAAGAATGCCATTTTTGACATAATAACAGAATGGGACCTGAGATACTTCCAGCTCATCTAAAGCCCTTTCAAACAAAGGCGAAATTTCAGGATCCTTGTGCTGTTCTATAGCTAGTTGAGACCCGGACATTTTGTCATGGCCTAGATCTAAAGATGATTTATTCTCATGAAAATCTCTCTGCTTATCAGGCAGGTTTGAAGACAGAGACCTTGTTATCTCGTCATTAAAAGACTGACCCAAAAAGGTGTTAGTAAAATCAAAATCCTGTTTCGCATCGGTTTGCTTGGCCTTACGTGCCATAGCCCTTGTGACTGCACAGGACGGATAAAGATCAGGAATTTCCTGCTCAATGGGATCAGGTGGTTGATCAGTGCAAGGATTAGAAGTCAAACGTGGGTTTACCACAATCTTATCTCCGGCTAAGTCATTGCCTAGCAATAAATGAACACCTTTAAAAGGTAAAGAAGGTCTAACACCAACAGCCACTGAACCGGACACCAAGTCTGATGACAAATAAACGTTATGAAGTGGAACAATAACAAATCCACATTCCAAACCCTGAATAAGGACACTTTGGCCCAAAGAAGTCTTCTCAGAAAAAGGCAGAGTATCTGCTAGAATAAGAGATTGAGAAGCTCCAGTATCTCGTAAGATTTTAATAGGGGTAGGATGGGCATAACTGCCACCATTTAGTGACACAAAACCATCTGATAAGAATGGTTCATAAACCTCCATAACTGAATCAGTCTCAGATAATTTGGTATCAGAAAGAGTTTCCTCCCTTACACAAGACTGTGGTTTTGGCCTTATAGAAGTCAAACCTGTGGGCTTAAGTTCCTCATGTCTTTCTCCTCTTTTCGTCGCTTTAATTTCAAACACTCAGAGATCAAATGACCTGTGTTTTGCAATAGTTACAAACTACTTGAGATTGAGATAAGGGATTCTGGTCTTTGTTTTCACCAGAAGGTTTGGAAAAATTCTGGCTTCTATTTTCACCAGACGGTTTGGAAGGATTCTGGCTTTTATTTTCACCAGAAAGTTTGGGCATAGAACTAGATGTATGGCTATAACTGCCAAATGGATTACTATGATAGAATCTTGGACCTGTCTGTGGATTGTAAGGTTTTCTAGGATAAGGCCTGTTTACAAATGAGACTTTATGAGTCAAAGCATAATCATCTGCCAAACGAGAAGCTTCCTCCAAATTTTCAACCTGTCTCTCATCGAGAAAACACTTAATGTCTGAATTTATGCACCGTTTGAACTCTTCAACAAGGACAAGCTGTCTAAGTTTTTCATGATTAGAGCCTACTTTTTTAGAAGAACACCAACTATCAAATAACTGTTCTTTGGTTCGAGCAAATTCTACATGGGTCTGGGAAATTTCTTTTTTACAATTCCTAAATTTTTGCCTGTAAGCCTCAGAGACCAACTCATATGCCTTAAGAAAAAGCTCCTTAACCAAATCATAGTCTGAGCTTTGCTCGACAGTCAGCTGAGTGTAAATGTCTCGAGCCTTTCCGACAACAACGCTTTGCAAAAGTAAGGTTCAATGCTCTTTTGGCCATTTTAAATTTTCTGCAACTTTTTTCAAAATGCAAAAAATACTTATCTACCTCTGTTTCTTGAAATGGCGGAACTAACCTGATATGCTTTGTGGCATCAAAGTAACTACCAGAGTCAAAAACAGGGGTAGGTTTCACCCTATCTTGACCCTGGAGTTCCAGTTCCTTCATCTTTAATTGAAAATGCCATTTTTCTCTTTCTATTTCAAGTCGCTCTTCTTTTTCTATTTTTTCTTTCTGAAGGCGTTCCTCCATTTCTCTTTTCTCCTCTCCATTTCTCTTTGCTTTTCCTTCTCTCTTTCTTCCATTTCTAATATTTCCATCTGCATTTGTCTCTGCATTTCTCTTTCTTTTTCTTCCTTTTCATTTTTTCTTTCTGTATGCGTTCTTCCATCTCTAACCTTATTTTTCTAATTCAATGTGCTTTCCCTTTTCAATTTGTCTCATTTGTAATTCAGTATGTGAAACCATATTGAGAGACAAAGCAGATGGATCGAAAAGTTCTTCATCAACAAAAAACTGTACCGAAATATTCTTGATTTCATGTTTTTTCATGCTTGTTTTAACAGCAGTGACCCATTAATGGGAAGCATTATCTAGCAAATCTGTCCTTTTGGCCTGATTAAACAACTCCTGAGTAGGCTGAGCCAAAAAGCTTCTCAAATCAAACGACATGTTTGCTTTTTGTTTGTTTTATAAAGTATTTATGGATATACAGATTGAGGTTAATTTGAAATTTTGTTATTTCGAAACGACAAGACCAACGAGAATTTCACATGAAATGACAAGTACTATTTCACCTGAAATGACAATTCTCATGAAATGACAATCCCCCTTTATGCCTATGGGAAAAGCCAATCTTTTGAAGCAACTGCCAAGTAGAAGTAAAACAAAGATCAGGAATATAAGTCTATATTTGATAAGAAATGACAATTACTTGCCTACAAATAAAATGTCAGTCCTAAAATGCTCAATATGTTTTTATCCCGGACGAGCCCCCAATTTCTGTTACGAGCCAGGCGTAGCAGAAAGAAAAAGCAAACAAGCCTTTTGGCAAAATTTAACAAAGTTTATTTACACACTTACTTTAACCTGTAGAAGTAAGAAAATTAAATGTACTTAGCTCTGTTATGAATATCCTTAAAGGAATCTATTTTCCTTTATCCCACAGAATTCACAGTCCGAAATGAAAAGTAATATCCTTTAAACAATCCAACACAGAATTTAGAAATAACTTTCCTTATAAGCACAAACATCAAACTCCAAAGTCTCACTCAATGAGAAAAATCAAGCTCTTTTATAGACCCTAAGATTTCTCTAGAACATTCCAGAGGGCTGTGGAATAAGATGAGGTAATTTTCTAAAAATAATGCAACCCAGAACTTTCTGGAAGGTTCTGAAGTACTTTTCCTTGTAAACATGTTGTTTACAAAAATGAAATTAATCTGTGACTCAGTTTTCAAGAATCTTGTATAAGAAGATTAACAAGATATTTATAGCACTATTAGGTCACCAGTGGGGTGAAAGTGGGAATCAGAAAAATAAATTCTTATGCATAACAACATGGGAGGAAAGTGGGAATCAGAAAAATAAATTCTTATGCATAACAACATGGGAGACAAAAATACTTTTGCAGGAGTTGTCTCCCCTGAAGGTATATCCATTCCCTTTAAGTGGTTCTTATCATAGGGCTTTATTGTGTCACCAATGAAACTTTCTTTCAGGTTCATGTAAAGATACTATTGCCGAAATACTTAAGACATAGATTAGCTCTACATGGAGCTGTGATTTGTTGAGTAATAAATCACAGTTTGGAGGTCAGTTGTAAAGTAGATCAAATCACGAGCGCGTAGCGCGCGTGATTTGTCTACTTACAACTGACCCTATGCGCGCGTGATTTGATCTCCTTACAACTGACCGACAAACTGTGATTTATTACCCAACAAATCACTGGCTAGAGCTGATCTATTTCGATTTTAACACGCTGAAAACCGGCAATAATGTTGTTGTTCCTTCAAATTCCCACAACCTTTCGCCATTGTTGATAGAAATCCCACAAAACAATATCGGCTGAAACACATGCATTTATATCCTTTTCTAACGTTTTCGATGCGAGAATATGACGTTACACCGTCTAACGTCAAGGAGTCTACGGGTAACGTCATAAATTGACAACTTTTGATGACGTCACTTATCACGCTTTTCCGCCCCGTGTTTTGTTGCATAATAATTCACAGTTCCTTTCCATTGCCTATATAGGCGCGCTGTGTTAGAATTGAAATTAAAAGCTATTTGACCCTTTTTTGTATTGTTAACCATTTATCATATTTCAAGATTTGGTTTTGGGTTTGGTTTTACGACCCTTTCAAGATTATTTTACTTATTTCGAGCCGATCGTTAATCAGAGGTGGGTGAAAACCGGAGTACCTAGAGAAAACCCACCTGACCCTGGCGTCTCACATATGGCCCGAGCGAGGCGCGAACCACCATGCTTCCAGGTGCATACTAAGATGCTTTAGAGCATATTTGACCAAACACAACCTGACAACCCTAAATTTAGAAATGGACTCATGCTGTTTATAAGGAGGAAGATTCCATTTGGTACAAAAAGGGTTAGTCTACCTAACCAAAATGTCCCTGGTCAGGCTGGTTAACCAGTACAGTCTTTCGCCAGAAACAGCGGAAGGCAGAGAATGACTATAATCCGTTTCAACGGGGCACCCGCCAATCGGGACTTAGAGAAATAGATTTGGCTGTATGATGCTTCCACGCAGAGCTTAAACCGCTTAGAAGAACTATTCTTCTACACCAGATAAGGAAATCCGTTGTTATGGCATGGGATAGAAATTATGTTCTAACCCTGGTGTTCTAACCCTGGGTCAGGGTAAAAATCGAATATTCTCAGGTATTTGTCATGCATCTGTTGAATACGACTTCATATGCACTGTCGTTAAGGTTGGCGTCACAGCACATTACGTGACGTCGGTAGACATCACGGTAGTGTCATCACAATATGGCGGACGTCAGCAATCGAAATGACCACAGTATTAAAAATCCACTCTCAGCAATGGAAGGTATGCAAGAAAAAGAATCCTACATAGGTGTGAGGGGTGGATAGAAAAATCCGTCCCTCGAGATCACTGTCCGGCATCACTCGGCAAGCCTCGTGATGACGGACAGTGACCCTCGGGACAGATTTTTCCATCCACCTCTCATTCCCATGTAAGATTCTTATAAGCCTGTCCAGGCAAAGATGTGCTGATCGGGCCGCCCAGTGCATATAAGCCCTATTTGTTTCAGTGGGCGACAGGGCTTTAGATGTCATTTCATCTCAAAATTGGAAGAAACGCCTCTAAAAAAACCTAAATAGTGTTGATGGTACGTTAAACCTAAATTAAAAAAAAATCGTTTCCACGAAAGCAACGCTAAACATCAAGCAAACAAGTCCGTGTATATACCACCCTTTAAAATACTTCAGAATATGGGAAGCAGTAGTATATGCGGCACTTTGATGTAAATGACGTCACAAGATTGCCGCCAAGATGGCGGAAGTTAGACCTTGGATGAGCCTCGATGACCTTTGTGAGGGATGACGCGTTTAGTGGAAACGCCCTAGACCACGAGAAGGTAGCGTCACGTCCTAGGTTATGGTTTCGCCGACCAATTAAGAGTAGCGCTTCACATCCGTTCGGATGGCTTTAATCCTTGTCCTGCTGAGCCCGGATATGCCTTATTTTCCAAACAATGAAAATCCAGATCAGATGGCTTCTGAAGAAGCCATCTGATCAGGATCTTCATTGTTTGCCATTCAGATTATGATTTTGTTGCAATAATTTGCCTCTTGTTATCTGATTGTTTGATAAACAGTAGTGGGCATGGCATATTAAAATATTCAGCAGGACAAGGGTTAAGCGAAACACTTAACATCCGATTCTGGTATCGTACTTCATGAGCCACCGTACCAGTACTTCATTTGGTTTGTTTCTCTTCAAACCGTTTGATCCACTTTATACTCGTACCGTTTGGTAGGAGTAGCTATTTTTTATTAAACGTTTATTTAAGTCCAGCATTGTTTTCATTTTTGACACAATCATGTAAAGCCCCCGCCCAGAGGGGCTTGAAGAAATATATGGGCTGCATGATGCTTCCACGCAGAGCTGAATCCGGCCCGCACACTAGTACTGGTAAACCGTTTAGAGGATCTAAGCCTGTCCAGGAACCGCGGTACGAGGCGGATCTTTCATGCTAATAAACCCTATTGGTTTAATTGGGCGACAGGGCTTGAGATGTCATTTCATCTCAATGTCGGGTAAAAGTCCCACAAAATTGGAAGCAACGTCTCCAAAATGACCTTTACAGTGTTGACGGGGACGTTAAACCTCAAATCTAACAAAAACAAATCATACTTGAGAGTTAAATGAATTACATAGAGGATTTTACATGAGTGTTCGTGAATATTGAATTTATTAAACGAGTTGAGGAAAAGTGATAAAATGCGAGGCTTTGCCGAGCATTTAATCCCTTTTCCTCAACGAGTTTAATAAATTCAATAATACATGAGCACGAATGCAAGATTCTATTTATCATACGACATTTCAAACGCATTTTATTCACGATTGTTTACAAAAATGTAAATATTCCGCCATTAGTAAACGCGACGTCGTTAAGGACGTCGTACATGTAACGTTACGGAACGCATCCAACTAATTTGCATATTTAATCCACTTGTGGATTATAGAATTTATTACATGACTTAATAACATTCTCAGACGCGACGTCATATGATAAATCCATTACTTAAATAATGCATAGCAAAGGTTAAAAGATATCGTTGTGTCCAGCGCAGCGCAGAGCGCAGCAGGATAGCCCTAGTCCCGAGGTAATAAAAGTTTTTTTTTCATGCTCAATTCACTTGAACATGAAATTTGGCATGTTCATAAATTTTAAAATACAAATATATGCGGCAATTTTCCTATTCAGATCAGTAGAGAATGTTGTTTGTTCTGCTCATAAATTTAACAAGGCCAACAATTGTTGGCATTTTATAATTTATGAGCAGGACAAATTTACTGCTCAAATTTTATAACCTCAGGGCCTATTCGGAACAGAATTTTGCTTAGAATGAAACTGTTAGCAGTTTCAAGTCTATCAAAATTAACAAATGTGCCGTCTCCCACTTTGACATTCCTGTGGTTTACAGGGTAAACATTGTATTTCTTATTCATTGATAGCAGGGAAATAAGCTCATATATAAAGGCATACAAATCCTTTGGATCTAAAAAGACGTTGATTCATGGAGTCGAAGGGCGAAACCGCATCAAAGTATCTTTATTAGTTTCCAAAATATTATGATTTGAACAGACTGCCTCATTAATATCCATGAGGTGTTCTATGATGTCATAGATGCACATCAAAAATTTTAAACTTTAGAATGAATGAGAGTTTTTTTCATACGGTTTTCAATAAAAAAAATTCTTTGTGTCTGCTTTCACCCTGCTTCATACTAAAAATATTTTAATTCCGTTGTAATTGCTCTTTAAATAAGACCAATTCTCCAGCATCATGTACACATTTCGAGCGATATGACTGGTCACACAGCGACAGGTAGTTTTGTTTCTTTTTCTTTCATACTTTTCATTTCTTGGTGCGGATTTGTTATGCTGCAGTCACTTCGGTTACCGACGTCCGCCATATTGTGATAACACTTCAGGAATGTTTAGGGACGTCACGTAACGTGCTGTGACGTCAACCTTAACGACGGCACATATTTGTTTGTTTGATTTGAGGTTTAACGTCCCCGTTAACACTCTAAAGGTCATCTTGGGGACGTTGCTTCCAATTTGTGTGGGACTTTTACCCGACATTGAGATGAAATGACATCTCAAGCCCTGCCGCACAATGAAACCAATAGGGTTAATAAGCATGGACGGGCCGATCCGCATCGCTTTGCCTGGGCAGGCTTAGATCCTCTAAGCGGTTTACCAGTACTCGTGTGAGGGTCGGTTTCAGCTCTGCGTGGAAGCACCATGCAGTCCATATATTTCTTCAAGCCCTCATGGGCGGGGGCGAACGGCGCATATGAGGTCGTATTCAACCAGTGCTCTTATCAAACATGCGACAATTTTTGATTCTGGGAAAGACACCTGGGTTAGAACCATTGGATGTAAGCGGAGTCTATCTTAATATAACAAACGTCAGTCGTACTTCATAGAATATTTCGCCCTTGAGATCCGGTAACCTTTGTAAAGTATCGGTTCATATTTATCCAAACCATCAATGCATTTAATTTCACAATCATCGTCCGGCTGGACGAAGAAGATAATGGCTTGTCTCACTTT
>OY757020.1:111437977-111534523 GCA_963580285.1 Lucinisca nassula | reverse complement strand
TTGTAGGAAATGCTGTGCCCCGGATCAACTTATTTATAGAAAAAGAGCAGGTTTGAGTATCTATAGACTCTGGTTGGCACATGACGTAATTGTGACACCACATCGACGTCGGCGCAACGTCACATCTACGCCGGTGCAACGTCGTGTCGTTGCACCGACGTTGATTTGATGTTGCCTTAGCGACGTATGCCTGGTGGGATCATTTGTTTGAGTCGGCAATCAGTGTAGTCACAGATCAGACGCCACAGAACTCGGCGTTTGATCAGGATCTACATTGTTTGCTTAAAATAGAATTTAATGGTTAAGCGAACCAGACTAAGTCCCACTCCGGGATTATTTTCCCAGACTACACTCAGAGCTGATTTCTAATTACCTATCTGTATAGATAATTTTGGAGGCGTTGCTTCCAGTTTTGTGGAAGCTTTAACCGACATAAAGATGAAATCACATCTCAAGCCCTGTCGCCGCAATAAAACCAATAGGGTTTATATGCATGGACAGTCCGACTCGCACCACTTTGCCTGGGCAAGCTTAGAACCTAAGTGGTTTACAAAAACTCATGTGTGGTCATTTCAGTCTTTGTGGAAGCATCATGCAGCTGCTTTCCAATGTGCATTATGTTCTTTATACAGCATATATTGTTTACCTTCCTCTTGGTGCAATTGCTATCTTTGATTGTGGCAGGTCCCTGTCAACAATTTTAGCGTGCATAAGATTTTTTCTCATTCTCGCTTTTACCCCACAGGACTTTGTTTGCCAGGGAAGTTTCTAGATTATGAGTCACAGGTGAAGTTTAGTTGGTAAAAATTTTATTTACAAGATATGGGGTTAAGGTTCAAGATCCAGGGTATCTGATCTCGTTCTAAACTATTTGCCAGTGTCCAACATTACACCACTTAATCACTATAGCACTTAACATTATTATTTGGGTTTCGTCTAAGATGTTTCTAACATACATGTACATCGATAGTAAACGCATTCGTTTACAGCTCAAACACTGAGGTTTTCCTGGTTTTTATATCTGCTTCAAACATCAATTGTAGGTGTTTATTAGAACTACGTCAATGAAGAGGTTCTGAGTACCCACAATTCTTGTTTAAGAGGAGAAATAAGAAGAATAAAGTATGCCCTGCACATCCTATTTTTCTCTGAAAAAGGTGAGTATATGGGGGTGTCATTACGATAACTTGTTTGTTTGATTTGAGATTTAACGTCCCCGTCAACACTGTAAAGGTCATTTTGGAGACGTTGCTTCCAACTTTTTTTTGGACTTTTACTAGACATTGAGATGAAATGACATTTCAAGCCCTGTCACCCGACATTTAAAAAACTCACAGGTGCGAAGTAGAGCATTTTTGTCAGATCTCCAAAATGGCTACTTTTCTGATGAAAATCCGTGATATTTTTCTGATTTATACTGCAAACATAGGCTTGGGGTGCTCGTTAGAACTGCCTCATTGAGGCGGTTCTAACGAGTACCCACAACCTATGTCATGGAGCAGAAATAAGAAAAAATAATGTATACCCCCATAAACCCCTATTTTCTCCATATAAAGTGGGGTTTAGGGGGTGTTAATTTCACGGACTTGTTCGCGTGATGTTAATTACATAGGCTTGTTGACCTTATGGGTCTTAAAATGTTTGCTCTCTTTTAAACCACAAGAATGATGCTGGATTACATGTTTATAAAGCAATTATGAGCTGCCACATTTAATCAGATTATCAGGTCATTCATACTAATAAAGACTGCCGCGTTCAGCAGACATAACACAGCTGTGTTGATAACAGAAATTGTTTCATGACCTACAACCTTTAACGGTTACCTGTAAGACCTGGGCTGGGCTCGTGTGCTGGGCTTGGGCTCGAATTTTTGGGCTCGAATTGAAACAGGTTTATCTGAGGTGAAAGACATTATGAGTCAATTTTAACTCTCTAGTGTTGGTAATATCAGGTGAGTCTGCACGCAGAATGTTTACCTTTGAGGTGAAGGCTTTTACAGCCTGGCCAGATGTCCCTTGAGATGCAGTGTCAGAAACATTTGGCTATTTAATTGCACTGCAGTGCAGGAAAATTCTGAAAAATGTGGGGCTGGGTTAGTTAAAAAGATAAAGCAGACATCACTTTGTGTTTCTTCACCTTCTAACCAGAGGCTTTACTAACTGCTCTTGGGATGGTATATGGTCCGTGCATGTGTCACGAAGATTGTTTGTATGATTTAAGGTTTAACGCCCCCGTCAACACTGTATAGGTCATTTTTTTTGGAGACGTTTGTTTTGTGAGACTTTTACCCGACATTGAGATGAAACGGCATCTCAAGCCCTCCCGCCCAGTGAAACCAATATGCTTTATATGTATGGACGGTCAAACGTGCAACACTTTTCCTTGGCAGGCTTAGAACCCCTAAGCGGTCTACCAGTACTAATGCGCGGTAGGTTTCAGCTCTGTGTGGAAGCCTCATGCAGCCGAGTCTATTTCTTCAAGCCCCGATGGGCGGGGGTGGGAGCTAGGCAACGGTGTACAGACTATGTGAATTCTATATGCGTCTACTAGTGGCACCATTACATGATTTTCCCAGTCTTGGTAAATCTTTGAGGTACTATTATAAAGACATCCAAGATCTATGTGACCAGCAAATTATGACTCAGTTTAGCTGCAGGACAGGCAGTCCATTAAATTTTGAAATAAACTGAAACAGCCTGTTTTGTATGAAAATACGGAACAGTTTTGTAGATTTACCAAATCATGAAGACTCGAACTCTGTCGCTTACTGCCTTTTATACCACATATCCATGTGGAATCCAACCTGCTATAGAAAGTGTTTTTAATATCAGATTTTTTCTGTCTATTCTTGCTGTGCTAGACGTTTAAAGTAATTCAGGCTTCAGTCCTTCCGGCTTTGACAGCAACAGAAATATGAGTCCGCACAAAATATAGTCCGGTTTGGCGCAGTAATCAAAATTGTACAAGCGTATTAGTTATTATGTAAGCGTAATACAAACTTTTGAAGCAGACGACTTGACGATTTTATCTTACGATTCAGCTGCATCATGCGACGGGTTAGGCGACGTCTGTAGGTGAAAAAGTTCCACGAAAGATCAGACGACACATGCCTTTCGTAAAACGAACAATGAACGTGTTAGTTATCTTAAACGCGCCATACAAAACATGAAGCAGACGCATTTACATTTTTATCTTATTTTTCAGTGATTGGATTTCATTTGAATCAGCTGCCTGCAGATGAATCGTAAGAAATATGAAGTTTCTGTCGCAATTTAAGAGAATTAAAATCAAAGGCTTGAGAAGCCTCAAAGTCTGTGAATTACAGGGTATCTGGTCTGGATCTACACTATTTGCCAGTGCCCAACATTTGTATGTGAATAAACACCACTATAGCACTTATCATATAACATTTGAAATTATTATCTGATTTTCGTCTGAGATGTCTCTCTGACAAAACATTCTGTACTGTTACATGTATTTCTGCTTCTAACATACATGTACAGCGTAGACGCATTCTTTTAAAGCTCAAACACTGGGGTTTGACTGGTTATGGTTTTATATCTGCTTCAAACATCGATTGTAGGTGTTCATTAGAACTGCTTCAATGAAGGGGTTCTAACGAGTACCCACAATCCTTGTTTAAGAAGAGATATAAGAAGAATAAAGTTTGCCCTGCAGACCCTATTTTCCTCTGAAAATGGTGGGTATATGGGGGTGTCACGTTAATTACATAGGTTTGTTGACCTTGTTTGCTCTTTAAATTGAGATCTTGTAAACCACAAGAATGATGCTGGATTACATGTTTATAAAGCAATTATGAGCTGCAACATTTAATCAGATTACCGGGTCATTTATACTTATACTAGGATTGTACTTTCTCATTCGGCTACCAGTAAAACCTGGGCTGGGCTCATGGGCTGGGTCTGGCTCGAATTTTTTGGCTCGAATGAAAACGAGTTTCACTAAGGACATAGGTGAAACAGGGTCAGTTATTGACCTTTCAACTTTGTTTGTTGTCTGGTTGGTGGATCTGTTAAAGAGAATTCCTCCCATGGGCCCATGTCAAGATTATAATTACCAAGTTTGTTTTCCTGCTTGATTTGAGTTGCAACAAGCAAAAACCTGGATTACTAAAATCTGGATTACAACATCGAAACACTGGATTCCAGAGCTCCAATAAGACCTATGTGATCAGCAAAAGCTCAGAACAGACTCTGCACATGTGCAGGCTGATCCGAGCTTTCAGTGGTCGTGTATGGGTCCTTGCAGGTTAGTTTCAAAATGGGACACTAACAAACAGTGTAGGCCCAGATCAGATGCTACATGGCTAGGGTTTCAAGGTGAGATACTGACAACAGTGAAGGCACAGATCAGAGGCCACGTCTAGAGTTCCAAATGGGGTACTGGCAAACAGTTAAGACCCAGATCAGAAGCCACGTCTAAAGTCCTAAATGGGATACCGACAAACAGTGACGACTCAGATCAGAGGCAATATGTCTAGGGTTCCAAAATGGGATACTGACTGTGTAGACACCGATCAGAGACAACCCAAATGGGTTCCAAAATGGGATACTGACAAACAGGGAAGACTTAGACCAAAGGCAACATGTCTAAGGTTCCAAAATGGAATACTGAAAGTGTAGACCCAGAGCAGTGGCCGCATGCCTAGGGTTCCAAAATCAAACACTGACAAATAGTGTAGATCCAGATCAGGTGCCACATACCTGTGGTTCCAGGATAACACAATCTCAGACAAACAGTGGAGACTCCGATCAGAGACCACATGTTTCGAGCCAAAATGGGAAACTGAGAGTGTAGATTCAGATCAGAGGCCACATGTGTGGGATTCCCAAATGGTATACAGACCGTGTAGACCCGGTCCACTGCCAGGTTCCCAAAATGGGACACTAACAGTGTAGACCCTGATCAGACATCACAGACTACGGCGTGTGAACAGGATCTTGAACTACAGGAACTAAAGAACAAAAGAAAACAGTCTAAGTCCAGACTCTGGACCTCTTTAGAGAAAAGCTACCCTCTAGCATGTCTAGTGGGACACTAACTAGTGTACACCCTTACCAGATACCACAATGGGCATCTGAACAGAGTCTACACTATTTGCTTATAAAACTACAGGAATTATCCTCCAGTTCTTTTAGTTCTATTGCAAAATTCCTTTATTGAGACAATCTTTAATACTTTTCAAAAGTGGCTTGAAAAGGCCACTTTTGGACAGTCCCAAATGTGGTTACTTGGTTTAGATAATAAAAAGAAAGATAACGGAAATCTCTGCAGTTTTTTTTTTTTTAAATCAGATTTAGTCTTTATTTGAGCTGGTCTTGAATATTAATATTACGCGGTACTCCACCGTATATGAGTCTTTCAGAACAACAAGCCCTGGAGAAAAAACTCTTTCCATAGCAGGTTGGATTTCAAAGAGCTCGACACTTCATAGAGGATCTAAGCCTGTCCAGGAACCGCGGTGCGAGGCGGCCTGTCCATGCTAATAAACCCTATTGGTTTGATTGGGCGACAGGGCTTGAGATGTCATTTCATCTCAATGTCGGGTAAAAGTCCCACAAAATTGGAAGCAATGTTACAGTGTTGACGGGGACGTTAAACCTCAAATCAAACAAAATCATACAGAACAGGCTGTTTCAGTTTATTTCAAAATTTAATGGATTGAGACAAGTCTATTGCCTGCTGACCTATAAATTGCTGGTCACATAGATCTTGGGTGTCTTGATAATAGTATCTCAAAGATTTACCAAGACAGATAAAATCATGTAATGGTGCCACTAGTTGCAGCATATAGCATTCACATAGTCTGTAACCCACTGCCTCCCAGCCCCGCCCATCAGGGCTTGAAGAAATAGATTGGGCTTTTGTTTGTTTGATTTGGGGTTTACCGTCCCCGTCAACACTGCAAAGGTCATGTTTGAGACTTTGCTTTCAATTTTGTGGGACTTTTACCCGACATTGAGATGAAATGACATCTCAAGCCCTATCGCCCAGTGAAACCAATCACTGAGGCTTTATAAGCATGGACGGTCCGACACTCACACCGCTTTTACTGGGCAGACTTAGATCCTCTAATCGGTTTACCAGTACTCGTGTGTGGGTCTGATTCAGCTCTGCGTGGAAGCTTTATGCAGCCCATATATCTCTTCAAGCCCCGATGAGCGGGGGCCATAAATAGATTGGGCTGCATGGTGCTTCCACACAGAGCTGAAACCTACCGCACATTAGTACTGGTAGACCGCTTAGGGGTTCTAAGCCTGCCCAGGAAAAGTGTTGCGTGTTTGACCGTCCATACGTATAAAGCATATTGGTTTCATTGGACGGGAGGGCTTGAGATGCCATTTCATCTCGATGTCGGGTAAAAGTCCCACAAACTTGGAAGCAACTCCTCCAAAATACCTATACAGTGTTGACGAGGACGTTAAACCTTAAATCAAACAAACAATGCATAGACCACATCTCGTCCAAATAGCAGTTAGTAAAGCCTCTGGTTAGAAGGTGAAGAAACACAAAGTGATGTCTGCTTTATCTTTTTAAATAACCCTACCCCACATTTTGTAGAATTTTCCTGCACTGCAGTGCAATTAAATAGCCAACTGATTCTGACACTGCATCTCAAGGGACTTCTGGCCAGGATGTAAAAGCCTTCACCTCAAAGGTTAACATTCTGAGTGCAGACTAACCTGAAATTACCCACACTAGAGAATTAAAATTGACCTTATAATGTTTTTCACCTCAGATAAACCTATTTCCATTCGAGCCCAAAATTTCGAGCCCAGACCCAGCCCATGAGCCCGGCCCAGGTTTTACAGGTAACCTTCTCATTCAGCATAAATAACACAGCTGTGTTGATAACAGAATTATATATTTATTAATGGTTTCTTGACCTACAATCTTAACCACCTTTCTCTTGCTGAAAATACAGTTAAGCCACACCTATTTCTGACTGTGAACCAATCAGATTACTTGATGTAATTTATTCCTAGAAATTCATAAATTGAATGTCAAACAGTGTAGATCATGATCAGATGGCATCTGATCTGAATCTACACTGTTTCCAAAGATATGGGTTGTCGTGAATAGCATGATAAGAATTAATTAGGCAGGAACTACATATTGTGCGGAGGATTTGCAGTAGTCCTGAGGCATATCAAAAAGCGATAAATACTATGCTTCTAAAAAAAACACTCAATAGATGGTGGATGAGAAGGGTTATCAAGCGACGACTACAGTCTGTGAATTCACAGACGAAAAAGGAAAAAAACAAAAACAAAGTGAAATGGCCTCAGCTACATTTCAAAATGGCCAGGTTAAGATTTTAACCCCTTCCACCCACGAGTTTCTCAAGTTCACTCTTCAGTCACTGAATTTGTTCGCGTCCATTCTGCACGTGTAAATTGGGTGTCTAGTCAATAGTCGTCAACAGCATGTCAAACCATGTAGAACAGAATGCGATGTATCATTATGAGCCATCTCACCAGGTTCTACACCGTTTGCTCTGTAGGTATCTGTACTTGGCTATAAAGGGCTGAAAGGGTACAAACTCATAACACTTACATGACCTTATTAAACGCGAAGTACGGGACGCTAGAAACTTCACCGTACGGTAGCAAGCCAGCAATAATATACTCCTAACAGTTATCACTGTCCAATTCTGTTGTAGGTCTGAATAACTGAATATGTAAGCACAATGCTGTGAAAAATAATAAGTCATATGCCGCAAAACTTCAAACATCGCATAAAAAAGTGTTTACCTTTATTGTAGCGCACCACATAAGTCAGGTTCTTGACTGAGCCGCGAAACACATCTCAGTCAACAAGTGTAAGCTTTTACAAGAAAGTTGGGTCTACGCTTTGTGTTGTCATAAAACAGGCAACTATCCCAGCAGGCACATGACGTAATTGTGACGTCAAATCAACGTCGGTGCAACGTCGTTGCATCGACGTTGATTTGACGTTGCCCTGGCGACGTGTGCCTGCTGGGTTGTCATTTGCATGTTGTATTATCTATAATGTGCAAGTGAAATGATAATGAAAGTGTATAACAGCTGATTCACCTCAGTTTTGTGAAACAAACTAAAAAAAAGCACTCCAGCACCATTGTCCTTATCACTAAATAAAGTAAATCTGAATTTTTCACAGAATCTGTCATTTCAGTGCCTTTTGGCGCTTTGATTTCTCCAGGCTCTACTGCATTCACATGTTTGATTAATGTTTGTTTGTCTGGTACAAAAGAGCTATTGAAAGACTCATATACAGTGGCGTTCCGCTTAAAATTAATATAAAGACCAGCTAAAATAAAGACTAAGTCGGATTTTAAAAAGAAATTGCAGTTATTTCAGTTTTCTTTCTTTGTATTTTCTAAACCAAGTAACCACATTTGGGACTGTTCAAAAGTGGTCTTTGAAAGGCCACTTTTGAAAAGTATTAAAGATGGTCTCATTAAAGGAATTTTACATAAGCACGAAAAGAACTGGAGGATAATTCCTGTAGTTTTATAAGCAAATAGTGAAGACGCTGTCCATACGCCCATTTCTGCGGTATCTGGTTCGGGTCTACACTGTCCAACTAGAGGGTCGCTTGTCTCCAAAGAGGTCCAGGGTCTGGACTTAGACTGTTTTGTTTTGTCCTTTAATTCCTGCAGTTCAAGCAAACAGTGATCCTGTTCAAATGCCTATTCTGGGACGTCTGATCAGGGTCTACACTGTAAGTGTCCCATTTTGGAACCCTGATAGTGGATCAGTGTTTACACTGTATCACATTTCGGAACCCTAGATATGTGGCCTCTGATCTGGATCTGCACTGTCAGTTTCCCATTTTCGAACTCGAGACATGTGGTCTCCGATCGGGGTCTTCACTGTTTATCCGACAGTGTCTTATCCTGGAACCATAGGCATGTGGCACCTGATCTGGATCTACACTGTTTGTCAATTTCGATTTTAGAACCCTAGGCATGCGGCCTCTGATCTGGATCTACACTGTTTGTCAATTTCGATTTTGGAACCCTAGACATGCGACCTCTGATCTGGATCTACACTGTTTGTCAATTTCGATTTTGGAACCCTAGCCATGCGGCCTTTGATCCGGGGCTACACTGTCAGTGTTCGATTTTGGAACCCTAGACATGTAGCCTCTAATCTGGGTCTACACTGTCAGTATTCCATTTTGGAACCTTAGACATGTGGTCTTTGACCTAGATCTTCACTGTTTGTCAGTATCACATTTTGGAACCCTAGACTCGCGGTCTCTGATCTGTATCTACACTGTCAGTATCCCATTTTGGAACCCTGGACACATTGCCTCTGATCTGGGTCTTCATTGTTTGTCAGTATCCCATTTGGAACTCAAGACGTGGCCTCTGATCTGGGTCTTAACTGTTTTAAGTATCCCCAGACATGTGGCCTCTGATATGGGTCTTACGAGTTTGTCAGGATCCCATTTTAGAACCCTAGATATGTTGCTTCTGATCTGGCTCTTCACTGTTTTCAGTATCCCACTTTGAACCCTTGGCATGTTGCCTCTGAACTGTGTCTTCTCTGTTTGACAGTATCTCACCTCTTGAAACCCTGGACATTTAACATCTGATCTGGGCCCACACTGTTTGTTAGTGCTCCATTTGTAGCCAACATGCAATGACCCATGCACCACCACTGAAAGCGCGGATCAACCTGTACATCTGCACAGTCTGTTCTGAGCTTTTGCTGATCACACTCGCACCGCTTTGCCTGGGCAGGCTTAGATCCTCTAAGCGGTTTACCAGTACTCGTGTGCGGTCAGATTCAGCTCTGCGTGGAAGCATCATGCAGCCCATTTATTTCTTCAAGCCCAAATGGGCGGGGGCCGCCTCCATTTTTGGTAAGTTACATGTATAAATGATGTTACTATTGGAACTGAACTGTTAATAATTTCAATTTTCAAAAGCAAATTATATTTAGAAATAATATTTTGCACATTTTTTTTTTTCAAAATTCTCATCCGATCTGCCATCCTCTGTAATGGACCTGATCAGAGTGTTCAGTCTCATTATATTCATCATCTGTATTGATATGTGTGATGCAGATTAAATGTATTATACATATACATTTTGTTTATTTGTCTGTTTGAATTGGAGTTTAACGGCCCAGTCAACACTATTGTAGGTCATTTTTGAGCCGGTCAGTTTACCTATCAACACTTTTCCTGGGCAAGCTTATATATACGTAAGCGGTTAGCCAGTACAGTGCACATTCTTTCGCCAGAAACTGACAACTGCCCTTCTTGAATCAGCGGAAGGGAGAGAATGACCGAAGAAAAGATTTCATTATCAATCTCCACGAAAGAATATTGCCGAAACCGGCAGGTATCGAACCCGCGTCCTCCTGATCACCAGTCAGACGCCCATCCGGCTGAGCTTACGAGGCCTGTACAAATACATTTTGTATAAACTATGAGGACTAAAGTTTGATCATTAAGCAGTCTGATCAAAGTCTTGAGTTCCCCTCAGCATACATTATCATGAATCCTTAGGTTATGTAAATGTATCTTTGTAATTTGAGTTGATTGTACATCAGTCGACCCAGTTACTAAGCGCAGAAGCTATTCAGTGCTGATGTCCACGTGACTATCACATATTTCTTACGAATTTCAGGTAACGGTAATAGCTGTGCTATTCTTATCAGTGTCTCAGGTGAGAATGTTGAATAAGATGGTTATTAATAGACTATAGCCCCGAAGGCACGTGTTGGGCTTCGCTACCATCACAGAATGAAGCATCTAATTGGGGTCTACACTGTTTGCTTACTATACAGGAATCTAAAGGATAATTAAATAGTCGGGGTCATTTTTCCAGCCAACACTCATAGAAACCTGTCAGTGCTTTGACTTCAAGTGTCAGGAAAGCAGCAGCTTGTATTATTTCACTGCAGGTGAGAAAAAAGGCTTAAAAAGGATGCAGTGCCTACAATATTTGACTTTTCTCCACAAATTGCTGAATCTGCTTTGAAACGCCGAAGGCGATATGATAAAAAGAGCCTTGAAGAGGTAGAAGTTCCACAAGTAGAAAAAGAAATAGAAATTTCTACCACCAGTACATCTGAAAATGTGAAGAAGAAATGAAATGTAATGATTCTCGTGATGCTTCAGTTCAGTGTTCTTTGTTGAATGGAAAAGAAGGCAGATTGTCCATCGAAAGGTTAGGCTATCCAGTACTATACTGGTTTTGAAGACTTTGATCATTTCATGATCTTTTTTCCATATTCCTTGACCAGCAGCCTATAAGCTGGAGTAGATGTAACTTAATTGACCCAAAAGATCAGTTGTTGCTAACACTTATGAAACTAAGGCAAGCTCAAGATCTAGAATTGAGTTTTTTATTTAACCGTGTCCACTATACACTTTGGGGATGCCATTATTTTTGTATGCTGTGTACGCAGGAAATTAGGAAACTCCTACCTATAACTGATAGAACTGAAGCGCCACCTAGTGATGAGTCAGCTGGTGTAAAGAATGATTCCCATGTTTCGATGTTGTAATCCAGATTTTAGTAATCCAGGTTTTTGCTTGTTGCAACTCAAATCAAGCAGGAAAACAAACTTGGTAATTATAATCTTGACAGGGGCCCATGGGAGCAATTCTCTTTAACAGTTCCTCCAACCAGACAACAAACAGTTGAAAGGTCAATAACTGACCCTGTTTCACCTATGTCAAACCCGTTTTCATTTGAGCCCAAAAATTCGAGCCCAGACCCAGCCCATGAGCCCAGCCCAGGTTTTACAGTTATTCCCCATCTTACATGGGTGTGAGGGGTGAATGGAAAAATCCGTCCTAAGGGTCAGTGTCCGGCATCACGAGGCTTGCCGAGTGATGCCGGGCAGTGATCCCTAGGGATAGACTTTTCTGTCCAGAGGATTCTTTTTCTTGCATACCTTCCACTTCTTGGTGCGGATTTTTAATGCTGCAGTCACTTCGGTAACCGACGTCCGCCATATTGTGATAACACTACAGGAATGTTTAGTGACGCCACGTAACGTGCTGTAACGTCAACCTAAACGACGACGCATAGGGCCTATGATTTTGTTTGTTTGATTTGAGGTTTAACGTCTCCGTGAACACTGTAAAGGTCATATAGAGACGTTGCTTCCAATTTTATGGGACTTTTACCCGGCATTGAGATGAAATGACATCTCAAGCCCTGCCGCCCAATAAAACCAACAGGGTTTATAAGCATGGACGGATCGACTCGCACCGCTTTGCCTGGGCAGGCTAAGATCGTCTAGGCGATTTACCAGTACTCGTGTGCGGGTCGGTTTCAGCTCGGCGTGAAAGCATCATGCAGCCCATTTATTTCTTCAAGCCCCGATGGGCGGGGCCGAACGACGCATATGAGGTCGTATTCAATCAGTTCACTTATCAAACACGCGAGAATATTCGATTTTGGGTAAGAACACCTGGGTTAGAACACAGTTTCTATCCCAAGCTAAATCTATGGACTATTTATTCTTGCACACCAGACAAGGAAATCCGTCATTTTACCCTGGGATAGAAAGTTATGTTCTGACCCTGGTGTTCCGACCCAGGCAACTTCAATTCTATTCAACTGCCGAAACTACTTTCGCACTACTTTAATTTTGTAAACAATACACATGTGCGAGCTGTCAAAACTAACCGGCAAAACAGCGGATGAATATAATGAATAGTGTTAAATAAAAAAATGAAAAGTATAGTGCACCAAAATATGAAACGTTAAACAAACATAAAAAGGAAATGTTTGGGAGCTGTTGTGCAAGAAAAAGAAACGTATATGGGGTTCTGTTGTAGATGGGCGTTCCCGACCCTCGGGAGACCGTGCTGAGCGGAACCTCGGCATAGCCTCGTTTCCGCTATGCACGATCATCCCTCGGGTTGGAAACGAACATGTACAACAGAACCCCATATCAGATTCTTATAATCCATCACAGTTCACTTGAATAAACCGATGACCGGCCGTTGAATGTAAGCGGATGCTATCTTAACCCTTGACCTGCTGATATTTATGTATGCCACACCCACTACTGATTATCAGCCAATCAGAATACTTGGTGTAATTTATTGCTACAAATTCACAGCCTGAATGATAAACAATGTAGATCCTGACCAGTTGGCTTCTTTAGAAGCCATCTGATCTGGATCTACATTGTTTGAAAGATAAGGCATATCTGGCTCAGCAGGACAAGGGTTAATGCAACAGACGTCAGTCGTACTTCATAGAATATTTCACCCTTAAATTCCGGTAATCTTTGTTTGTTTGTTTGATTTGAGGTTTAACGTCCCCGTCAACACTGTAAAGGTCATTTTGGAGACGTTGCTTCCAATTTTGTGGGACTTTTACCCGACATTGAGATGAAATGACATCTCAAGCCCTGTCGCCCAATGAAACCAATAGGGTTTATTAGCATGGACGGTCCGCCTCGCACCGCGGTTCCTGGACAGGCTTAGATCCTCTAAGCGGTTTACCAGTACTAGTGTGCGGGCCGGATTCAGCTCTGCGTGGAAGCATCATGCAGCCCATATATTTCTTCAAGCCCCTATGGGCGGGGGCTTCCGGTAATCTTTGTAAAGTATAGGTTCATATTTATCCAAACCATCAATGCATATAATTTCAAAATCATCATCCGGCTGGACGAAGAAGATAATGGCTTGTCTCACTTTTTTCCTCCGTTCGTCATTTTTGATACGTATCCTGTGTTCTGAACCGTTCAGCAGGTCAGATGTCCAGCGTTGTAGAATGGCTCTCGGGGTTACAATCACAGTGCCTGGTATAGGATCTGCAGGTAAATATACACCTTTGGGGATTCTGACCTCCAGCCCGCCAACATTGTCTTGAAAATTGAAAGTGAACGTTCCCCAGTCGGTGTGCTCGCCAAGTCTAGCTTGATCCTGAACCACTTTTCCTATATCCGAAATCGGTGGATAATAAATTGTTCGAACTGCCAACAAATTGCCCTTGTGTGCATTCCGCATGAAATCTCCTGGAAAAATCAAGCCCTAGCGAAAGGGCGTCACAGAATCGGTAAGCCAATTCCTTCCCAGTGCTATACATTTGTTTTGTGAGTGTCTCAAACTTATCCACCGGCGGCCACGCCTTTTCAAATGAAGGTGTAAAGTTAAACGCTTCATGAAGGTCCCCGGCGCTGCGCGCAACATTAAGCGTCTCCCTCTCTAGCTTCACCCATCCGAAAAGATACCGTTCTTCTAATGGGTATTTTTCTTTTACCTCCTCCGGTTGTTCAAAGAAATTTCGATTAACCTCCAAATATTTCTCCAACAAGCTCTCATTCACTCCATGATTTTTCAGGTAACAAAATCCATATGTCTTAAAATGTTCTACGATTTTAGTTCCTATGTCTTTTAATCTTGTCTGGTCTACTTTTGAAATATCTTCGACATTCAAACCGTATTCCTGAAAATCTATGACATTCTCGTAAGACATAGTTAGTGAATAGATTGCAACTGTTTCCAAACAATGCTAAATTTTATGTGTGAACGTGAAGTCCATGTATTATAGTCTTTCAAAATGCAGTGAGACCTGACTGCACTTTTAATTTTGGACTAGTCCGTGATTTAGGAAAGTCGCCTTCGGCTGGGATTCATTGCTCTTAAAGGAACTCATTTTTGATTTTTATTTGCCTTCACTGCAGCTGGTGTTGTGCCGTGTGGCGGCCGTAAAACGTCTCCCCGTACATCAACCATAGTGCAGTTTATATTTTACTTTTGGTCCTTTGAGATCAGCGTGAATATTCTGAGAAATCGGAAATAAATTATTGGTTTAGACTCATATTCTAGACAGGTTTTTAATTATTTGGACCCCATTTTGATTTATATCAGTCTTTGAATCGACTGCCTATTCGAAATTCGCAAAATTGCAGTTTGTTTCCTCTGGCTTTCTTTGCCGGATCATTACAGGGTCACTGATGAGGCTTTATTAGCCGAAACTACGTAGTTTGACTCATCTTCCTTCTTATGGATGTTTTCATTGCTCTTAAAGGAACTCATTTTTGATTTTTATTTGCCTTCACTGCAGCTGGTGTTGTGCCGTGTGGCGGCCGTAAAACGTCTCCCCGTACATCAACCATAGTGCAGTTTATATTTTACTTTTGGTCCTTTGAGATCAGCGTGAATATTCTGAGAAATCGGAAATAAATTATTGGTTTAGACTCATATTCTAGACAGGTTTTTAATTATTTGGACCCCATTTTGATTTATATCAGTCTTTGAATCGACTGCCTATTCGAAATTCGCAAAATTGCAGTTTGTTTCCTCTGGCTTTCTTTGCCGGATCATTACAGGGTCACTGATGAGGCTTTATTAGCCGAAACTACGTAGTTTGACTCATCTTCCTTCTTATGGATGTCTTCATTGCTCTTAAAGGAACTCATTTTTGATTTTTATTTACATTTGGCGATATAGTTTTACTGAGATTCGTACTGCATCATATTAACCACTTGGCCACGGCTTTTACATAATGGCATTATCAAAAAACGTATTTATACTTTTAAAATCCCGTGAAAAAAGGAATCCGAAACCTGCTTCCCCTAAAACATGGAATAGTCTCATCACGCTTGAACGTTGAACTCTCAAAAGTCGTTCAACTATACATGCAACAAGGCCAATATATTAAAGGACAGCAAAGATAAACACTTAAGATGCACATCACAACGACTGTCGTCTTCTTTATAGTCTGTTGGTTACTTTAAAAGTCATTGCTGCACATAGTGTGGACCCTGATCCTGAACCACGTGATAGCTCAGTTGTAAGTGCACTTGCCTCTGATGCTAGAGGTCCCGGGTTCGATCCCCGGCAGCGGCGATAAAATTTCGGTGTCCGAACACGCTTCATTGGCATCATTTGCAGGGATGAATGTCATAAAGTGCACGTTCTTCGGATCGGGACGTTAACTGGGCACCCCACCCCCTGTGCAGGGAGAACCATCCCCTGTGCAGGTTAAAGACCCCTACCGTAATTACTCGTACATGATTACTGTGTAGGCTTTCATCCTGCAATCCTGGAGTGTATGTAATGTGCACCTTCGGTAATGGTCAAATGTGACCGACGCAGTACGAGGACTGTTCAAATATGAATGCAACTAAGCACATAAAAATGATTCCGTGATAGATTACGATGAAAAATTTATTTCGTCCCCTCAAAGTATTTCCCTTTAACAGATATAACAACATTCAGTCTTCTGATCCAATCATTGAATGCATTTTGGTAGTCTTTTCGAGGTATACTATGAAGGCACTGGAATATTGCAGAACCGAGGTGTTTTCGCTGTACAAATTTTCGACCAGAAAGGTATTTTTCAGCCGCGGGAACAAAAAAAAAAGCTACACGGGGCCAGGTCAGGGGAAAACGGGGGTGAGGGAGTTCAACAACCTTTTCCTGCTTCAGATAGTCTTGCACAATGAACGCCTTGTGCGATAACGCATTGTCATGTAGCAATCTGACATTGGCCAAACCAGTTGCGGGTTTTCGTTCTTTGAAATATTTCTTCAATTTTCGAAGAACTTTATTCTTGTAAAACTGCGCATTTACAGATTTGCCTTTAGGCACAGCAACCTGAATAGCAGGGCCCTGATTTGAAAAGAATATGGCATACATTACCTTCTTGACGCTCATGGTCCGCTTTGCAATTGCATGGTCTTTTGCAATACTTTGTTGCCCATATTTTGTTCTGAATCTTTCGTTTTGGCTCAAAAAATGAACCCATGACTCGTCATCTGTGACGACATTAGCAAAAGACCGTGCATTGTAATTTGGAAACTTTTTAAGCAACTTCTTGGCGCACTGAACGCGTGTCTTTTTCTGCTCATCTGTTAACAGATGGGAAATCCATATAGCACAGATCTTTCTCATTTTCAAATCCCGTTTCAGAATTGTATGAGCTGCTCCTAATGAGATGCCAACCATACTAGCTATTTGCCTAGTGGTGTATCGTGCATCGGTAGCAACTATTTCTTTCACTCTAGCAGCAATCTTTGCAGATGGTGCTCTTTTCGGCCGACGATCATGTGGTGCATCTTCTGTTGAGTCTAGCCCACAGCTGAATTTCTTACACCAACGAAAAACTGTCGGAAAAGACATTTCATTATGCCCATAAACCGAACATGTTTCATCAAAAATGTCTTTGCACCGTATACCAAGAATACAACGATTCTCAACATTGGACCGTATTTCAACGGCGTACTCTGGCCTTCTTCCAACCATGTTTTGTATTAGTATACAAGAGTTGACAGTGTTTATCGAACGATATACATGGCTAAGGATACGGATTTTAACAGGTTTGGTATCAATGCATAGGTAAAATGTTTTTCTACGCTGTGATATTTAGTGAAAATATTTCGCATTAGTGCATGAGAAAACGTTCTACTTGCATTCATATTTGAACAGTCCTCGTATCAGTAGAAAGAAAGACCCAGACCAGACTGTTTCTCTGGACTGCTGCTAGAGGAGCGATCTTACCGGGTCCACGTGGTTAGCGGACGAATTATTGACAGCTTTAAGGTATAAAGTAATCACACATAAACTAAGATTTTCCAAATTTTTTGCCAACACTGTGGGTTGCAATATAAGTTCAAACAGCAAATACCTTATGTATAGCAAATTCAACAACTACAGTTTAAGACCAAATAAAGGTCCTATAAGACCGCTAGAGCAAAATTTCTTGTCCAAAATGAGGCAAAATCCCCTAAATATTCAAACAAGGATACCGACATGGCAGGAGCACTCGCCCTTAAAATATTATCATTTTCAATTGTTATGTACTCTGAAGTAGCCAAAGACAGGGATACAGATTCGTATATGTCCTTGACTTTCTTCTGAATCCCTTTTGCATTATGTCATTTACTTACACTTTGTATTTGTATGCTTGCTATACGAATTAAATATGTTTATCCCAAAGACAGGGCATAATTTTCTTACTTTCTATATTTTTAAGCACTTTTGTGAAAATTTCAACGAATACCACATGGTAAATGTAATCGCTGTCTTGGATTTCGATCAATTTTTTAACCTGAATTTAATGAAATTCAAACCAAATATTTTCCTGTCAGTCGAGATCGGATGATGTTAGTTACCTCTTGCAATTGCTTAATCAATGGCTTTGCCGAATCATCAACCTGATCCTCATGTCTGTTTGCTTCAGGTGTTTTAAACGTCTTTCAAAATATTCACATCGGTTTGTTTACAATAGAGAAATGTGTCCCTTTTCCCGACGTTTAGCTGATTTGTGTTATTGCGCATATATGTGACGCGTCATGAGATTTTGTGCCCAAATGGGGCATTACGTCATTCCGAGAAAACGTGAATAATCGCGACGTCATAGTTGACGTAGGTAATTTATGGCGCACCTGTTGCTAATAATACTTTCAACAAGAGCCTTTTGTTTTGTAAATTACATAAAAAGACGTTTCTTCTTTTCATACTAGGAAGATGTGAGTGCGAGAAGTAACGAAAAAGAATTTTGACCGGTAATATTGACCGTGCCGTTGTAGTTATATAGGTATTAATCATCCCTATTCTCAAAGCGCCAATTCGCGCAGTTGGCAGAGCACCTATCTTCCAAGAATGGGATCCCTAGTTCGAGTCCCGTCTTGGTCACCTTTTTTTTTCAAGTTTCTTCTTTTCTTTTCTTTTTTTAATATGAATTTTGCAGAATTATCACCTTTTTTTTCAAGTTTCTTTCTTTTTTCTTTTTTTAATATGAATTTTGCAGGATTGTTGCGAGAATTGCATGCCTTGAACACCATATACATGGTCACCAAAAGTTCAAAGTGCGAAATTTTGGAAATCAGTATTTCTCTGATAATTGTTCATTTGTTTGATTGCTTGTATTAGAGTTTAACGGCCCAGTCAACACTCACTAGGTCATTTTTGAGCCGGTCAGTTCACTTATCCATACTTTTGCTTTGTAGGTTAATACGTAAGTTGTTAACTAGTACAGTGCGCATTCTTTCGCCAGAAACTGACAGAAATGTGTCCCTTTTCCCGACGTTTAGCTGATTTGTGTTATTGCGCATATAATATATTATATTAAAAACGGGATAAAACTTGATGAATTTCATACAGTAATTACATTTGCATAGAGCACATTTAAGTTATGTTTTAGCATAGTGATTTAAGATGACCGTTTTCGGCATTTTGACTGCTTTTATGTTTTACTTTTTTTTGGGCACTAGAAAGCTTCATTGTCACAGAACGGGTCAAATCAAAGCACCCGGTATCCAGCAGAATATAATGGCGGAAAATCACACAACTAGCAGACAGAAGCAATAACGTTTTCTTCTTATTTTTAAGTCTTTATGGCCTTGATCACGAAATCAGTTATTCACCTTATTTGCATTATCTGCTGGTTCCTAGTCTGAAGGTTATCAGAGTTGGACAGTGTGCAAGCTGGGAGTCAGCAAATAATGCAAATATGGTGAATGCAGTAATAGGTATATCATTTTATTTTTTCGAATCCCATACCGGTAGCTCGGTCATACACAATGGGATGGAAACTTCGTATTTTAGCAATGTAAACTGAAACTGAAGATTGTTGTCACGTTACAAACCTTATGAAAATAAAAAGCAACATTAAAAAAGATAAAAAAAATAGCATATATTGATATATTTTGCAGACTGCAATGTTTCTTTATTTAAACTGTTTCTGAAAAAGTTCCTTTGAAAATTAGCCCGTGACCGTTCTTGAACAACGAAATTATTATTATGAACGGTGATTGCATTGTGTCATGGTAAACTGTTACGTTTCTACTGATACTGCGCTCGGTCTGTCATCTTTGACCATTATTTGCAGCAGATTTGCAGGTGTACATTACGTACACTCCAGGCTTTAAGTATGAAAGTGTACAGAGTTATGTAATTACATAAGTTGTTAATTTAATGCAAAGTAATGTTTGTAAGAAACTGACATCTTCCCTTCTTGAATCGGTTGAAGTGACAGAATGAGATAGAAAAAAAAAATCACAGTCAGTCTCCACGAATGTTTGTTTTTGACCAGCAGGATAAATAGAAGTGGAATCGATACAATTAACCCAAAGCTCCCATCACAGACACCAAAGGGAAAGAAACACAAGCATGAAACAACAGACCATAATGAAAACATCAATCGCGGAAAGCCAAAAGGACAGTTACTTTCCCACAAAATGGCCAGTAGGCTATCCATAATAAAATAATATAAGCGACACAAACACCCAAAGACAAACCATAACAAAAATAAACCGCGACAGAAGAACCGCCTTGGAAGGGTCAGCGGAAACGAATTCCACTGGGGGTGGTGGGGGGGGGGGGGGCTTAAATCGGTTTTACCTGGCCACAAACCTCGCCCTTACTTCCGTCGCGATGTACCCATCTTTTTATACCGAATAATGATTTTACGAAATTGGGTGCTGAAGTCATTGCGGTTATATATTTTTCTGAATTTATATACTAAGTCACCATAAAATTCGCGTCCCGAGAAGAGATTTAAGTCCAATATTGAATTTTGAAATTAAATCAGAATGGCGTCTATAAAATTTTGGAAAGGCTTTTCCAAGTTAATGGTACCGATACCATGATTAAGAAGTTTAGCCGTTAACAATGTACTACGGGTGTTGAAGTCAGTAACATGACTACACACTCTAGCAAATCGAATTAATTGCGAAATATAAACGCCATAGGAAGTCAGTAATAGTGTGCAAGGTCACATCACATAAAAGAAGGAGAGCATAATGCGGCATCTGATCAGGGCCGACACTGATGCATAATGTTCATCTATTTTTTAAATAAATTTTGAAGAGAAACATAATAACCTAACATTCCTAAATTTTGAAATGGACTTGCGCTATATATAAGGTAGAAGATTCCATATGGGTTAAGAATTAAACCAGTACATATTTTACTCTCTAGAGGTTGGGGCTCCGGTCATCGGGGCTTGGAGAAATACATCATCCACATTATATGAGTACTGGTAAACCACTTAGAAGAACAAAGTCTGCACAGGCAAAGTGGTGTGAGTCAGACGGTCCAGTGAATATAACCTTTTGGTTTCATTTGGGCGGCAGGGCTTGAGATGCCATTTCATTTCAAATGTAGGGCAAAGTCCCACAAAATTGGAAGAAGCGTCTCAAAAATGACCTCAATAGTGCTGATGGGGCATTGAACCTCAGTTCAAACAAACTGTCTAGAGGTTATGACCAATTCAGACCACAATACTTGGAAGGAACTACTTTTTCTTTGTTTACATGTTTTCACCATGTGTTCAAGGGGAGCCATGTTTCTTCAACTTCAAGTGCATGGAGGTGGCAAGATGAAAATGTTGGTCAGTTTTGTAATGGGGAAAGAATTTTTGAAAACCATTGCTAGGTTTTGTTAGGAGAGGTTATACAAAGGACTGATTTGTGCTATAAAGAAAAATTGGTTGTAATTACAGCTCTACAGTAACGTTTGAAATTTGACAGTTTTCACCCTGTTTGTTTTTGCCTTTTGAAAACTAAATGTGAGTAGCAATAGGGCTACTTAAAGCCGAAATACTATGTTTTCATGTAATTGCTCACAAAAATTCATATTAGTGATAATTTCTTTTTTTAAAAAATCATCTTCACATTTGATAAATTTTCAATACAGGGTGTCAGCCATTTTGTACAGTCCTTAAAGAATACGACGCTGTGTGGAGGCCACACTCGATACTGCGTATATCCAGTGTGTACCTTGATGGTTGTGCCATATGGGAGAACATTACGGAATAACAGTAGTGGATAAACTCATTTTTCTTTGACAGACGTGAACTTAAGGAAGTTTTCTACCAAAGCATATGGTGAAATTTTGATCGTTCAGTTAGGGAATAAATTTATTGTGATCAATTTGTTGCGGGCATTTCTTTTTAGCGTTCAGTATATATACGCGTGTTTTCGCGATGACGACAGCATTTGTTCCCCATAAAGGTTTTGCCGCTATTAAAACATCCCAATAAGGAGAAAATGATATGAAATAAAGGACCTCTTTTTCTTATGGGCATTTGTTAGTGTCGCCTCGACCGATATGATTCTAACAAATATCCATAACACTTATTTCCTTTGCCTATGAAATACAATATTTTTGACGGTCCCCACCCTCAAACCCCATCGGGGTTTGAAGAAATAGATGGGCTGCATGATGCTTGCACGCAGAGCTGAAATCGACCGCACACGAGTACTGGTAAACCGCTTAGAGGATCTAAGCCTGCCCAGGCAAAGCGGTGCGTGTCGGCCCACCCATGCTTATAAACCATATTGGTTTCATTGGGCGACAGGGCTTGAGATGTCATTGTATCTCAATGTCGGGTAAAACTCCCAAAGAATTGGAAGCAACGTCTCTAAAACGACCATTACACTGTTGACGGGGACGTTAAACCTCAAATCAAACAAAGACAAACAATATTCTTTTCGCCGAAAAATCATAAATTTTAGGATGAAACATTTTGATATTTTCCTTATTTCTGCTCAAACTATAGATTGTGGGTATTCGTTAGAACCGCCTCGATGAGGCGGTCCTAATGAGTACCTACAATCTATATTTTAGAGCAGAAATAAGAAAAATAAGGTTTATCACTGTAAACCCCAATTTTACTATATAAAAGTGGGGTTCAAGGGGGTCAAAATTGTATAGGCATGTTTTCGTGATGGAAATTGTCGTTATAACGCGTTTTGTCGCTTTTTAGAACGTCTGTATAAAGAGGATTGATGGTTATAAAGTCTAACTTGCATTGTTCATTCTATTTAGCCCCGTTACTATTCACGAGTTTGTTCTGAAAGAGAAACTGTATATTGCGGTCCAAAAAAGGAACACAACTGGCAGATTTCAAAACAAAACAAAAAGTTTCGTCATAATGTCCCGAAGCCATGGTATAGTAGTCGCCGATACATTATTATTTGTCACGAAGACATGCCTTTATAATTTTGACTCCCTTGAGCCTTTCTTTTATATAGTAAAATTGGGGTTTACAGGGGTAAACCTTATTTTTCTTATTTGAGCAGAATTAATAAAAATACCACAATTCTTCCTTTTATAATGTTCGTTTTTTTTCGGCGGAAAAGTTTACAATGCATTTGTATAGGCATGTTTTCGTAATTCTTATTTCTGCTCCAAGGAATCTTCTATTAAGTTGTTAGGAAACAAGATCAAATTAATTTATTGCTATTTTTATTTCATATAAAAATAGCAAATAACCAATGAGACGTTTAAAATAAATATAACAACGCATACACGACATTTTCAGGTTAACTTGGACTACACTACTAAGGACAGCTTATCCTCGCCGCCTTCAGCCGTGACGTTGACCTTGAGTCAGCATCACGAAAAGTGGGGTTTAGCGGGTTGTTCAAATTGTGAATATTTTGTACTGATAGTCAAGGAGCCTTTTCTACAAGAATATATAGGGCCATGAAGACTTTGCACTCAGTGCACATCCAGATCCATCTGATCTGGATCTACACTGTCATTCAGTTTGCGAATTTTAAATGAATACAATATACATGTATCAAGTAATTTGAGGGTCTGATAGTCAGAAATGTGACTTATAAATAAATTAAATAAATAAATAAATAAATAAATAAATAAATAAATAAATTATACAGTATACTTGTTACTGTCCGTCTTTAAATATGAGCTGAAATGACAATCAAATAGGAATTTCTAAATCTGTGAAAATTGATAACAATGGAAACATACTGAGGAATTCCTACAAAAATACGAGCAGTGAAGACTTTGCACACAGTGCACATCCAGATCTACACTGTTTACCACTAATATATACATATAGTACACATGTATCAAGTAATTTGAGTAGCTGATAGTCAGAAATGTGACTAATAAATAAATAAATAAATAAATAAATAAATAAATAAAGTATACAATATACTCGTTACTGTCTTTAACAAGAGCTAGAATGACAATCAAATGTGTGACTATTGATAACAATGATCTGTTTAACAACAAGTATCTCTTTATTGGGGTAAAGGGATTAGTAACGCCTGGTTGTTTATTGAGCTTCACACTTTACTAATTTAAGTCAATAATTAATAGTTCTTGTAAAACTTTTTGCTTAATAGTGTACTAACCAGAAATTCATTAGAACACGATAATCCTTATCTTTGCAAACAGTGTAGATCCTGATCAGATTGATTCTGCCATCTGAACCGGGTCTGCACCGTTTTTCATTCAGTTTTTTAATTGCATGCATACATTATATTAATTAGTTTACTTACGAGGATAATACTAGTTCAGCGAACCTGAACACTGATGATTACCTAATAAATAAATAAATAGATAAATAAATTGTTTGAATCCGGTCAGTTTACCTATCCACACTTAACCTGGGCAGGCTTATACGTAAGCGGTTAACCATTACAGTGCACTTTTTTCGCCAGAAAGTGACAACTGCCCTTCTTGAATCAGCAGAAGGGAGAGAATGACCGAAGAAAAGATTTCATAATCAATCTCCACGAAAGAAAGTTGCCGAACCCGGTAGGTAACAAACCCGCGTCCTCCTGATCACCAGTCATACGCGCATCCGACTTAGCTACCGAGGCCGGATAAATAAATAAATATATATATATAAATATGTTAACGAATATAAGATTATCCCCCATCATCACTATGGTTGACGAAACCGAGGATCGATTTTTTTTTGGGGGGGGGGGGGGGGGGGGGGTTACGGCCCCATCCACCGATCACCAGATTTCCATCCAATTAGTAAGGATAACTTATTGAAATCAATTTAAAAAATTTTTTAGCGGTGTGGAATGAATTATTTCGGATAATAAAAAAGCCTATAGATTATCAAAAGAGCAGAAAAGTAGAAAAACAACCTGCTCTAAAGCATGCCGCAATGCAATTAGAATTATACATTGAAATAAAAGAGGGGGATTTTCAAATGTATCCTCCATTCTTCTTAAATTAACATATAGATTTTCTATTTAGAAACGTTATAAAATATAATAAAAATATATATTATAGGTTCAAATATTCGAGGCTCCCTATCAAAATATTCCAATCAGCAAATACTAATAATAATAATAAAAAAAAGACTCATCGGGCATCCAACCCGATCTCTTATTTAAGTGGAAGCCCCGTGAAAAGCAAAGTGGGGCCGAAGTGTCTAGGTATATGGGGCCGACGTGTCTAGGGGCCGAAGTGTCCAGGGGCCGACCCGTCTAGGGTTTCAATTTTATGTGGGGCCGAGGTGGTTTTGGGGCCGAGGTGTCTAGGGGCCGAAGTGTCTAGGGGCCGAGGTGGTTTTGGGGCCGAAGTGTCCTGTTACCGTTTATTACTAAAGCAATAACATCATTACAACGTGTGACAAATTGCACGACCCGCAGAAAAAGCAACCGACTGAAGTCGGTTTTTTCTAAGAGTGCCCTAAAATCACCGTGTCATTCTGTCATTCTGTCATTCTGTAATTCTGTCAGTCTGTCAGTCTGTCATTCTGTCTGTCCGTCCGTAACCCGTTTGTGAAAATTGGTGATAGTGACTTAACCGCTTGGAATATTTAAACAATTTTTGGCATACTGATAGATATCAATGAGATCTAACCAATGAATTTACGAAATATTACATTTCATTTAGTATAGCCTCGCCGAGGCGAAAAATGTGAAAATTTTCGAACATTTTTGAGCTGCTTCTCCTCGGAAACCGATGGGCCGATTGAAGTCAAATTTCATATGGAGCCTCTATTGGATGGGGGAGACCAAAATTTGCTCATGGGGTCAAGGTCACATGACCAAAATGGCCGCCAAGCCATATATGGTTTGTCTGTATGTCCGTCTGTAACCCGTAAGTGAAAATTGGTGATAGTGACTTAACCGCTTGGAATATTTAAACAATTTTTGGCATACTGATAGATAACAATGAGATCTAACCAATGAACTTGCGAAATATTACATTCCATTTAGTATAGCCTCGCCGAGGCGAAAAATGTGAAAATTTTCGAACTGCTTCTCCTCGGAAACAGTTGGGCCGATTGAAGTCAAATTTCATATGGAGCCTCTATGGGATGGGGGAAACCAAAATTTGCTCATGGGGTCCAGGTCACATGACCAAAATGGCCGCCAAGCCATATATGGTAAAAACCCTTCAAAAACAGTCTTCTCCAGAACCACTGGGCAAATTTCCACGAAACTTGATAAATAGCATCTGGGATGTAGGCCTATTATAAATAGCTAAAATGGTGACACTGGGTTGACCTTGACCTTCTTTGGGTCCGTCCGTAACCCGTTTGTGAAAATTGGTGATAGTGACTTAACCGCTTGGAATATTTAAACAATTTTTGGCATACTGATAGATATCAATGAGATCTAACCAATGAACTTACGAAATATTACATTCCATTTAGTATAGCCTCGCCGAGGCGAAAAATGTGAAATTTTTCGAACATTTTTGAACTGCTTCTCCTCGGAAACCGTTGGGCCGATTGAAGTCAAATTTCATATGGAGCCTCTATGGGATGGGGGAAACCAAAATTTGCTCATGGGGTCAAGGTCACATGACCAAAATGGCAGCCAAGCCATATATGGTTTGTCTGTCTGTCCGTCCGTAACCCGTTTGTGAAAATTGGTGATAGTGACTTAACCGCTTGGAATATTTAAACAATTTTTGGCATACTGATAGATATCAATGAGATCTAATCAATGAACTTGCGAAATATTACATTCCATTTAGTATAGCTTCGCCGAGGCGAAAAATGTGAAAATTTTCGAACTGCTTCTCCTCGGAAACCGTTGGGGCGATTGAAATCAAATTTCATATGGAGCCTCTATGGGATGGGGGAAACCAAAAATTGCTCATGGGGTCCAGGACACATGACCAAAATGGCCGCCAAGCCATATATGGTCTGTCTATCTGTCCGTCCGTAACCCGTTTGTGAAAATTGGTGATAGTGACTTAACCGCTTGGAATATTTAAACAATTTTTGGCATACTGATAAATATCAATGAGATCTTATCAATGAACATGCGAAATATTACATTCCATTTAGTACAGCCTCGCAGAGGCGAAAAATGTGAAAATTTTCGAACTGCTTCTCCTCGGAAATCGTTGGGCCGATTGAAGTCAAATTTCATATGGAGCCTCTGCGGGATGGGGGAAACCAAAATTTCCTCATTGGGTCCAGGTCACATGACCAAAATGGCCGCCAAGCAGTATTTGGTAAAAACCCTTCAAAAATAGTCTTCTCCAGAACCACTGTGCAGATTTCCACGAAACTTGATAAATAGCATCTGGAACGTAGGCCCATCATAAATTGCTAAAATGGTGACCCTGGGTTGACCTTGACCTTCTTTGTGCCTAGGTCAAACTTTGACACATATGCTTTTGTGTTGGATTTTATCCTGCAAACGATTCAGAATACAGTACTAAAGTATAAGATAAATTTTTGCTCCTTACGATAAGGCGCATTTATTGGGGGAACCGTTTTATGTCCAGGTCACATGACCAAAATGGCCGCCATACCCATATATGGTAACACTCATAAAGCTAAAAGCATCCGGCGGGTCGTGCACTTCAGCTGAAGCACTGGTTATTAATTTGGGTTTAGAACGAAAGCACAAGTACTTATATAGGTCTTCTCCCAGTAACAACTGACATGTAAACATAATGGCGAGTTACAAACGAAGTACAGTCGAACTTCAATGGCTCGAACACCTTTGGGACCTCGAAAATCTGTTCGAGACAGGGGTAGTTCGAGCCACCGAGATTTCTGTCAGGAGGCATAACGAGATACTTTTAGACATCTTTTCGGTGTTTTATAATGAAAATGTATGCTGTGTGTACTCATTAGAATCGCCTCATCGAGGCGAGCATGCGCATAAAGCGCTGGCCCGTCAGAGCCTTTGCTGCCGGTAGACATGCAGAAGCCTTCATCACGAAAACGCGAATATAATTTTGCTTGCCACAAACCCCACTCTTATATAGCATAACTGGGCTTTACAGGGGTCTATTATATATATTATTAGTCGTATTTCAGCTCAAAAACATTTATTATTGGTACTCGTTAGAACCGCCTCGGCGAGGCGGTTCTAACGAGTTCCTAAATTCTTTGTTTTTAGTAGAAGTATTAAAAATGTAAGTATTGTTTATCTGAACGGGCCTCCGTGGCCTAGATAAGAGTGCTGTGGGTTCGGGCCTCGCTAGGGTCACAAGTGAGACGCCAAGTTCTGCAACGGAAGGTCAGGTGGTTTTTCTCCGGGTACTCCGGTTTTCGCCCACCTCTGATAAACGATCGGCTTGATAAGAGTGAAATAATCTTGAAAGAGACGAAAAACCAAAACCCCCCAAAAAATTGTTTATCTAATTTTTTAAATTTTTTATTTTATGACCTGGATCTCTGTTCGTCATCGTCATCAAGTAAGCCCTTTTCCCGCTGAACACAACAACCCCTGTCTAGATCCAGATAATTAAAAAAAACAAAAAAAAAACAGTAATAGTTTTACTAGAAGTGGACAGAAATAAGAACAAAATGTATACACCCCCTCCCCCCCCCCCACACACACACACTTTAAACCCCTGTTTTCTCTAAATAAAGTGGGGTTTAGAGAGGTGTTCATTTCAAGGACTTGTTTACATGATGTTCACTAAAATAATGACGTTACAACGATTTTGTCGAAATAAAACATCTCAAGGAGTAACTGATATGTTGTAGTTCGAGCTTGTTCGGGTCGCATGTGAGACGCTAAGTTCTGCAACGAACGGCCAGGTGGTTTTTCTCTGGGTAATCCGGTTTTCGCCCACCTCTGATTAACGATCGTCTCGACATAAATGAAATAATCTTGAAAGGGCCATAAAAACAGAATATATGCACCAGTTCGGCTTATCTTGAGTATTGAAATTTTCATTGTAACGCGTTCTATCGGTTTATCATATGGCGTCGTGTCTGAGAATGTAATAACGTCATGTTATAAATTCACTAGTGGATTAAATATGCAAATTAGTTAGATACGCCCCGTAACGTTGCATGTACGACGTCCTTAACAACGTCGCGTTTAGTAATGGTTGAATATTTACATTTTTATCAAACACTCCTGAATAAAATACGTTTTTACCCTTTTTGTACCAAATGGAATCTTCTTCCTTATATATAGCAGGAAGTCATTTCAAAATTTAGTGGTGACAGATTGAGGCCCTCAGACGCCGCGTTGTGCGGCGTCTGATCTGGGCCTGCACTGTTTGCCAGGATACCCGTTTTGGGGTTTCTGGTACTAAATGTCATATGATAAAAAAATCTTGCATTCGCGTTCATGCGTTATTGTATTTGTTAAACTCGTTGAGGAAAATGGATAAAATGTTCGGCAAAGCCTCGCATTTTATCCCATTTCCTCAACTCGTTTAATTAAGAACACTCATGCAAGATCCTCTATACATAGACTGTCGTTATAAAGAGGGTTGATTGCAATAAAGTCTTATAGTTTTGTGCATCCCATTTATCCACATTACTACACGAATGCTGTTTTGTTTGTTTGATTTGAGGTTTAACGTCCCCGTCAACACTGTAAAGGTCATTTTGGAGACGTTGCTTCCAATTTTGTGGACATTTTACCCGACATTGAGGTGAATGACATCTCAAGCCCTGTCGCCCAATGAAACCAATAGGGTTTATTAGCATGGAAGGTCCGCCTTGCACCGCGGTTCCTGGACAGGCTTAGATCCTCTAAGCGGTTTACCAGTACTAGTGTGCGGGCCAGATTCAGCTCTGCATGGAAGCATCATGCAGCCCATATATTTCTTCAAGCCTCTATGGGCGGGGCGGACACAAATGCTGTCATGTGAAGGTCTGTTTGATACATTTTCATTAATTGGTCGACTGTTTGTGAGTCGACACAAATTTACTAAGCAAAGAAACTCTTCAGTTCTAAAGTCCACGTGACTATCACTGATTTGTGCGAAATACAGGTAACAACTGAGCCAGCGCACGACAAAACCTACAATAAGACATGTGCGCCCAACAAAGACTCAGATCAGCCTGCGCATCCGCGCAGTCTGATCAGAGTCTTCGCTGTGCGCTCTAAGGATAGGTTAGGGCCCAATGCTCCTTCATGAAGCAAGGTTAGTCTCTGGTTAGACTATAAAGATGCGCAGACTGATCTTATTATTCGCTGGGCGCACATGTAAGTTGTAGGAAATTCTGTGCCCCGGATCAACTTACTTATAGAAAAAGAGCAGCGTTTGAGTATCTATAGACTCTGGTTGGCACATGACGTAATTATGACACCACATCGACGTCGGCGCAACGTCATGACGTTTATGCAACGTCACATCTGCATCGGTGCAACGAGCGTCACGACGTTGCACCGACGTTGATTTGACGTTGCCTTAGCGACGTATGTCTGGTGGGATCATTTGTTGGAGTCGGCAAACAATGTAGACCCAGATCAGACGCCACAGAACTCGGCGTTTGATCTGGGTCTATACTGTTTGCTTAAATCTGGAATTTAATGTTTGAACGAACCAGACTAAGTCCCAGTCCGGGATTATTTTCCCAGACTACACTCAGAGCTGATTTGAAGTTATACGTCACCATCAACAATGTATAGGTCATTTGGAGACGTTGCTTTCAATTTTGTGGGACTTTTGCCCGACATAAAGATGAAATGACATTTCAAGCCCTTACGCCACAATAAAACCAATAGGGTTTATATGCATGGACGGTCCGACTCGCACCACTTTGATCGGACAGGCTTAGAACCTCTAAGTGGTTTACCGTAACTCATGTGTGGTCAGTTTCAGCTCTGTATGTAAGTATCATGCAGTTGCTTTTCAATGAGCACATGTTCTGTATACATAGAGGATCTTACATGAGTGTTCATGTATTATTGAATTTATTAAACGAGTATAGGAAAAGGGATAAAATGCGAGGCTTTGCCGAGCATTTATCTCTTTTCCTCAACGAGTTTAATAAATTCAATAATACATGAGTACATGCATTATTGAATTTATTAAACGAGTTGAGGAAAATGGATAAAATGCGAGGCTTTGTCGAGCATTTATCCCTTTTCCTCAACGAGTTTAATAAATTCAATACTACATGAGCACGAATGCAAGATTCTATTTATTATATGACATTTAAAACGCATTTTATTCACTATTGTTTACAAAAATGTCAATATTCCGCCGTTAGTCCTCATAGTTTATACATGCAATGACCCATGCACTACCACTGAAAGCGCGGATCAACCTGTACATCTGCACAGTCTGTTCTGAGCTTTTGCTGATCACATAGGTCTTATTGGAGCTCTGGGATCTTCTGGCTCAATGGTTTACACCAGACTAGCAGAGCTGCAACAGGTGGCGCTGCTGCTTTATCAGTTACAAACAATTCACAGTAGATTATTGCTGAGTCAGGTACACTTTCAGGAGATTTGTTTGTTTGATTTGAGGTTTAACGTCCCCGTCAACACTGTAAAGGCCATTTTGGAGACGTTGCCTCCAATTTTGTGGGACTTTTACCCGACATTGAAATGAAATGACATCTCAAGCCCTGTCGTCCAATGAAACCAATAGGGTTTATAAGCATGGACGGGCCGACTCGTACAGCTTTGCTTGGGCGGTCTTAGATCTTTTAAGCGGGTTACCAGTACTCGTGTGAGGGTCGGTTTCAGCTCTGCGTGGAAGCATCATGCAGCCCATTTATTTCTTCAAGCCCAAATGGGCGGGGGCCGCCACCATTTTTGGTAAGTTACATGTATAAATGGTGTTATTATTGGAACTGAACTGTTAATAATTTCAATTTTCAAAAGCAAATTATATTTAGAAATAATATTTTGCACATTTTTTTTTTCAAAATTCTCATCCGATCTGCCATCCTCTGTAATGGACCTGATCAGAGTGTTCAGTCTCATTATATTCATCATTTGTGATTGATATGTGTGATGCAGATTAAATGTAGTATACATATACATTTTGTTTATTTGTCTGTTTGAATTGGAGTTTAACGGCCCAGTCAACACTATTGTAGGTCATTTTTGAGCCGGTCAGTTTACCTATCCACACTTTTCCTGGGCAAGCTTATATATACGTAAGCGGTTAGCCAGTACAGTGCACATTCTTTCGCCAGAAACTGACAACTGCCCTTCTTGAATCAGCGGAAGGGAGAGAATGACCGAAGAAAAGATTTCATGATCAATCTCCACGAAAGAATATTGCCGAAACCGGCAGGTATCGAACCCGCGTCCTCCTGATCACCAGTCAGACGCCCATCCGGCTGAGCTTACGAGGCCTGTACATATACATTTTGTATAAACTATGAGGACTAAAGTTTGATCATTAAGCAGTCTGATCAAAGTCTTGAGTTCCCCTCAGCATACATTATCATGAATCCTTAGGTTATGTAAATGTATCTTTGTATTTTGGGTTGATTGTACGTCAGTTGACCCAGTTACTAAGCACAGAAGCTATTCAGTGCTGATGTCCACGTGACTATCACAGATTTCTTACGAATTTCAGGTAACGGTAATAGCTGTGCTATTCTTATCAGTGTCCGGTGAGAATGTTGAATAAGATGGTTATTAATAGACTCTAGCCCGAAGGCACGTGTTGGGCTTCGCTAACATCACAGAATGAAGCATCTAATTGGGGTCTACACTGTTTGCTTACTATACAGGAATCTAAAGGATAACTAAATAGTCGGGGTCATTTTTCCAGCCAACACTCATAGAAACCTGTCAGTGCTTTGACTTCAAGTGTCAGGAAAGCAGCAGCTTGTATTATTTCACTGCAGGTGAGAAAAAAGGCTTAAAAAGGATGCAGTGCCTACAATATTTGACTTTTCTCCACAAATTGCTGAATCTGCTTTGAAACGCTGAAGGCGATATGATAAAAAGAGGCTTGAAGAGGTAGAAGTTCCACAAGTAGAAAAAGAAATAGAAATTTCTACCACCAGTACATCTGAAAATGTGAAGAAGAAATGAAATGTAATGATTCTCGTGATGCTTCAGTTCAGTGTTCTTTGTTGAATGGAAAGGAAGGCAGATTGTCCATCGAAAGTTTAGGCTATCCAGTACTATACTGGTTTTGAAGACTTTGATCATTTCATGATCTTTTTTCCATATTCCTTGACCAGCAGCCTATAAGCTGGAGTAGATGTAACTTAATTGACCCAAAAGATCAGTTGTTGCTAACACTTATGAAACTAAGGCAAGCTCAAGATCTAGAATTTAGTTTTTTATTTAACCGTGTCCACTATACACTTTGGGGATGCCATTGTTTTTGTATGCTGTGTACGCAGGAAATTGGGAAACTCCTACCTATAACTTATAGAACTGAAGCGCCACCTAGTGATGAGTCAGCTGGTGTAAAGATTAGATTAGATTAAACATATTTTATTGTTCTTCAACACAATGGGATCGGACACAAGTTATGATCAACAATTAGATAGTCCTCTCCCTACCATAACATCACAAATATTCTGTAAAGAGTAATGGTGTTAGTGGTAAACAATCTATATGTTTATGATTAGAAATTAACACCTCAAACACTCTCCATACATTCATCCACCCATTCGTTGGTAGCAATACTCCTTCTTCGCTAGCCATGTTAGGCTTATCAAAGATACGATGCATGTACATGAAACATAGAAATCCCATTCTTCATTTTCACTTATCTATAACAAATACTCTTGTGCATTTATTTATATTTATAAATGGTAATATATTTTTTATGTTACGCTAATCAAACCTATGTGTATCCTTAATGAATTTAAGAACAGATAATATTAATTTTTTGTTAGCTTCGAAATCATAATACGGACTACCATCAGTCAGTAACTGTAAGCTTATTCTAATGTTGTGGTTTAAGTTTCGAAAAAGTCTATCTCTTTGGACATTATACAGATTGCATTCGAAAAAGAAATGTTCCGCGGTTTCACTTTGGGCCCCGCAACTACAGGTTGAATTAGGAATTATGTTAACATTACATAAGTCAGCCTTTAGACTACTACATTTATGCCTTATTCGTGTTAGTATAACGTTATATTTTCGTTCTCCAACCGTTAAATAATCCTGTAGTTTTTCGGTTTGCATGTCTGTCATCTTCCTAATATTGGATTTGAACTGGTTAAGCGTTGGTAGTGTGCGGATTTGTGTGTCTAGATCGTTCCATAATTTTAGCGTTGATGGGAAATAAGACGTTTCAAAAGAGCAAAGTCTTGTAAATGGTATTTCATAATTATCACTATTTCTAAGGTTGTATGAAATTGTTTCGTTTATTCTATCTGGTAAAAGATCTTTAAGATAAGATGGTACATCATCGTTAATAATTTTATACATAAGAGTTAATTTGCGTTGTTTCCTTCTCGCTGATAATGTTTCCCATCCAGTTTCAGAGTAAAGTGACCGAATAGAGGCGAAAACTGGTAAACCCGTTACGATTCGAGCTGCATTCAGCTGAACCTGTTCTAAGCGGTTAGAGTCACTTATATTACACCCGTCCCATACTTCCGATGCGTATTCCATTAACGGTCTTATATAGGTACAATATAATCTACTTAGAGTTTTTTTTAGATAATTTGTATTTTAACTTTCTCAAATATGACAGTTGTTTGGAAGCTGAATCTATTATGCGGTTTATATGTGTTCCCCATTTGTTATTTGATGATAAACTAACGCCCAAATGCCGATGAGTTTCAACAAGGTTCAGGGAAGTGTTATCAAATTTTAGTTAGAAATTATAGTCGTTAAAAATATTAGAAATCATCATCACTTCTGTTTTTAATGGATTGAATGTTATCATCCACTTATCCGCCCACTCTTTTAATTTCTTTAGATAATTATTTAAAACGTTTTTGATTTGTGCTGGGTCTGTTGAAGAGAAACTGAGCGAGGTATCATCTGCATACAGTCTAGCTTTGCCTGCTAAATTATCCGCTATATCGCTAATGTAAATCAAAAATAACAATGGGCCGAGGACTGATCCTTGAGGAACGCCAGCAGATACACCTTTATCCGAAGAAAAAACTCCATTTACAAAAACCTTTTGCATCCTGTTTGCCTAGGTAACTTTCAAGCCACAACAAGAGGTCCCCAATTATCCCGTATTTTTCTAGTTTATATAATAAACCCCTATGCCAGACACGATCGAACGCTTTAGATATATCACAAAATATTTGGCAGTTGATTTCGTAATTTTCGAGAGACAAACACGTATTATGAATTAGTTCTATCAAATGGTGAACAGTAGAGTGACCGGGGAGAAATCCAGACTGATACTTGTATAATAATTGATTCATTGTAATATGGTTATAAATATGTTTTAAAAACAATGCGTTCGAATGCTTTTCCAACGTTACTAGTTAAGGACACGGGTCTGTAATTACTTGCTATCGATTTGTCGCCTTTTTTGAACAGTGGCATTATATGGGAAATCTTCCATAGAACTGGGTATGAATAACTAGATAAAGATAAATTGAATAATTTTGTTAATGGCACGGTAACCGTGTTACTAGTTAGTTTCAGCATTCTGTTGCTATTTCCGTCCGGACCGGTAGCTTTGTTAATCTTAAGTATTTTTATCTTGAACTTCCGACCGGTTGATTCTAATATCTCTAATTTCTGAACGAGAACGTTTGTCAAAATATGGTAACTCGACATTGGTGTCATTTATGGTTGAAACAGAAGAAAAGAAGTCATTTAATTCATTTGCTTTTTCTTGATCTGTAAATGCATATGTATTGTCTTGCTTTTCTAAAGGAGGTATAATAACGGATGTGCCTTTTTTCCCATGAACCGCCCCATAACTTGCCAAATGTTTTACAGGAATTACCAGAGTCATTATTTAATACAGTATCCTCAATGTTATTAATGTAATTTTCTTTTGCAAATTTTTTCATTTTGTTCACTTTATTCCTTTGTTGTTTAAACTTAATACGATCAACCTCCCGCTTTGTTTTAAAAAAAACCTTTTCCTTAACCTATCTCGTGATCTTATATTAAGCCTCAATTCGGAATTGAACGATGGTTTATCATTATGTCTTATTAGGACTGTTTTCCTTGGAATACATCTTTTGCAAAACTGTAAAAATACGTCCGTAAATTTCGTACATGCTTCATCCACTGTGGTGTTTTCATTTATAATATTATCCCCGTTATAATTTTCTATTAGATCATTAAGTAATTCAACGTCTGCATTTCTATAATTCCAAACTTCTCTGTGATATGATTTTGATAAGTTTAAATTGATTCGTACTGACACATATGTTGCTTTGTGATCGCTGACATGTTCATCAACACCAATAGTTCCTGAATCTAAGACATTGCAGCTATCCGACACTATAATTGGATCTATTAACGTTGACGAATAGTCAGTGACTCTTGTCGGTTCTTCTATAACATTTCTTAAATCAAATAAAGATAAACAATCCCTAAGTTGTGTATTTGACATGTTCAAAAAGTCAATATTAATATCACCTACCAAAGTAATATATGGTGTTAAATCTAGTGCTTGTTCAATTGATGTCTGTATTTCTGCAGTAAAAACTGACTGTGACGCAGTGAAGTCACTCCTGTAATAACAACACACGAGTAGATCAAAGGATTTCAGTTTAATTTGAACCCATATGGTTTCCACAAGGGGACTTTCCAATTCATACCTCCGTTTATATTTTAAATGACTTGAGATAGAGACAATAATACCACCGCCATTGTGAGTTCGATCCTTCCTTATGGGGTCATCGAAACCATCAATAAGTAGATCATTTGTATCAACGTCGGCAGCTAGATGGGTTTCGCTGAAGCATACAATATGAAAGTCCTCTGCTATATTAGATAAGTAATCCATTTTTTGTCTAATGCTTTGTGTATTTAAATGCATTATATCAATAGATTGGATATCGTTGGTAACTGGACCCGGGTTAACATGAACGTCCATGCACATGAGTAGTAAAATAAACTTGTAAAACTTAAATCTGTCATTTTTTAAAAAGCTTGCCATGAATAAAATGCATAGTATATTAATCACGCAATAAGCATAAAAACGTATGCTGAAATTTAACGTTTGTCGCAAAATAGATCCTTTAGTTTTAGCATGAAAAGTTCTTATTGCTGCTCTGTAACTTTCAATAGATTAACCTATGAGGTGTAAAGAATGATTCCCATGTTTCGATGTTGTAATCCAGATTTTAGTAATCCAGGTTTTTGCTTGTTGCAACTCAAATCAAGCAGGAAAACAAACTTGGTAATTATAATCTTGACAGGGGCCCATGGGAGCAATTCTCTTTAACAGTTCCTCTAACCAGACAACAAACAGTTGAAAGATCAATAACTGACCCTGTTTCACCTATGTCCTTATGCAAACCCTTTTTCATTCGAGCCCAAAAATTCGAGCCCAGACCCAGCCCATGAGCCCAGCCCAGGTTTTACAGTTATTCCCCATCTTACATGGGTGTGAGGGGTGAATGGAAAAACCCGTCCCAAGGGTAAGTGTCCGGCATCACGAGGCTTGCCAACGATGCCGGGCAGTGATCCCTAGGGATAGACTTTTCTGTCCAGAGGATTCTTTTTCTTGCATACCTTCCACTTCTTGGTGCGGATTTTTAATGCTGCAGTCACTTCGGTAACCGACGTCCGCCATATTGTGATAACACTACAGGAATGTTTAGTGACGCCACGTAACGTGCTGTAACGTCAACCTAAACGACGACGCATAGGGCCTATGATTTTGTTTGTTTGATTTGAGGTTTAACGTCTCCGTGAACACTGTAAAGGTCATATAGAGACGTTGCTTCCAATTTGTATGGGACTTTTACCCGGCATTGAGATGAAATGACATCTCAAGCCCTGCAGCCCAATAAAACCAACAGGGTTTATAAGCATGCACGGATCGACTCGCACCGCTTTGCCTGGGCAGGCTAAGATCGTCTAGGCGATTTACCAGTACTCGTGTGCGGGTCGGTTTCAGCTCGGCGTGAAAGCATCATGCAGCCCATTTATTTCTTCAAGCCCCGATGGGCGGGGACGAACGACGCATATGAGGTCGTATTCAATCAGTTCACTTATCAAACACGCGAGAATATTCGATTTTGGGTAAGAACACCTGGGTTAGAACACAGTTTCTATCCCAAGCTAAATCTATGGACTATTTATTCTTGCACACCAGACAAGGAAATCCGTGATTTTACCCTGGGATAAAAAGTTATGTTCTGACCCTGGTGTTCCGACCCAGGCAACTAATATAGGTGCGCTTCAATTCTATTCAACTGCCGGAACTACTTTCGCACTACTTAAATTTTGTAAACAATACACATGTGCGAGCTGTCAAAACTAACCGGCAAAACAGCGGATGAATATAATGAATAGTGTTAAATAAAAAAATGATGTATAGTGCACCAAAATATGAAACGTTAAACAAAAATAAAAAGGAAATGTTTGGGAGCTGTTGTGCAAGAAAAAGAAACGTATATGGGGTTCTGTTGTAGATGGGCGTTCCCGACCCTCGGGAGACCGTGCTGAGCGGAACCTCGACATAGCCTCGTTTCCGCTATGCACGGTCTTCCCTCGGGTTGGAAACGAACATGTACAACAGAACCCCGTATCAGAGTCTTATAATCCATCACAGTTCACTTGAATAAACCGATGACCGGCCGTTGAATGTAAGCGGAGACTATCTTAACCCTTGACCTGCTGATATTTATGTATGCCACACCCACTACTGATTATCAGCCAATCAGAATACTTGGTGTAATTTATTGCTACAAATTCACAGCCTGAATGATAAACAATGTAGATCCTGACCAGTTGGCTTCTTCAGAAGCCATCTGATCTGGATCTACATTGTTTGAAAGATAAGGCATATCTGGCTCAGCAGGACAAGGGTTAATGTAACAAACGTCAGTCGTACTTCATAGAATATTTCACCCTTAAATTCCGGTAATCTTTGTAAAGTATAGGTTCATATTTATCCAAACCATCAATGCATATAATTTCAAAATCATCATCCGGCTGGACGAAGAAGATAATGGCTTGTCTCACTTTTTTCCTCCGTTCGTCATTTTTGATACGTATCCTGTATTCTGAACCGTTCAGCAGGTCAGATGTCCAGCGTTGTAGAATGGCACTCGGGGTTACAATGACAGTGCCTGGTATAGGATCTGCAGGTAAATATACACCTTTTGGGCTTCTGACCTCCAGCCCGCCAACATTGTCTTGAAAATTGAAAGTGAACGTTCCCCAGTCGGTGTGCTCGCCAAGTCTAGCTTGATCCTGAACCACTTTTCCTATATCCGAAATCGGTGGATAATAAATGGTTCGAACTGCCAACAAATTGCCCTTGTGTGCATTCCGCATGAAATCTCTTGGCAAATCAAGCCCTAGCGATAGGGTGTCGCAGAAACGGTAAGCCAATTCCTTCCCAGTGCTATACATTTGTTTTGTGAGCGTCTCAAACTTATCCACCGGCGGCCACGCGTTGTCAAATGAAGGTGTAAAGTTATACGCTTCATGAAGGTCCCCGGCGCTGCGCGCAACGTTAAGCGTCTCCCTCTCTAGCTTCACCCATCCGAAAAGATATCGTTCATCTAATGCGTATTTTTCTTTTACCGCCTCCGGTTGATCAAAGAAATTTCGACTAACCTCCAAATATTTCTCCAACAAGCTCTCATTCACTCCATGATTTTCCAGGTAATAAAATCCATATGTCTTAAAATGTTCTACGATTTTAGTTCCTATGTCTTTTAATCTTGTCTGGTCTACTTTTGAAATATCTTCGACATTCAAACCGTATTACTGAAAATCTATGACATTCTCGTAAGACATAGTTAGTGAATAGATTGCAACTGTTTCCAAACAATGCTAAATTTTATGTGTGAACGTGAAGTCCATGTATTATAGTCTTTCAAAACGCAGTGAGACCTGACTGCACTTTTAATTTTGGACTAGTCCGTGATTTAGGAAAGTCGCTTTCGGCTGGGATTTTACATTTCGTCAGGTCAGCGCAATAGGGTTGTAACTTCTTTTTTCAGAATTTTTCAGGAAAGACAAAAAACTGTCTTATTTTTTCCTTAGTCATTGTTATGTTATGAAATCTGGATATGTTGGGTATAAAGTCAATTAACTAAAGTAGAATGAATAATTTTTAACTTATTTTAATTGTTAAAAGAGATATTTGTAAATATCTGAGATACAACCTTTTGCCCTCTGAAATGTTGCATAAATGTTCAAGGCGACTCAGCGCAAAACAGTTGTAACTCCAGTTACAACTGTTTTGCACTATAAAATAATAAAAAATATCACACAATTGTCATTGTAAAACAGTTGTATCTTTGAGAGTCTTTCTTTCATACACTGTTTACATTGTACATATTGAATGGCAAACAATGAATACCCAGAACAGAATGAAAACGAGCAAGCTGTTATGGGTCTACACTGATCGAAGACATCTGCCTGTCTGAAAAGTTATGATCATTACGGTAAAATATTTAAAAATCAAAGGCAGAGAAAAACTGCAGAATGATGCACAATCTTAACAGTGCCTTTGTTATTTGAATAATTAAGCATTAATTAAAAAGTCTGCTGTATGCACAACAAACAGAAGTCTGCTGTATGCACAACAAACAGAAAGAAATCTGAAGGACTTCCATGACACCGCAGAAGTTTCACTGAACCTGGATTTGCAGTGTATACAAAATGTTTTGATATATTTTGAAAGCAGAGACCTTCTACACTAAGAATCTGCTTGGTGCAATCTTGTCACCCTTGGGCATTTCCAAGAAATTAAGATTGCGTCTAAGCTGGCCGAAAGAATAGAAAAATTCAAACTATGTACTTAATACAGTTTTAACTGCAAACCTACATAAGACATCAAATATTTTTTTCATTTTAGGCAATTTTAACCTACATAAGACATCAAATATTTTTTCATTTTAGGGAATTTTTAGATTTTTCCTCCTGAGTGTTTTATATTTTAACATTCCGTGGTATTGTTTATGTTACAAAATATTAAGTGCCCAACAAAATCTTCATTCACCATCAGTTGTTTAACCCTTTCCCACTCAGGGATTTTGTGAATTCCGCTGACTTTCACAGTGTTGCACCTGACAGCAACTTCAACTAGCCATATAATGGCTGGTCGGTTTTACACCAAACTCGATATGAATGTTCATTGGGCAGTAGCCTTTCAAATGCAACTTTTCATGACTTGATCATTGTTGTCATGGTAATGAGAGGGCGTCTCAAAGTTGGCAAAAAGTGTGATTTTGCATGAATTTTTGACCAAATCTTAATCTTCACACAGCTGTCAAGGCAACAATTAAGGGGTTTGGCACTGGCCATTTTCACTGCTTGCAGCATGTTTTATCAGCATCAATTTTGAGGCATTTTTGACCCCAGACACCCTCAGATATAAATTTTAGCGGCCGGTTGGGCCATACACCCAAAATTTTTCGGCTGTGAGGGGGCAACGCACCCCACCCCCCATCCCCCCCCCCCTTTCAATCCCCCAGAATATTTTTAGTGGGGAGGCGCGCAAAAGAACATGTCACTTTTTAGGCCAACAAATTGTAAAGCAAATATAACTATCCAGTGGTAGGGAATGCAGATTTCAGGTGCTTCTGGGTCTTAAAATGGGGGGTGGGAGGTGCAGACACGTAAAAACACGTATCTGAGTGGGAAAGGGTTAACTGGTATGTTTGCCACTGGACATTTTTGTCTGACTTTTAAATGTTTTAAAAGACACACATTCAAGCTATTCAAAACTGCTGTTTATTAAAGTTCTATATTGAAAGTTTTGTGAGTTAAGCTATATTTAACAAAGTAACCCCCATACAGGAAAATATACAAAAAGGCAACACTAATGTTAATTGTGCTCAACATTTTCAATTTTTTAACATATTCATGGTCTCATGTATTTGTTAAATATTCATGGTTCATGGTTTTATGTTGAAATACTTACTGCAATGGTGATTTTAGGAATTACGATGTCAATTTACTGAAAATAACGTATATAACAAGTGAACTCAGCACGGTCCATGTTTTCGTTTTTGTCTTTACCGGTACATAATGCATTTCGTTAATGTTACTTTCCAAAATTAGACTCATTTGAATAGAAATTGGTATGTAGACCGAAACACTAAACTCTTTTTGTTGAAAAAGTATTAAAACCTCATTTTACCATAGTATTCACTATTGTCAATTGTGTTACGCTTCTACTTTCATTACATGAATTAAGCTTTTACATTCTCAGAGAATTCTAACATTGTTTAGAAAAAAGTATGATGATTATGATGATACATCTTAGATTTAAAATGTCTTTTCAAATGGCATATTTTAATTTCACCTCTAATTCTGCGCAAATATAACGTATATGACTGAATGAGACTTAAGATTGCTTTCTATACATGTTCAAAGATATTCTAATACTGCATTGGGAACTGACATAGAATCATACGCTGATAACTGCATCAACTGTATTCAAATCTAATTTTAACTACATTATAGATAAGTGAAATGTTAATATAAAACATTGCCTAATATAAAACATTGCATAAAATATATCGCCATAATTTGCCAGCAGCAAATTTACTCACATGGAAGGATAAAAGTTTGTAGACCACAATAAAAAGCACAACATCATTTTTAATTTTATATATTAATGCCAACTGCTAGTTTAATTAAATATTTACAGACTGCTTAAGCATGTTTCACAGAAATGTTATTATGTTACTAATGTTTGAAATTTAACAAGGTTTGTTATTATGTTTGATACTGCACTGAAGGGCGAGAGATTACATCTCATCAACTCGGAGTACAAGCCTCCAATAGTTTTACTATTGACCGTCCAAACTTCCCAAGTCAGACGTTCTATTGCAGTGTCTTATAAGTTAATTGGCTTTGTGCCATTGGTTCATGTTTTATCTGTTATTGTGGGTACCTCTGTGTCATTTTCTTTAGATGACTTGAGATGGCTGCCATCTTTGATCGCGGCCATACCAAAGTGACCTTTTCTTACTAGTTCATATAATTTTCTAAACTCAGTTGCTGTCTCCTTAGATATTTCCATCTGTTGTTCTGACTGAATACATACATACGGGCACTCCGGAAATTGTTCTTTGTCATTCTAACTGGGTCTCTAAAGTGCAGTTTTGCACCAAAGATAATTTTATTTCAAGTATTAATGTAATTTAAACTAACAAGCAGACATAGTTTTGAAATCTTTACAGTGTTCCCTTATTCTGAAATGCACTTGGGTAGTCTTCTTATAGTATCTGGATGCGGTATTTTGGGTGGTTGATAACATGCATGTATTGGGGCACCATGAAAAAATTGACATCCGCACAGGTTAGAGAGGTTAATTTCATGCATAAGGTGAACCCCTGACCATCTTCTGCTTTGATATTTTTATTTGCAAAATGGTTAACTGTCGTGAGCACAGAGTTCAGAACTCTCGCCTAATCAGAAAAATCTATAAGGTAACGTAAATAACAGTTTCATCACTTTAGGTACACTGTCAAAACCTGTTATCTCTCTTAAACAATCAACACAATGCCACACAATGCTTTAGTATTTCACTCTTTTTAACATTACAGACAATGGCATGAGATTTTCTCTCTGCATTAATGGTTCTTGTGGCAAGGGATAGACTTGTTTTGATATTTTTTTCATTCTAAATAATCGTAAAATGTCTTCCAATTGACTCAGATATGTTCATCGAGAATATCATCATTCTGTTGCCAAGATTAAATAATCTGACATTAGAGACTTTTTACCTTTGCAGAATAACATTTTGAAGAGGATGTTACCTTTGCCTTGTGATTTGCATGTATTGGGCTTTCAAGGTCTGCTTCATTTGCATCAAACAATTTTCCAGCTTAAAATCTGTTGATCCACTAAAGTAATGTGTGTATAAAATTGAATGGCGTTGATGCATATGGTGTCATATCATATCCCGCAGCTCATAAAATGCCTGCTTTATTTTTACACCAAGCCTAGAGTGGCATTTTATATTCTCATGTACATTAACCATACCCTCCATGTTATAAAGCGACTTTTAAAATGTTACTGCATAAATTATTTCAAACATACATATATACTAGTTGTATGAAAAGCTATAAGTTGCAACAGGCGGGTTACTGGGTTAGTGCTTATGGAAAACAGAACTGAACTGCAATAGATTTTGTTTGTTTGTTTGATTTGAGGTTTAACGTCCCCGTCAACACTGTAAAGGTCATTTTGGAGATGTTGCTTCCAATTTTGTGGGACTTGTACCCGATGAAATGACATCTCAAGCCCTGTCGCCCAATGAAACAAATAGGGTTTATTAGCATGGACGGTCCGCCTCCCACTGCGGTCCTGGACAGGCTTAGATCCTCTAAGCGGTTTACCAGTACTAGTGTGCGGGCCGGATTCAGCTCTGCGTGGAAGCATCATGCAGCCCATATATTTCTTCAAGCCCCTATGGGTGGGGGCATGAACTGCAATAGAGTACTTTAAAATGTGCCTGGGGTAAAATGACCAACTCCCGTTGGTGGCAGATTCTAATAGGACAAAAACGATGTTTCTATGTTCTATGAATAATTATACGGAATATATGTTTAAATCCTTAACCATAAACATGTAATGATCAAACATCTGTGATTTTTACCTCTCAGCCCCATGGACTGATAATTGCACGACCCGCAGAAAAAGCAACCGACTGAAGTCGGTTTTTTCTAAGAGTGCCCTAAAATCACCGTGTCATTCTGTCATTCTGTCATTCTGTAATTCTGTCAGTCTGTCATTCTGTCTGTCCGTCCGTAACCCGTTTGTGAAAATTGGTGATAGTGACTTAACCGCTTGGAATATTTAAACAATTTTTGGCATACTGATAGATATCAATGAGATCTAACCAATGAACTTACGAAATATTACATTCCATTTAGTATAGCCTCGCCGAGGCGAAAAATGTGAAAATTTTCGAACATTTTTGAACTGCTTCTCCTCGGAAACCGTTGGGCCGATTGAAGTCAAATTTCATATGGAGCCTCTATGGGATGGGGGAAACCAAAATTTGCTCATGGGGTCAAGGTCACATGACCAAAATGGCCGCCAAGCCATATATGGTTTGTCTGTCTGTCCGTCCGTAACCCGTAAGTGAAAATTGGTGATAGTGACTTAACCGCTTGGAATATTTAAACAATTTTTGGCATACTGATAGATATCAATGAGATCTAACCAATGAACTTGCGAAATATTACATTCCATTTAGTATAGCCTCGCCGAGGCGAAAAATGTGAAAATTTTCGAACTGCTTCTCCTCGGAAACCGTTGGGCCGATTGAAGTCAAATTTCATATGGAGCCTCTATGGGATAGGGAAACCAAAATTTGCTCATAGGGTCCAGGTCACATGACCAAAATGGCCGCCAAGCCATATATGGTAAAAACCCTTCAAAAATAGTCTTCTCCAGAACCACTGGGCAAATTTCCACGAAACTTGATAAATAGCATCTGGGATGTAGGCCTATCATAAATTGCTAAAATGGTGACCCTGGGTTGACCTTGACCTTCTTTGGGTCCGTCCGTAACCCGTTTGTGAAAATTGGTGATAGTGACTTAACCGCTTGGAATATTTAAACAATTTTTGGCATACTGATAGATATCAATGAGATCTAACCAATGAACTTACGAAATATTACATTCCATTTAGTATAGCCTCGCCGAGGCGAAAAATGTGAAATTTTTTAACATTTTTGAACTGCTTCTCCTCGGAAACCGTTGGGCCGATTGAAGTCAAATTTCATATGGAGCCTCTATGGGATGGGGGAAACCAAAATTTGCTCATGGGGTCAAGGTCACATGACCAAAATGGCCGCCAAGCCATATATGGTTTGTCTGTCTGTCCGTCCGTAACCTGTTTGTGAAAATTGGTGATAGTGACTTAATCGCTTGGAATATTTAAACAATTTTTGGCATACTGATAGATATCAATGAGATCTAACCAATGAACTTGCGAAATATTACATTCCATTTCGTATAGCTTCGCCGAGGCGAAAAATGTGAAAATTTTCGAACTGCTTCTCCTCGGAAACCGTTGGGCCGATGGAAATCAAATTTCATATGGAGCCTCTATGGGATGGGGGAAACCAAAAATTGCTCATGGGGTCCAGGACACATGACCAAAATGGCCGCCAAGCCATATATGGTCTGTCTATCTGTCCGTCCGTAACCCGTTTGTGAAAATTGGTGATAGTGACTTAACCGCTTGGAATATTTAAACAATTTTTGGCATACTGATAAATATCAATTAGATCTTATCAATGAACTTGCGCAATATTACATTCCATTTAGTACAGCCTCGCCGAGGCGAAAAATGTGAAAATTTTCGAACTGCTTCTCCTCGGAAATCGTTGGGCCGATTGAAGTCAAATTTCATATGGAGCCTCTACGGGATGGGGGAAACCAAAATTTCCTCATGGGGTCCAGGTCACATGACCAAAATGGCCGCCAAGCAATATTTGGTAAAAACCCTTCAAAAATAGTCTTCTCCAGAACCACTGTGCAGATTTCCACGAAACTTGATAAATAGCATCTGGAAAGTAGGCCCATCATAAATTGCTAAAATGGTGACCCTGGGTTGACCTTCTTTGTGCCTAGGTCAAACTTTGACACATATGCTTTTGTGTTGGATTTTATCCTGCAAACGATTCAGAATACAGTACTAAAGTATAAGATATATTTTTGCTCCTTACGATAAGGCGCATTTATTGGGGGAACCGTTTTATGTCCAGGTCACATGACCAAAATGGCCGCCATACCCATATATGGTAACACTCATAAAGCTAAAAGCATCCGGCGGGTCGTGCACTTCAGCTGAAGCACTGGTTTATTGACATTAATTTCATATAAAAGTGAAAAATGATTTAATTGTGTTGCCTGGATTGGTAGCGTAGATAACTGAAATGGTTGGCATATGTGCAACAGTGTGTTGTTTCACTTACTATGCAGCATTACATTTTATTCTCTTTTTGCCTGGCATCTGATATGTTCCATCTATATATATACTCACTACTCATTCAGGTACTTAATAACACATTGGGCATGCCATATATTTAAGAACTTAAAGATATTTTACTCATTACACTTGTGACATGTATATTGATAGTTACTCGGGCCTCCGTGGCCTAGTGGATAAGAGTGTTGACCCTTAATCATTAGGTCTCTCACCACTGTGGGGTTGAGCCACACATGTGAGATGCCAAGTTATGCAACGGTAGGTAAGGTGGTTTTTCTCTGGGTACTCCGGTTTTCGCCCACATGTGATTAACGATCGGCTCGATTTGTGTGCTTGAAAGGTCCAAAAAACCAGAACCTCCTCAAAACTATTGATTAACAAGAAGAAGCTAAAATATGATTCTTTCATCTTGGAACAAATATTGTTTATTCATTGCAAACCAATATTTGAAAATTTACCACTAGAAACAAAATTTGTAACATAAATAACAAGTTCTTACTTAACATAAGTGATTTTTCTGCCACTATAGAGAGCACATAACAGTTCAGGACAATGTCCATGTTATTTTATGAATGAAGCAAGAGTTAAAATATATATGCGGACATAAATCTGTAGTTGACCATATTTCTTACTAATATCAATGATTACGTTACTAAATTGACCATAACTACCTAACACACCCCAATGGCCAGATGACTGAAAATCACAACTGATACCAATGGACATTTACTTTCCGAACATCATAGCACATAATATATCCCTATATTGTGGGTTTAGCCTAATATTTGTGGAAACATTAATATCATTATTATTATTGTTGATGTTATTTTTATGGTACTTAAAATGCTGAATTAATAAAATTTTCAAAAGTTGAAGACCTCGGCTTTCAAAAGTGTCAAAACATTTGTTTCAATTAGAACTTGTCATTTCTTTTTAATTTGGCAGCCATCTTGGATGTCATCTTGAATTTCTCGAAATGCCCAAGAGTGACAAGGTGGCATCAACCAGATTCTAAAAGCAGAAGGTCCCAGCTTCCAAAACATCCTGAGTTACATCCCTTGCTATTTATTGCATTATATAAGTGCAACTCAAGTTACAACCCTATTGCGCTAAGAGTACATTATTACAACATGCAGAGGACTAAGCGCAACAGGGTTGTAACTCAGGATACAACCGTTTTGCGATGAGCAAAACCCTACCTTCAAGTTACAACCATATGGCAAATATTAAATTTTTGTGCTAAATTTGTAGTCTTCAAGTTTCACCTTTTTGCAGGTTATGTATAGATTGAAAATGAATCAAAATATGCAAAAAAGTGATTTTTGCAAAAATGCTAGTTACAACCCTATTGCGCTAACCTGACGATTTGGCGATATAGTTTTACTGAGATTCGTACTGCATCATATTAACCACTTGGCCACGGCTTTTACATAATGGCATTATCAAAAAACGTATTGATACATTTAAACTCCCGTGAAAAAAGGAATCCGAAACCTGCTTCCCCTAAAACATGGAATAGTCTCATCACGCTTGAACGTTGAACTCTCAAAGGTCGTTAAACTATACATGCAACAAGGCCAATATATTAAAGGACAGCAAAGATCAACACTTAAGATGAACATCACAACGACTGTCGTCTTCTTTATAGTCTGTTGGTTACTTTAAAAGTCATTGCTGCACATAGTGTGGACCCTGTAAACCACGCGAAAGCTCAGTGGTAAGTGCACTTGCCTCTGATGCTAGAGGTTCCGGGTTCGATCCCGGGCAGCGGCGATAAAATTTCGGTGTCCGAACACGCTTCATTGGCATCATTTGCAGGGATGAATGTCATAAAGTGCACGTCCTTCGGATCGGGACGTTAACTGGACACCCCACCCCCTGTGCAGGGAGAACCATCCCCTGTGCAGGTTAAAGACCCCTACCGTAATTACTCGTACATGATTACTGTGTAGGCTTTCATCCTGCAATCCTGGAGTGTATGTAATGTGCACCTGCGGTAATGGTCAAATGTGACCGACGCAGTACGAGGACTGTTCAAATATGAATGCAACTAAGCACATAAAAATGATTCCGTGATAGATTTCGATGAAAAATTTATTTCGTCCCCTCAAAGTATTTCCCTTTAACAGATATAACAACATTCAGTCTTCTGATCCAATCATTGAATGCATTTTGGTAGTCTTTTCGAGGTATACTATGAAGGCACTGGAATATTGCAGAACCGAGGTTTTTGCGCTGTACAAATTTTCGACCAGAAAGGTATTTTTCAGCCGCGGGAACAAAAAAAAAGTTACACGGGGCAAGGTCAGGGGAATACGGGGGTGAGGGAGTTCAACAACCTTTTCCTGCTTCAGATAGTCTTGCACAATGAACGCCTTGTGCGATAACGCATTGTCATGTAGCAATCTGACATTGGCCAGACCAGTTGCGGGTTTTCGTTCTTTGAAATATTTCTTCAATTTTCGAAGAACTTTATTCTTGTAAAACTTCGCATTTACAGATTTGCCTTTAGGCACAGCAGCCTGAATAGCAAGGCCCTGATTTGAAAAGAATATGGCATACATTACCTTCTTGACGCTCATGGTCCGCTTTGCAATTGCATGGTCTTTTGCAATACTTTGTTGCCCATATTTTGTTCTGAATCTTTCGTTTTGGCTCAAAAAATGAACACATAACTCGTCATCTGTGACGACATTAGCAAAAGACCGTGCATTGTAATTTGGAAACTTTTTAAGCAACTTCTTGGCGCACTGAACGCGTGTCTTTTTCTGCTCATCTGTTAACAGATGGGGAATCCATATAGCACAGATCTTTCTCATTTTCAAATCCCGTTTCAGAATTGTATGAGCTGCTCCTAATGAGATGCCAACCATACTAGCTATTTGCCTAGTGGTGTATCGTGCATCGGTAGCAACTATTTCTTTCACTCTAGCAGCAATCTTGGCAGATGGTGCTCTTTTCGGCCGACGATCATGTGGTGCATCTTCTGTTGAGTCTAGCCACAGCTGAATTTCTTACACCAACGAAAAACTGTCGGAAAAGACATTTCATTATGCCCATAAACCGAACATGTTTCATCAAAAATGTCTTTGCACCGTATACCAAGGATACAACGATTCTCAATATAGGACCGTATTTCAACGGCGTACTCTGGCCTTCTTCCAACCATGTTTTGTATTAGCATACAAGAGTTGACAGTGTTTATCGAACGATATACATGGCTAAGGATACGGATTTTAACAGGTTTGGTATCAATGCATAGGTAAAATGTTTTTCTACGCTGTGATATTTAGTGAAAATATTTCGCATTAGTGCATGAGAAAACGTTCTACTTGCATTCATATTTGAACAGTCCTCGTATCAGTAGAAAGAAAGACCCAGGCCAGACTGTTTCTCTGGACTGCTGCTAGAGGAGCGATCTTACCGGGTCCTCGTGGTTAGCGGACGAATTATTGACAGCTTTGAGGTATAAAGTAATCACACATAAACTAAGATTTTTCCAAATTGTTTGCCAACACTGTGGGTTGCAATATAAGTTCAAACAGCAAATACCTTATGTATAGCAAATTCAACAACTACAGTTTAAGACCAAATAAAGGTCCTATAAGACCGCTAGAGGAAAATTGTTTGTCCAAAATGAGGCAAAATCCCCTAAATATTCAAACAAGGATACCGACATGGCAGGAGCACTCGCCCTTAAAATATTATCATTTTCAATTGTTATGTACTCTGAAGTAGCCAAAGACAGGGATACAGATTCGTATAAGTCCTTGACTTTCTTCTGAATCCCTTTTGCATTATGTCATTTATTTACACTTTGTATTTGTATGCTTGCTATACGAATAAAATATGTTTAAACCAAAGACAGGGCATAATTTTCTTACTTTCTATATTTTTAAGCACTTTTGTGAAAATTTCAACGAATACCACATGGTAAATGTAATCGCCGTCTTGGATTTCGACAAATCTTGACCTGAATTTAATGAAATTCACACCAAATATTTTCCTGTCAGTCGAGATCGGATGATGACAGTTACCTCTTGCAATTGCTTAATCAATGGCTTTGCAGAATCATCAACCTGATCCTCATGTCCGTTTGCTTCAGGTGTTTTAAACGTCTTTCAAAATATTCACACCGGTTTGTTTACAATAGAGAAATGTGTCCCTTTTCCCGACGTTTAGCTGATTTGTGTTATTGCGCATATATGTGACGCGTCATGAGATTTTGTGCCCAAATGGGGCATTACGTCATTCCGAGAAAACGTGAATAATCGCGACGTCATAGTTGACGTAGGTAATTTATGGCGCACCTGTTGCTAATAATACTTTCAACAAGAGCCTTTTGTTTTGTAAATTACATGAAAAGACGTTTCTTCTTTTCATTTCTTCTTTTCATACTAGGAAGATGTGAGTGCGATAAGTGACGAAAAAGAATTTTGACCGGTAATATTGACCGTGCCGTTGTAGTTATATAGTTATTAATCATCCCTATTCTCAAAGCGCCAATTAGCGCAGTTGGCAGAGCACCTATCTTCCAAGAATGGAATCCCTAGTTCGAGTCCCGTCTTGGTCACCTTTTTTTTTCAAGTTTCTTTTTTTGCTTTCTTTTTTTAATATGAATTTTGCAGGATTATCACCTTTTTTTTTTCAAGTTTCTTTTTTTTTTCTTTTTTAATATGAATTTTGCAGGATTGTTGCGAGAATTGCATGCCTTGAACACCATATACATGGTCACCAAAAGTTCAAAGTGAGAAATTTTGGAAATCCGTATTTCTCTGATAATTGTTCATTTGTTTGATTGCTTGTATTGGAGTTTAACGGCCCAGTCAACACTAACTAGGTCATTTTTGAGCCGGTCAGTTCACTTATCCATACTTTTCCTTTGTAGGTTAATACGTAAGTTGTTAACTAGTACAGTGCGCATTCTTTCGCCAGAAACTGACAGAAATGTGTCCCTTTTCCCGACGTTTAGCTGATTTGTGTTATTGCGCATATATTATATTAAAAACGGGATAAAACTTGATGAATTTCATACAGTAATTATATTTGCATAGAGCACATTTAAGTTATGTTTTAGCATAATGATTTAAGATGACCGTGTTCGGCATTTTGACTGCTTTTATGTTTTACTCTTTTTTTTGGGCACTAGAAAGCTTCATTGTCACAGAACGGGTCAAATCAAAGCACCCGGTATCCAGCAGAATATAATGGCGGAAAATCATACAACTCATTACGATAACACATCCGTGCGATATAGTGCATTTTTTACATCTCCAAAATGGCTACTTTTCTGACGAAAATCTGTGATATTTTTATTATTTATACTGCAAACATAGGTTGTGGGTACTCGTTAGAACCGCCTCATTGAGGCGGTTCTAATGAGTACCCACAACCTATGTCTCTGAGCAGAAATAAGAAAAATATTGTTTAACCCCGTAAACCCCAGTTTTCTCTATATAAAGTGGGGTGTAAGGGGGTGTTCATTTCACGGACTTGTTCACGTGATGTAGCAGACAGAAGCAATAACGTTTTCTTCTTATTTTTAAGTCTTTATGGCCTTGATCACGAAATCAGTTATTTTCACCTTATTTGCATTATCTGCTGGTTCCTAGTCTGAAGGTTATCAGTGTTGGACAGTGTGCAAGCTGGGAGTCAGCAAATAATGCAAAATGGTGAATGCAGTAATAGGTATATCATTTTATTTTTTCGAATCCCATACCTGTAGCTCGGTCATACACAATGGGATGGAAACTTCGTATTTTTGCAATGTAAACTGAAACTGAAGATTGTTGTCACGTTACAAACCTTATGAAAATAAAAAGCAACATTAATAAAGATAAAAAAATTGCATATATTGATATATTTTGCAGACTGCAATGTTTCTTTATTTAAACTGTTTCTGAAAAAGTTCCTTTGAAAATTAGCCCGTGACCGTTCTTGAACAACGAAATTATTATTATGTACGGTGATTGCATTGTGTCAGGGCAAACTGTTACGTTTCTACTGATACTGCGCTCGGTCTGTCATCTTTGACCATTATTCGCAGCAGATTTGCAGGTGTGCATTACATACACTCCAGGCTTGCAGGATGAAAGTGTACAACAGAGTTATGTAATTACATAAGTTGTTAATTTAATGCAAAGTAATGTTTGTAAGAAACTGACATCTTCCCTTCTTGAATCGGTTGAAGTGACAGAATGAGATAGAAAAAAAATCACAGTCAGTCTCCACGAATGTTTGTTTTTGACCAGCAGGATAAATAGAAGTGGAATCGATAAAATTAACCCAAAGCTCCCATCAGAGACACCAAAGGGAAAGAAACACAAGCATGAAACAACAGACCATAATGAAAACATCAATCGCGGAATGCCAAAAGGACAGTTACTTTCCCACAAAATGGCCAGTAGGCTATCCATAATAAAATAATATAAGCGACACAAACACCCAAAGACAAACCATAACAAAAATAAACCGCGACAGAAGAACCGCCTTGGAAGGGTCAGCGGAAACGAATTCCACTGGGGGTGGGGGGGTGGGGGGGGGCTTAAATCGGTTTTACCTGGTCACAATCCTCGCCCTTACTTCCGTCGCGATGTACCCAATCTTTTTATATCGAATAATGATTTTACGAAATTGGGTGCTGAAGTCATTGCGGTTATATATTTTTCTGTATTTATATACTAAGTCACCATAAAATTCGGGTCCCGAGAAGAGATTTAAGTCCAATATTGAATTCTGAAATTAAATCAGAATGGCGTCTATAAAATTTTGAAAAGGCTTTTCCAAGTTAATGGTACCGATACACTGATTAAGAAGTTTAGCCGTTAACAATGTATTACGGGTGTTGAAGTCAGTAACATGACTACACACTCTAGCAAATCGAATTAATTGCGAAATATAAACGCCATAGGAAGTCAGTAATAGTGTGCAAAGTCACATCACATAAAAGAAGGAGAGCATAATGCGGCATCTGATCAGGGCCGACACTGATGCATAATGTTCATATATTTTTTAAATAAATTTTGAAGAGAAACATAATAACCTAACATTCCTAAATTTTTAAATGGACTTGCGCTATATATAAGGTAGAAGATTCCATATGGGTTAAGAATTAAAACAGTAAATATTTTACTCTCTAGAGGTTGGGGCTCCGGTCATCGGGGCTTGGAGAAATACATCATCCACGCAGAGCTGAAACTGACCACACATTGTATGAGTACTGGTAAACCGCTTAGAAGAACAAAGTCTGCACAGGCAAAGTGGTGTGAGTCAGACGGTCCAGTGAATATAACCTTTTGGTTTCATTTGGGCGGCAGGGCTTGAGATGCCATTTCATTTCAAATGTAGGGCAAAGTCCCACAAAATTGGAAGCAGCGTCTCAAAAATGACCTCGATAGTGCTGATGGGGCATTGAACCTCAGTTCAAACAAACTGTCTAGAGGTTATGACCAATTCAGACCACAATACTTGGAAGGAACTACCTTTTCTTTGTTTACATGTTTTCACCATGTGCTCAAGGGGAGCCATGTTTCTTCAACTTCAAGTGCATGGAGGTGGCAAGATGAAAATGTTGGTCAGTTTTGTAATGGGGAAAGAATTTTTGAAAACCATTGCTAGGTTTTGTTAGGAGAGGTTATACAAAGGACTGATTTGTGCTATAAAGAAACATTGGTTGTAATTACAGCTCTACAGTAACGTTTGAAATTTGACAGTTTTCACCCTGTTTGTTTTTGCCTTTTGAAAACTAAATGTTAGTAGCAATAGGGCTACTTAAAGCCGAAATACTATGTTTTCATGTAATTGCTCACAAAAATTCATATTAGTGATAATTTCTTTTTTTAAAAAATCATCTTCACATTTGATAAATTTTCAATACAGGGTGTCAGCCATTTTGTATAGTCCTTAAAGAATACGACGCTGTGTGGAGGCCACACTCGATACTGCGTATATCCAGTGTGTATCTTGATGGTTGTGCCATATGGGAGAACATTACGGAATAACAGTAGTGGATAAACTCATTTTTCTTTGACAGACGTGAACTTAAGGAACATATGGTGAAATTTTGATCGTTCAGTTAGGGAATAAATTTATTGTGATCAATTTGTTGCGGGCATTTCTTTTTGGCGTTCAGTATATATACGCGTGTTTTCGCGATGACGACAGCATTTGTTCCCCATAAAGGTTTTGCCGCTATTAAAACATCCCAGTAAGGAGAAAATGATATGAAATAAAGGACCTCTTTTTCTTATGGGCATTTGTTAGTGTCGCCTCGACCGATATGATTCTAACAAATATCCATAACACTTATTTCCTTTGCCTATGAAATACAATATTTTTGACGGTCCCCACCCTCAAACCCCATCGGGGTTTGAAGAAATAGATGGGCTGCATGATACTTGCACGCAGAGCTGAAATCGACCGCACACGAGTACTGGTAAACCGCTTAGAGGATCTAAGCCTGCCCAGGCAAAGCGGTGCGTGTCGGCCCATCCATGCTTATAAACCATATTGGTTTCATTGGGCGACAGGACTTGAGATGTCATTGTATCTCAATGTCGGGTAAAAGCCCCAAAGAATTTGAAGCAACGTCTCTAAAACGACCGTTACACTGTTGACGGGGACGTTAAACCTCAAATCAAACAAAGACAAACAATATTCTTTTCGCCGAAAAATCTAAAATTTTAGGATGAAACATTTTGATATTTTCCTTATTTCTGCTCAAACTATAGATTGTGGGTATTCGTTGGAACCGCCTCGATGAGGCGGTCCTAATGAGTACCCACAATCTATATTTTAGAGCAGAAATAAGAAAAATAAGGTTTATCACTGTAAACCCCAATTTTACTATATAAAAGTGGGGTTCAAGGGGGTCAAAATTGTATAGGCGTGTTTTCGTGATGGAAATTGTCGTTATAACGCGTTTTGTCGCTATATAGAACGTCGGTATAAAGAGGATTGATGGTTATAAAGTCTAACTTGCATTGTTCATTCTACTTAGCCCCATTACTATTCACGAGTTTGTCCTGAAAGAGAAATTGTATATTGCGGTCCAAAAAAGGAACACAACTGGCAGATTTCAAAACAAAACAAAAAGTTTCGTCATAATGTCCCGAAGCCATGGTATAGTAGTCGCCGATAAGACTGACCAGGCGGAGCTATTCAGGTGTTGTCAATATACGTCAAATTCGTTGAGTCCACCAGAAGATTCGGTAGAGTGCCTTTCGCACGCTTTCTACAAGCGGACTAAATTGTCATATACGCCACAGCTATGCTTGTGTTACAGATGGATTCACACAATCGGGTGCCTTGGTTTACCTTTTTATTAATGGAATATTCCTAAGGCAGGTACAAACGATAGCTCCGCCTAGTCAATCTTATCTGCGACTATTATAGAAATGGCTATTTTCAATATAGGCTGTAACTCAAAAACTAGGTTAACCCATATATGACAATGGAATCTTCCACCAAGTAAGTTTCGGAGTGGTCCATTTCAAATTACAGGGGTGTCAGGTTTATTTTGATTGTGACAAATTTTACAAAAATGAATGTTCTTTAAGCAAACAATCATTACGAAATCACGCCTATACAAATACAGTGTTACCTTTATCGCCGAAAAAATGAAAAATTTCAGATGAAAAATTTTGATATTTTTCTTATTTTTGCTCAAAATATAGAATGTGGGTACTCGTTAGAACCGCCTCATCGAGCAGATAAATAAGACCCCAGTTTTTCTATATAAACGTGGGGTTGGAGGGGGTCAAAATTATATAGGCATGTTTTCGTGATGGTAGACCCAGATGAGACGCCGCAGTCTGTGGCGTATGATCTGGGTCTGGACTGATTGCCAACGTTCCAGAAAAGGGCCGCTAGGCATATATGGGTAAATCAGTTACGACGCGTGTGTTCTGCATGTCGTCTCAGAATGTTTGTCATTTGTGAGAGATTTCATGAAAAATATCTCAAACAGGGTGGCCATGAGTAAATAATAATAATAATAATAATAACAATAATAATAATAATAATAATAATAATAATAAATGGGCCCCGTCAAGCGATTTTGGTACTTATCGCCTATGCGAGCAGCGAAGGTTCAGGCGAGCCTGCGCATCCGCGCAGTCTCGCCAGAACCTTCGCTGCTAGCTCATACAAGCAGTGAATCAAAAGGAACCTTCAGACAGAAAGCCATATCCCTGGCCCCTCTGAATGGCAGGGCATGCGCAGTTAAAATTTGTCATGACGGAATGCTCGAAGACACAAATTCGCTTGGCGGGGCTCAAATAATAATCGACCTTATTTATAGAGGGTAACACATTTAGTAAACTAGTACTAATCTTCCATGTGGCCCTCTTTTCCTGGGTAGAAGCCAGTACTACGCAAAGTGGATAAAGTCTCTTGCTCAAGGAAACAGCACTTGCCGCTCGTGGGGCTCGAACCCGGTACATCTCGATCCCGAGTCCGATACTTTACCACTGCACCACAGCGCTCCAAATGGTAGAATGTTCAAACGGCATTTACTCCCAGTGTAGGCAAATCAGAGTTATGGTTCATATGTTCTGCTCTGGATGTCGTCTCACAATGCTGAGTTATACGTAGAGCGGAAAGGAGTACATGACAGAAATGGTTATATTCAAGGTTAGAAAAAGAAGGGAAATCAGAGTTATGGTTCTTGTGTTCGGCACGTCATCTCCTGGTGCTTTACATTTTGTGAAGTTTCGTGAAAACCTTTCAAACGGAGCGGACACGAAATTACGAAGCGCTTACGAATGGACAGAAACAAAATTTCGGAGGGTATTTCATAAAACCCTGCCAGCATAAACAATCAGTGTCAGTAATGTAGAAAGCTCTGCTGCGCCTATAGGTTGATATTGCACGACCCGCAGAAAAAGCGACCGACTGAAGTCGGTTGATTTCTAAGAGTGTCCTAAAATCACCCTGCATTCTGTCAGTCTGTCATTCTGTCTGTCTGTCTGTCCGTCCGTAACCCGTTTGTGAAAATTGGTGATAGTGACTTAACCGCTTGGACTATTTAAACAATTTTTGGCATACTGACAGATATCAATGAGATCTAACCAATGAACTTGTGAAATATTACATTCCATTTAGTATAGCCTCGCCGAGGCGAAAAATGTGAAAATTTTCGAACTGCTTCTCCTCGGAAACCGTTGGGCCGATTGAAGTCAAATTTCATATGGAACCTCTATGGGATAGGGGAAACCAAAATTTGCTCATGGCGTCCAGGTCACATGACCAAATGGCCGCCAATCCATATATGGTTTGTCTGTCTGTCTGTCTGCCCGTCCGTAATCCGTTTGTGAAAATTGGTGATAGTGACTTAACCGCTTGAAATATTTAAACAATTCTTGGCATACTGATAGATATCAATGAGATCTAACCAATGAACTTGCGAAATATTACATTCCATTTAGTATTGGTAGGGTGACAATCTGGACCAAAAAAATGGGAACCCATACCCCCCCGTATAACAAGACAAGTCATATACCAAAATGTTCGTCAGGATCAGTAGTATCTGAAACTGCCGGCATAAATTGGCATAAATGATGGCGAGCTGAGAAATCCAAGATGGCGTCCAAGATGGCCGCCATAGCTGTAAATTCCAGTTTTTCGTAAAATATGAATATAAATACCACCAATCATCTTACAAACTTATTTTAATTTATTTTTCTGGTGTAGAAAGAAGGTTTGGCCAGAATATGGATCAAATTTTTAGGTTTGACTTGAAAACCGGTGAAAAAAATTATATTTTATTGACTTTGTGTCTAGTTTCATAGGTGGTACATAAAAGCAATTCTGATGTTTCAAAATTTAAACAGTTTTTACATATATATTGTTTTATTTTAACTAAGACACTATTCTAAAATACATCTAACACTATTCTAAAATACATTTATGGTTGGTTATGCCTTCTTTATCATCAATTTAGCCCCAGAATTACCCCACCCACTCAGTTTACCAGTAAAATTCATTCACATAAATGCTCACACACAAGGGATTTGTAGGCCTGTGCTCCATTTTAGACAATTAAGTAGTAGAGGACATTCACAATAATGCTTAGTTCTGTTTTCATATTGTCATGAAAACATGCCCATATGTTTTTGACCCCCTTGTACCTCAGTTTTATATAGAAGAACTAGGGTTTTCAGGGGTAAGCATTATATTTCTAATTTATGCTTAAGGACATATCTTGTGGGTGTTTGACAGCATCGCCACGTTGAGAGCGTTCTAACGAGTCCCCACAATCTATGTTTTGAAGAGAAATAAGAAAAAAAAAATCATTTTTATCTGGATTTGTGTGTGGGTGGGTGAGGGATGTGATGGGGTGACTGTAGTAAAATCTTCCATTGGACATGAATTATGCGTGTTTCGTAATGTTATATTATGTATTTAGCCATTTAGCCATTTGGAAACACCACCTCTTTATAATACTTTGTTTTTTAACCCAAGCATAAACCTCTTAGTTAAACAGTGTTATATCCAAACAAAAAGGTAGAATAACATAAAACAACTTCCCTTACATGTTTTTTGTCATTTTGTCTATGCAATTAGTTAGGGGTTTGGACTTTGAACAGTGTTATATAAAATGTGTTATAAAACGGTTGTGCTGTACTAATAGGCTATATGACACTACAAGTACATGTTTTAAAACTGTCATAGTCCTCGGTATAAACATGAGCTGGTATTGTTTTGTTTGTATGATTCGAGGTTTAACGTCCCCGTCAACACTGTAATGGTCATTTAGGAGACGTTGCTTCCAATTTTGTGGGATTTTTACCCGTCATTGAGACGAAATGACATCTCAAGCCCTGTTGCCCAATGAAACCGATACGGTTTATAAGCATGGACGGGCCGGGCCGACTCACACCGCTTTGCCTGGGCAGGCTTAGATCCTATAAGCGGATTACCAGTCCTCGTGTGCGGGTCGGTTTCAACTCTGGGTGGTAGCATTGTGCAGCCCATCTATTCCTTCAAGCCCCGATGGGCGGGAGCTAGTATTGTAAACAAGTTCTTACAAATATTAGTTTTTGTTTGTTTGTTTGAATTGGGGTTTAACGTCCCCATCAATACTTTTAAGGTCATTTTGGAGACATTGCTTCGAATTTTGTGGGACTTTTACCCGACATTGATGAAATGACATCTCAAGCCCTACCGCCCAATGAAACCAGAAGGCTTATATGCATTGGACGATCTGAAACACACACCGATTTGCCTGGGCAGGCTTAGTCCTAAAAGCGGTTTACCAGTACTGGTGTGTGGTCAGATTCAGCTCTGCATGAAAGCACCAACCTATCTCCATGCCCCGATGGGTGAGGGCGACTAACAGATGTTAGTTTGCTTGTTTGTATTGGGGTTTAACGGCCAAGTCAACACTATTTAGGTCATTTTTTAGCTTGTCAGTTTACTTATCCACACTTTTCCTGGGCAGGCATATACGTAAGTGATTAACCAGTATAGTGCACATTCTTTCCCCAGAAACTGACAATTGCCCTTCTTGATTCAGCAGAAGGGAGAAAATGACCGTAGATAAGATTTCATGATCAATCTCCACGAAAGAATGTTGCCGACCCCGGCAGGTATCGAACCGGCGTCCTCCTGATCACCATTTAGATGCTTAAAAATGTAAGACCTATCCAAACATGCTTTACTACTTGCAAGCTTGAGCACATTGTTGTTTGTTTTTGATTGTTTGATTTGATGTTTAACGTCCCCGTCAACACTATGTATGTCATTTTGGAGACGTTGCTTCCAATTTTGTGGGACTTATACCCGACACTGAGATGAAATGACATCTCAAGTTCTGTCGCCCAATGAAACCAATAAGGTTTAAAGAGTACATTGTTGTACTTTCTATGAGCAAATGCAGTCATCACTACACTGATCAGGCTATTTACAACCATATCAGTTAATAGCTGGGGGCTGCATGTGTCTTTGTTATGAGCTGTGGAATGAATAACCCAGTTTCAGGATCAACCATATGCTCTAGGTCTATAGGGCTAGACAAATTAATCTTAGCTTTTATAGCTCCCCATCAAATCAGTAGCTGATATGTACACCTGTACAAATGGAGCTAAAAAACTATTAGTTGGTGGTAGATGACTGGTCTAACTCTGGATTTTTGGAGCACCATTGTTGTCTAATTTGTTTGTCTGAACAGCAAACCTACAGAAAAGTTGCTGCTGCCTTAATTTGCTCTGAGACATTTGACTCAATACCAAGATCTGAAATCTCTAGATGCTTGAAGTCTGATTTAGGCACTCTTCTTGCCTATACTATGTAAAGAAGAGCCGGTATCACAACCTGTAAGGCAATACAGACAGCATAATTGCACTTTCATCTGGCTCTATCTTCCTGAAAACAGTGTGAACTGCAATACATGGTGCAGTCAGCATGAATACCCTTCCTGTCTGTCTTGAAGAATATGTTATCAACATTAAGAATCACAAACATGAAGTAACTAGAACTTAATGGAAACAACAACAGAGGAAAGCCAAAAGGACAGTTACTGTCCCACAAAATGGCAAACTGGCTATCCAGTTATATTATAGGAATCACCCACAATGAAGTTATGAACAAGCCCATATAAGATGGTTTTTATCATGACCCTTTACTGCTAAGTATGCCATGCATAGTTGCAAGCTCTACTCAACACCATACCAATACACAGGCTTATAATAAGCCTATTAACAAGATGCTGGATTTATTTCACAATGACAGTTTAAAATTTATTGAACCATTTTCCCTGACATTTGGGCAATTTTGTTTGTTTGTTGTTTTAATTGAAGTATAACGTACCCATCAACACTGCAAACTCCTGACTAAGAATGATATCAGGTCAATGGCACAGGTGTCTGGGGAAACCAGTCTGAGGAACTGACTGCCACCGGTGAAGAGATATATGCTTTCTATACATCAATTCGTTCATTCAAGGTCTTGTCTTTCAAAAATGCGCACGATCACGCGAGTTTGTTTGCAGATGGAGAATGTTTGATGTCTACCAATAAGTCTGATTTCCTTGAAAAACGAGAAAGTATAGTATTTGACGGGATGTCTGTACTTAAAATGTTGCAGCATTCATCATGTCTCAAACTGACATATCAACAGATGACCTCTATGTTTTGGTCTTCTTACCATTATTTGGGTAGCTACCATTCACGTCAGTTCTGACAGGAATGAGGCAAACATTCTCAAATCACAGACCCAATAAAAGTGTGGAAAGAATATTTCTTCACACGCGCCTGTGTCTACGAGAAAAAAATATAGTAACTGGTGATTGATAGATACTTTCAAGCAGTAAAAGCAAGAACGAACTGATTGACTTTACACTAGGTTCCTTAATGAAAATTGCCATGAGCTTATTAAGAAGAATGCCACTGTTGTTGGTGCAGGTTGACTTAAGAACAAGGCTCTGAAGTTTCCTCTGATGTTGTTTCTGTTCATTATTCAAACCGTGAAGAAGCTGATAGTAGAATGATTTGCACCTAGCAGCTGCAGGTTCTCTTTGAGTTAACACAGCCCTTGTTGTCAGTTTTGAAACCAAGTTTTCTTTCTACTTGTGCATCACTTTAACCTGCTTTATGCTGGTGACAGGTAGAAAAGGTATTCATGCTGACTGCACCAGGTATATTCCAGTTCACGCTGGTTTCAGGAACCTAGAGCCAGAGGAAAGGGCAATTATGCTGTCTGTATTGCCTTATGGGTTGTGATACCTGCACTTCTTTACATAGTACAGGCAATTCATGTTCTGCCTAAACCAGACTTCCAGCTTCACGATATTTCAGATTTTGGGACTGAGTCAAATGTCTCAGGGCTAGTTAAAGCAGCAGCAATTTTTTTAGTGCACAGGTGTGCATATCAGCTACCGATTTGATGGGGAGCTATAAAATCTAAGATTAATTTGCCTAGCCCAGTAGAACTAGTGTATACAGAGTAAACCGCTTAGAAATTCTAAGCATGCCCAGGAAAAGTCGTGTGAGCTGGACCATCCTTGCATATAAAACCTTTTGGTTTAAATGTGTGGCGGGGCTTGTGATGTCATTTTATCTCAATGTCGGGGAAAGTCCCACAAAAAATTGGAAGCAATGTCTCCAAAATGTAAAATGACTGATACAGTGTTGATGGGGATGTTGTACCTCAAATCAAACAAAATATAACCTAATTGTACAGCATATCCTCTTTATAATACGTTTTTATAACTCAGTTTTGGATATAGCACTTTTAACCCACAGCAAAAATGACAATAAAAGTCATTTTAGATCAAATAAAAAACACGAATTTGCTATTTTGTTTGGATGTAGCATTGCTTAATTAAGACGGTTAATGCTCAGATCCCGAAAACAGTGTCATAAAGAGGTGGTGTATCCTAATGGCTGATCATATAATATAGTATGAAAACAGAACTAAACATTAGTTTCAATGCTCTCTTCTACTTGTTGTCTAAAATGAAATCCTCACCTGCAAATCCCTTGAGTGTGAGTATTATGTGAATGAATTGTACTGGTAAACTGAGTGGGTGGGGTAATCCTGGGGCTAAATTGATGGTAAAAAAGTCATAACAAACCATAAATGTACTTGGGAATAGTGTTAAATGTATTTTAGAATAGTGTCTTAGTTAAAATAAAACAATAGACAAATAAAAACTGTTTAAAATTTTGAAACATCAGCATCGCCTTTATGTACCATCCTATGAAACTAGGCACAAAAACAATGAAATCTCTTTTATTTCCCCGGTTTTCAAGTCAAACCTAAGATGTTGATCAATATTCTAGCACAAATCTTCTTTCTTTACCAGAAAAATAAATTAAAATATGTTTGTAAGATGATTTGTGGCAATATTATGTGAATGAATTTTACTGGTATACTGAGTGGGTGGGGTAATCCTGGGGCTAAATTGATGGTAAAAAAGTCATAACCAACCATAAAAGTAGTTAAGAATAGTGTTAAATGTATTTTAGAATAGTGTTTTAGTTAAAGTAAAACAATATATATGTAAAAACTGTTTAAATTTTGAAACATCAGAATTGCTTTTATGTACCACCTATGAAACTAGACACAAAAACAATAAAATATCATTTTTTTCACCGGTTTTCAAGTAAAACCTAAACATTTTATGTATATTATAGCACAAATCTTCTTTCTACACCAGAAAAATAAATTAAAATAAGTTTGTAAGCTGATTTGTGGTATTTATATTCATATTTTACGAAAAACTGGAATTTACAGCTATGGCGGCCATCTTGGACGCCATCTTGGATTTCTAAGCTCGCCATCATTTATGCCAATTTATGCCGGCAGTTTCAGATACTACGGATGCTGACGAACATTTTGGTATATGACATGTTTTGTTATACGGGGGGGGTATGGGTTACTACCAGAAATAGTGGACTTTTTGGCCCATTGTCACCCTACCATATAGCCTCGCCGAGGCGAAAAAAGTGAAAATTTTCGAAACGCTTCTCCTCGGAAACCGTTGGGCCGATTGAAGTCAAATTTCATATGGAGCCTCTATGGGGATGGGGGAAACCAAAATTTGCTCATGGGGTCCAGGTCACATGACCAAAATGGCCGCCAAGCCATATATGGTAAAAACCCTTCAAAAATAGTCTTCTCCAGAACCACTGGGCAGATTTCCACGAAACTTGATAAATAACATCTGGGACGTAGGCCCATCATAAATTGCTACACTGGTGACCCTGGGTTGACCTTGACCTTCTTTGTGCCTCGGTCAAATTTTGACACATATGCTTTTGTTGGAATATTTAAACAATTTTTTGCATACTGATATATATCTAAGAGATCTAACCAATGAATTTGCGAAATATTACATTCCATTTAGTATAGCCTCGCCGAGGCGAAAAATGTGAAAATTTTCGAACTGCTTCTCCTCGGAAACCGTTGGGCCGATTGAAGTCAAATTTCATATGGAGCCTCTATGGGATGGGGGAAACCAAAATTTGCTGATGGGGTCCAGGTCACATGACCAAAATGGCCGCCAAGCCATATATGGCAAAAAACCCTTCAAAAATAGTCTTCTCCAGAACCACTGGGCAGATTTCCACGAAACTTGATAAATAGCACCTGAGACGTATGCCCATCATACATTGCTAAAATGGTGACCCTGGGTTGACTTTGACCTTCTTTGTGCCTAGGTCAAACTTTGACACGTGTGCTTTTGTATTGGAAAAGTGAGAATGCATTTTATCCTGCAAACGATTCAGAATACAGTTCTAAAGTATAAGATATATTTTTGCTCCTTACGATAAGCCGCATTTATTGGGGGAACCGTTTTAGGTCCAGGTCACATGACCTAAATGGCCGCCATACCCATATATGGTAAGTAGAAGTAAAACAAAGATCAGGAATTGATACAATTAACTTACTCCACCCATAAAAGACACCAAAGGGAAAGAAATACAAACATTAAGCGACCAGACCATAATGGAAACCTAAACAAAGGAAGGCCATAAGGACAGTTACTTTCCCACAAAATGGCCATATGGCCATCCAAAATTAAAAGACACAAGTGATACACACACTAAGTAACAAACAACAACATAAATAAATCGCCACAGAAGAGCCGCCTTGGAACGGTCAGTGGAAGATTTCCACTGGGGGGCTTAAATCGATTTTACGTGGCCACAATCCTCGCCCTTACTTCCGTCGCGATTTAGACAAATAATTTGTTCAGTCCGCATGAAGGCCTCCTAACTCATCAGTGCAACATCTCCGTGAACACAAAAATCAAAGAACCACAGAGGTGAAACAACGGTGAGGACTCGACAGCAAGAAACCACTGAAATGCTGGAGCAAAAGAAAACCAACAGTTAGACTCCGATGGGCCCGACCAGAGACAGTCTATTTTTAAAACTCATAAAGCTAAAAGCATATGGCGGGTCGTGCACTTCAGCTGAAGCACTGGTTGGAAACAGTATTCGTTGTATAAGGGAAATATATGAGCAGGTAATATAGGCCGAGAGCGAAAGGGAAAACGAAAATTTGTTCACACTCAATAGTTCACAGATAATAGTTCCCGAGGGCGAAGCCCGAGGGCAATAGATTAACAAGTCGTCAGATTCCCCTCACACAAAGGCAACAGATACTCACGACTACCACTGCACTTGTACCTTTGAGCAGAGACGACAGAGGGGAATATAAGGCTTACTGGGACCGTGGGGTGAGGCGCTCCTGCTCATGGCATGCTCTCGACCTATCAGACTTCTTGAATACCTCATTCATATTAATGAGGTATAATATTTTTAGAAGGTGATGACCTTTCAGGTCTCACCTCCTTATGGCAACACTCCAAAGAATTCCCTTGATACCGCATCACTCCTCTTTTTCAAGAAAAATAGGTCCTCATAAATCAGTGAAGAGACGCGCCTGTATCATTTGATATGTGAAAATAATATGCATATTGAAAAATGCAAAATACACAAACAATGAACTTCAGAGTTAAATGTCATAAAATGGATCTAGATTTGAAATTGGTCTCGTTTCGCAGCTGACCTGGCCTAGTTATTAAGAGCGAATTCGGTTGACTTTCTAGAGTTAACTATAGTTACACCAAAACACGCGGGTTATGGCTCGTGCCGCACTATTAGAGTTAACTTGAGTTCAATCAAGCTTGCTTTGGGAGTTGGGAGTTCTGTCTAGCAAGAACAAAAAAAACACGACGGCAGGGGGATAATCGTAGGTTAATTAAGAAATGAATATAAACTTATTAGAAGGGGATAACCTTTCAGATCTCACCTTCTTATGTCAATCGACACTGGAGCCCCTCGATGACGAATCACTCCTATGCTTCAAGAAAAATAAGCCTCCATATATTTATCAATAGACGCGCATGTATCATTTGATAAGTGAAAATGATATGCAGATTGTCAAACTGAGGAAGCTAATAACACAAACCACTAACTTCAGAGTAAAATGCCATAAATTTAACCTTATGGTTCAAATTGGTCTCGATTCGCAGCTTTGTCATGACCTAGTTTGCTTTGAGCGAGTTCAGTTGACCAACTAAAGTTAACTCAAGAAAAGTAGGAGAGACAGCAGGCTTACTCTTGTACAAAGTTGTACAATAACTTTACCCCCCCCCCCCCACCACCCCCACCCCGCCCCACTTCACGATCCCCCAATTAGAAGCGACAGGACGCATCAAATGTCATTTGATACATCACCAGTAACGATTCAAATTCAGATTCAGAACTCTAATGACGTCAAGAAAAAGTCATCGTTTGCCCTTGAGTAAATCGAAAGTATAAACATGTTTTCAAGTTGGACGTGATTTTTGGTCGATCGATCGACCCAAATTTACTAAATGGCCAAACGGAATCACTGCAGTTGTCCACGTGACCATTACTGATTTGGGAACACCAATATTATGTTTTATTAATAGAACTTGAAACGTTGCGCTATTTTTATCGATGCAACAGGAGCTATCTATAGAGACCATCACTGATTTGGTAAAACCAATATTATGTTTTATTAATAGAATTTGAAACGTTGCGCTATTTTTATCTATGCAACAAGAGCTGTCTATAAAGTCTTGACAGGAATCGTGTGCTGGATAAAACCCAGATCAGAACGCCGCGGAATGTGGCATCTGATCAGCAGGTTGCACAGGAACTTCACTGTTTGCTTAAATAGTGGCATTTGAGGGTTAAACGAAATAGTATAAGAATGCCCGGTTGCTCACGTAATGAAATAAACCAGGCCACGACCTCACGTGACGTCTTTCGGAACATTCTATTTATAAAACTGTTATACAAACGTATGCCAAGTCGAGTAAAAATAGACTTTTCGCACTCATTTTAGAACCAGTGCAAAAACGAGTAGCCCAGACTTTATAGGTGGTACCGTTATTAGACATACAGCGTAGACCAAGATCGGATATAGAGTACATTGCTTCTGATCAGGTCGGCACTGTTCGCCATATGTATGCATCAACAGTTTTGAACATAATTCAGGGCCGTACGCAGACTCTGAAAAAGGGCGGGTTGAGGATGCGAATTTCAGGTTATATGCAGAGGGTGAAAAGCTGTATGAATCTGAAATAATTTCCAAAAGATGGAGGGGCTGCGTTTGCACCCTCCCCACTCTGTTGAACAAAATCCAAGTACTTCTCTACGACGTCAGAGCGCAGCGTAAGAAGAAAATTCTTGACTGTACTCGTTTGTTTGATTTAAGGTTTAACGTCCCCGTCAACACTGTATAGGTCATTTGGAGACGTTACTTCCAACTGAGGTGTATTTGATTTGTTTGATTTGACGTTTAACGTCCACATCAAGACTGTTTAACGGCCCCGCCCACCGGGGCTTGAGGAAACAAATTGGGCTGCATGATGCTTCCACGCAGAGCTGAAATCGACCGAACATGAGTACTGGTAGACAGCTTAAAGGTTCCGATTCTAAGCCTGCCCAAGAAAAGTGGTGCGAGTTGGACCATCCATGCAAATAAACTTTATTGGTTGCTTTGTGTGGCAGAGGCTGAGTTGCCATTTCATCACAATGTCGGGTAAAAGGTCGACAAAATTGAAAGCGACGTCTAAAGTGTTGACGGGGCGCTAAACCTCTAATCAAACAAATAAACTAAACTGTAAAGACGTGCTTCGAATTTCGTTGGACTCTTACCTAACATTGTGATGAAATGGCATTTAAAGCCTTGCCGCGCTATGAGACCAATGAACTTTCCGACTTCAAATTATAGCACTGGGGCTAAAAATGTCCCTACCCGGGGCCCTTTGGTTTTACATTGACTTATATAGGGAAACTCTTTGAAAATCTTCTTGTCAGAAACCAGGGGGCTGAGGTGTTTTGATATTTGATATGAAGCTGTGTCTAGTGGACCTCTATCATGATTGTTAGAATTATAGCCCTGTGACCAAAAATGCCCCCGCCCTGTAGCCCACTGATTTTACATAGACATCTCGCGGGAAAATCTTCAAAAATCTTCTTGTCTGAAACCATAAGCCTCAGATATTTGATAGTTGGTATGTAGCTTCGTCTTGTGGACCTATATCATGATTTTCAAATTATAGTCCTTGTGCCAAAATTGCACCCGCCCGGGGGTTCCCTTTGGTCTTACATTGGGATATATAGGGAAACTCTTGAAAAAAAAAACTTCTTTGAAAACGCAAGGCCAAGGTCTTCGATATTTGGTGTGAAGATTCATCTAGCAGACCTCTACCAAGATTGTTCAAATTATAGCTCTTGGTCAAAAATGGTCCTGCCCTGGGGCTCACTGGATTTATTTTGACTTATATGTGGAAAACCTTTAAAAAAGCTTCTTGTCTGAAGCCAGAAGGCCCAGGTCTTTGATATTTGGTATGATGCTTCATCTGGATGTACTCTTCTATGCTGTGTAAATTATAGCCCTGGGGCCAAAGGTTGCCCCACCTCACGCCCCACCGGTTTTACATAGACATATATGGAAAACCTTTAAAATGTTCTTCTAAAAATCCCAAGGCCCAGGTCTTTGATATTTTGCTAGACGTTTCATGCGGGTGACCTCTACCAAGATTATATAAATCAAAACCCTGGAGTCAAAAAATGGCCCCGCCTCAGGGCCCACTGGTTTCACATAGACTTACATACTGAAAACCTTTAAATACCTTCTCGTCCGAAATCAGAAGGTCCAAGTCTTTGATATTTGGAATGAAACTTCCTCTAGTTGCCCTCTACCAATATTGTCCAAATCATAACCCCATCGGGTCAAAACTGGACCTGCCTGAAGCCCAATGGTTTATATAGGGTTAAGGCTGAGCCGGTTCATCTCCTTCTGCTGCACTAAGACCTGACCCTCAATGTCCACAAGGTGCCTAGACAGTGACATACAAGTAAGCTCTGTATTGTCAAAAGAACCACTGACACATAACCACCCTCCCTTTGTCACCATGTGACATTATTAGTAAAACTGAGCCTCTTCATTTCCCTCTGTTGCACTAGGACCGGACTCTCAATGTCCACAATATTTCCAGATAGTGACATACAAGTTAGCTCTGTATTGTCAAAGGGAACCAATGACTCATATGTCTAGCATTTTATGACAATTCTTGCCCCCACGCCCCCCCCCCCCCCCCCCACCCCCAGCCCCGCCAATTGTCACAGCGAGAAATTGTTAGTTAGACCATTACGATAACTCACCCGTGTGACATAGAGTATTTTTCACATCTCCAAAACGGCTAGTTTTTTGATGAAATGCCTTGATATGTTTATATAAATGTTCAAAACATAGGTTGAGGGTGCTTGTTGGAACCGCCTCAAAGAGTACCAACAACCTATGTCTTGGAGCAGAAATAAGAAAAATAATGTATACCCTCGTAAACCCCCGTTTTCTCCATATAAAGAAGGGTTTAGGGTGGGGGGGGGGTGGGGTTCATTTTACGGACTTGTTCACGTGATGCTGAGCAAATTCATCTCCATGCACTAGGACATGACCCTCAATGTCCGAAAAATGTCCAGATAGTAACATATAAGTCAGCTCTTTCAGTAGAAGGGAACTTTGAAAAGACTTCATCCTCGTGCAGATAGATAATTTGGAAGGAATGTTCCATGGGAAGTTGCTCAAATTAGTTTCGCTCCACTGAACATAAAAGCCACCAACCGAAACAATAAACAAGCTTTAAACTGACTTCTCATTACGATAACACACCCATGCGAAATATTGCATTTTTAACATCCCCAAAATGGCTACTTTTCTGATGAAAATCCGTGATATTTTTCTTAACAATGATCAAAACATAGGCTGTTGGTGCTCGTTAGAACCGCCTTAATGAGGTGGTTCTAACGAGTGTCAACAACCTATGTCTTTTAGCAGAAATATGAAAAATAATGCATACCCCTTCCCCCACCCCGTAACCCCAGTGTTCTCTATATGAAGTGGGGTTTAGAGGGGTCTTCATTTCACGGACTTGTTCACGTGATGTACTACTAAATAGGTAGACTGATTTTGAAATAATTTCACAGGAATGCTCCTTTGGTCACTCTGAACCAAAATGGCTCAAACCATCTACTCCATCTTACATTCCCTACCACTTTATCTGTACACTACGGATCAAGTGAGCGTTCCAGGGCCATTATGGTCCTCTTTTTTTTTAATCCAGGTTTCACTGGGTCGACGGACGTCTTTCAAACACTTTATAAAACATAGCAACCAACAAACTTTTAAACTTGTGATCGAAGCCTCAGATAACGGAATATTGGTGTGAGAATTTTTTGTTTGTTTGATTTGAGGTTTAACATCGCCGTCAACACTGTAAAGGTCATTTTGGAGACGTTGCTTCCAATTTTGAGGGACTTTTACCCGACATTGAGATGACATGACATCTCAAGCCCTGTCGCCCAATGAAACCAATAGGGTTTATTAGCATGGTCGGTCCGCCTCGCAACGCGGTTCCTGGACAGGCTTAGACCCTCTAAGCGGTTTACCAGTACTAGTGTGCGGGCCGGATTCAGCTTTGCGTGGAAGCATCATGCAGCCCATATATTTCTTCAAGCCCCTATGGGCGGGGGCCGTTGGTGTAAGAAAGCCATTTGCTAGCACGTATAGAGTGTTGAGTAAATTATCTTGTTTGCTAGAGTCTATGTATGTAATTGTCTCCAGAATTATTCTCATTGACACAAGGGATTCACAACATGTACCGTTCGATCCTTAATTTCGTTTGTCTGCTCCTCGCGTTACTACAATCATACATAACCATTGACTGTTTTGAAAATTAAAAAAAAAAAAAAAAAAAAGATAATGAAATGAAATGGCCCAATGTAAAAACTAACAGTTTTCTACCATCACCTTCAATTAGTACTTTCAGTACTTTGATTTCACTATCAACGTTTATATAATTTGCACAGTTACCTGGCTGTCTGTTAAAGTTCAGTAGGACACTGCTTTAGTCGCGTGATGTTTTCGTGTCACTTTTCAAGGGCAGCTGCGTGCGGTGTCATGTTTTCTTATCCAAATGCATAGATAACGAAAAAGCAAACATGATTTGCATCATAAAAACAATAATGGGGAATTGGAACACCTGGCAGATTTGTCCACCATTTTTCAAATGGAGTCAATTTTCGGGACTTCCTGTTCGCTTTCTATAAGCCCTGTCCCACTGAGAAAGGCGCAAATTCTTTCCTTTAAGAGTTGATCCCGATTGACATGGGAGACAAAAACATTTTTGCAAGGGTTGCCTGCCCTGAAGGTGTTCCCATTCCCCTTAAACTTGTGCGCTATAATGGCACCTTTCTTATCTCTAGAACTAACTTTTTTTTCAAATATCAACATTCATATACACCCAGGCGCCTCTTAGAGTAACCTCCCATAAATCTATGTTCGTTCCGCTTTAGAATAAACTCCTTAACGACTAGGCTTCGAGACCGCATGTAGAATTCTCGAAGCCGAGCCTAATAAAATTCATATACACCCCGGCGCATCTTAGAGTATCATCCCATAAAGGTATGTTCATTCCGTTTGCTAACGGGGGAGCTTATAGGATAGGTAGTTGTCCGTCGTCGTCGTCTTCGTCGTCTGGCGTCAACACTTTCAAACGATATCTCCTCTGAAACTACTGGGACGGATTAGCCCAAAACAACTATGGGGAATGCGAACTCCTGGCAGATCTTTCCACCACTTTTCAAAGGGAGACAATTTTCGGGACTTCCTGTTCGTTTTTCTATAAGCCCTGTCCCACTGAGAAAGGGGTCTACTCTTAAAGGAAAGTATTTGCTCCTCAGGAGCAAATTCTTTCCTTTAAGAGTTGATCCCGATTGACATGGGAGACAAACATTTTTGCAAGGGTTGCCTGCCCTGAAGGTGTTTTCATTCCCCTTAAACTTGTGCGCTATAATGGCACCTTTCTTATCTCTAGAACTAACTGTTTTCAAATATCAACATTCATATACACCCAGGCGCATCTTAGAGTAACCTCTTATAAATGTATGCTCGTTCCACTTTAGAATAAACTCCTTAACGACTAGGCTTTGAGACCGCATGTAGAATTCTCGAAGCCGAGCCTAATCAAATTGCCATCAAATGACATATTGGCGTACTATATATTCTTGTATCCTCTTTGAGGCGTAAAACATAGCTGTGTTTCTACTATAAATTTGATCGGTAGGTAGGGGATACTTTTTATCTCACCTGAGCCGAAGGCTCCGGGGGAGCTTATAGGATAGGCAGTTGTCCGACGGCGTCGTCGTCGTCGACGGCGTCTGCGTCGTCGTCGTCTGCGTCGTCTGGCGTCAACACATTTAAACGACAGCGGATCTGAAACCACTAGGCCGATTCAGCCCAAATTTCATCTGTAGCATCCTTGGGCTGAGATATTGAAAGTTTGTGTTTTTAATGAAAATCGGCTCATTAGTTTGGTTGCTATGGCAACTAAGAGTTTCCATAGACTTATAATGGGGGGAAATAAAAAAAAAGGCATTTACTGTCAAACCTTTGCAGATATTTTGACAAAAGTTTAATAGAAATGTTACTTGAGTGAACTTCTTTTCGCCACATGCTTTAATGCCAATCTGGGGGTCCCCCAGGGTTTGCCGGGGCCATGCCCCACCCCCTCCAGTGCATAAAAGGTCATATATCTCAGAAACCATTCATATCACCACCCCTAAAGTATATATATTCTTTTTTATGCCCCCGCCATTGTAAGAATGTTGGAAAGTGCATATAGCGTTGCCCCTGTCCGTCCGTCCGTGCGTCCGAAACTTAAACGCAGTCAATAACTTCCTTATTTCTTGATGGATTTTAAAATTGCTCGGCAGAAATGTTAACCATCATGAGACGACGTATCACGTGCAAAACCCAGGTCCGTACCTCCAAAGTCAAGGTCATACCTAGAGGTCAAAGGTCAAAAAAAGGGTCCGAAACTTAAACGCAGTCAATAACTTTCTTATTTCTGGATGGATTTTGAAATTACTTTGTAGAAATGTTAACCATCATGAGACGATGTGTCATGTGCAAAACCCAGGTCCGTACCTCCAAGGTCAAGGTCATACTTAAGAGGTCAAAAGTTAAAAAAAAAGGTTCGAAACTTAAACGCAGTCAATAACTTACTTATTTCTGGATGGATTTTAAAATTACTTTGAAGAAATATTAATCATCATGAGACGATGTGTCACGTGCAAACCCAGATCTGTACCTCCAAGGTCAAGGTCATATTTAGAGGTCAAAAGTAAAAAAATGGTCCGAAACTTAAATGCAGTCAATAACTTTCTTATCTCTGGATGGATTTTGAAAATATTTGGCAGAAATGTTGGCCATCATAAGACAATCTGCCTCACACAAAACCAAGGTCCTTACCTACAAGGTCAAGGTCATACTTAAAGGTCAAACATGAAAAAAGGGTCCAAAACTTTAACACGTTCAATAACTTTCTATGGATGAATACAAACATAGACATATTTTCAGGCGGGGGCATCCGTGTCCTATGGACGCATTTCTAGTCTTATGATCAGACGCATTCAGTGACACCAACCTTGGGGTCCCCTGGGATGTGCCCAGGCCATGCCCCACCCGTTCACTTCATAAAAGGCCCAATATCCCAAAACAATATATATTCTTGTTTCTTATGATAAAACGCATTCAGAGACACCAACCTGGGGGTCCCCTGGGATGTGACCGGGTCATGCCCCCCCCCCCCACACACACACACCCAACTTCTTAAAAGGCCCAATATGTCAGAAACCCTATAGACCCCACCCCTAATCCATATATATATTCTTGTTTCTTATGATAAGACGCATTCAGTGATACCAACCTAGGTGTCTCCCAGGGTGCGCCGGGGCCATGCCCCACCCCTCAACTTCATAAAAGGCGACATATCTCAGAAACCATTCAGATCCCCACCCCTAAACAGGATGGGTGCTTTGATCAAAAACAAAAAATTGAAATTATGATAAAAACAGTTTATCACATACCTGTTTCTATATTTACATCAGTAACCACAATTTTGCATACATGTGCGATAACACCGGAACATACCACTGTCCCCGATACCTAGTTTTTGCCCGCCGGGCTGATAACCGGAAATAATGTAATTTTACGTTAAGATAGGTTATCATGCCCGGTTTATATACTTTCAGACTGTGTTGTGACCGTTAAACTTATAAACCGATTTACCTTCTTTAAAAACCATCAGTGACACCGTCATTGCTAACAACAACGTCATGGAATAGAATAGAATATAATAAAGTTTATTTCCAATCATGGGCCACCATGTGGCAGCATATTAATCACAATTTATGATAATAAAGCAACAACTCAAAATAAACTCTGTAAATACTGTAAAACAACTCAAGCTTGATTCTGATTAGTCAAAAAACAATTAAATAAAGCACAAGTTAAGTACAGCATCCCACAATCGGGATGCGGTCAGGCAAACAATGATAACCACGACCAGTAATAACACAATGTGGCAACTAATCAGGGCCATCACTGTTCGCCTGACACGCAAATCTACAGCCACAGGTGTCAGTCACGCCCCCTAGACTCACATACATTCCTCCAGTCTCCACCATACATCTTCCCTCGATTCCAGTTGTTGGAAGGAAAAGAAAGAAAGAAAAAAAAAAACCTCCACTTCTACCCCAACCATCCCCGGACAAATTCCACCCCTAACACCAGCAAGGCTACACACACACACACACACACACACACACACACACACACACACACACACACACACACACACACACACACACACACACATACGCACAAAACTATTCATGTGGGGTACCAGGCATGTGAGTTCCACAATACCTTATGGGTCCGTCTTGTGGGGAACTGCCAGTGTCTCTCGTTTTAAAGGAAGGTATTTGTTGTTCTTCAAGCTTTTTCATTATCGTCGTCTTCCATTTCACTGTACGCATCATTTGCATTTCCTTTTTTGATAAATTTAGCACATTACGAAGACACAAATGAATGTTTTTCAACTAACTGGAAAAAAATCGCTTCTTTCAAGGAGACATCCGGCCAATATTAAATATGGAAATCCTTTTGAATACGTTTTGTACTTTGTAGTGTTCTTATTTTGGCAAATATTCACGTAACGGCCCATATTTGCAAACTGTGTGCATTGTCATGTGGGGAACTGTGTACTTCTTTCTGGGGTACTACCCCAGAACGAATAACACAGTTCCCCACAAGCCAGTATTACCACCACAAGACAATACACACTATTGGCAAACAGGTCATTAACATATGTTTTGTCAGAGCAGTTCAAACTTAACAACAAAATATGAAATTGTTCTTACTAGGTACTCAGGAAAGAAAATATAAACGACAAAAAAAAAAAGCTCTCATGGATAAAATCCAAAGTCCAAAAGCTAGACCAAGCCGGAGATTCGGACATCAGTTCTCCTATTTTCGTCTTCGCTTAAACACGTGTGTATTGGGCAGTTATGATGATACCGTCGTTATAAGTTACCCACAAGACTCTAAACATTTCCACTGGTGGTATCCAGAGATACCCAGAGCAGAGTAACTGATTTTTCACTTTTAATATTTTTTTTATATATATATTTAAAAAAAAAATGTCACTTTCGAGAAATAAATTTAGTCGCTGACAGGAAGGAAATGCTTAATAAACGGGAACTCCATCTACTAGCTGATACATTCACATAAAGCCTAATTACAGAATTCAAAAGGATAACCCTTTTATAGAACATATTCAAGCGTTTTATATTTAAAGATTTTTATTCATTTTCTAACAGTCGCTAACGACGCCTCTGGGGCCGGGCCGCGTAGCGCGTCTGACTGAGAAGCCAAAGGTTGCGGTTTCGAAACCCGGCTCGTTCACATACTTTCGAGGAAATTGATTATGAAATATTTTCTATGATCATTCTCCTCCTTCCGCTAATTCAAGAAGGGCAGTTGTCAGTTACTGGCGAAAGTATGTGCTCTCAGTACTGGTTAACCGCTTAGGTCTAAGCTTGCCAGGAAAGGTGTGGTTAGGTTAACTGACCGCGCACGATATAATCCTAATGGGTTGAAAGGGCCTTCTGGTTTCAGACAAGAATATTTTTAAAGCCTTTCCCTATACAAAGCTATTAAAAACCAGTTGGCCCCGGGGCGGGGCATTTTGGGCTCCAGGGCTTTAATTTGAATAACTTTGGTAGAGGTCCACTCGACGAAGCTACATACCAAATATCTAAGACCTGGGCCTTCAGGTTTCTGACAAGAAGACTTTTTAAGCTTTTCTTTATATAACTCTATGTAAAATCAGTGGCCCCGGGGCGGGGCCATTTTGTGTCCCAGGGCTATAATTTGAACAACTTTGGAAGAGGTCTATAAGTCGAAGCTACATACCAACTTTGGTAGAGGTCCACCAGACGAAGATACATACCAAATATAAAAGAACTGGGCCTTCAGGTTTCTGACAAATAGACTTTTGAAGGTTTACCCTATATAACTCTAAGTAAAACAAGTGGGCCCCGAGGCGGGTCATTTTGGGCCCAATTTGAACAACTTTGGTAGAGGTCCACTAGTCAAAGCTACATACCAATTATTTCAGACAAGATTTTTAAAGGGTTTTCCCTTTATTAGTCTATGTAAAACCAGTGGGCCCCAGGGCTATAATTTGAACAACTTTGGTAGAGGTCCACTAGAGGAAGCTACATGCCAAATATCAAAAACCTGGGCATTCTGGTTTCAGACAAGAAGATTTTTACAGGTTTTCCCTATATAAGTCTAAGTAAAACCAGTCGGTCCCGGGGCCGGACGAAGCTACATACCAAATATTAAAGACCTGGGCCTTCTGGTTTCAGACAAGAACACTTTTTAAAGGTTTTGCCAAATTAGTCTATGTAAAACCGATGGCCCCGGGGCGGGGGCATTTTGGGCTCCAAGGCTATAATTTGAACAACTTTGGTAAAGGTCCACTAGACGAAGCTACATGCCAAATATCAAAGACATGGGCCTTCAGGTTCCTGCCAAAAAGATTTTTAAAGCTTTTCCTTATATAACTATATAAAATCAATGGGCTCAGGGCGGGGGCATTTTGGGCCCCAGGGCGATAATTTGAACAACTTTGGTAGAGGTCCAGTCGAAGCTACATACCAATTTTCAAAGACCTGAGCCTTCTGGTTTCTGACAAGTAGATTTTTGAAGCTTTTCTCTATATAAGTCTATGTAAAACAAGTGGGCCCCGGGACGGGACCAATTTGAGCCCCGGGGCTTTAATTTGAACACTCTTGGTAGAGAGGAACTAGATGAACCAACATACCAAATTCGGTAACTCTAGGCCTTATAAAGATTTTTAAAAATTTTGCCATTTGGTTGCCATGGCAACCAGAGTTCAACTTGGATTCAAGGTTTTTGAACAGCTTTCAGTAAGTACCTCCAAAGGATCATTCCTGTGAAGTTTGGTCCAAATTGGCCAAGTATAAGTATAAACATATTTTATTGCATCATAAATCAAGCAACAGGTGGCCAAGTGGTTTAGGAGATGTCAATTGTCGACAGACGACGGACGTACGACGTACGGACGCGTGAGCACTGGCCTATCTGAATAGCTCACTGAGCACTATGTGCTCAGGTCAGCGAAAAATGTTTAAGCAACTTCTCCTCCTAAACAATATGTAGCAGGTGTGCGATCTAGGGCCATCATGGCCCTCTTGTTTAAACTTAAGTCCATATTTAGCACTTTTTTTTGCACTCGTAATCTTTTAGTGATTTTGTGATTTTTAGTGTCGCCACACTGTCCCAAAGGACCAGCTTTGGTAATGGAAGAAAACACAATTATGTTATTTCATAATACAGATTTAATGACAAGCTGACAGTTAATTGCTATAGGAACAGTAGTTTATCAAAACACAAGCGATCAAAGTAGGCCTGATATAGCTGAGTTAACACAGTTAAGCGAGAGTATTTTCCTATACATGTAGTTAACACTGCAGCACTGTTTTTAAGGCAACTTGATGGTCAGCCATAATCTGACCCTGTACAAACACAGGAGGCACGAATATGTGAAATTTTGCTTCCGAAGCTCTTCGTTTGAGACTCTCGAAGCCAAATATAAACATCTCCGGCCTGCAGGATCTTTTTGGGGCCCAGATCATCACAGTCCCTTCATCAATACACACTTGGACGTCCTTGTCCTACATACAATCATTGCAAAATACAAATACTTCCGGATTACTGTTTCTTAAGGATAAGGATTTTGAAATTTGACCTACACTGCCATTATCTCAGAAAACTTGGGACCTTCTTTATTCATTTGTACAAACTTGAAAGTCCTTCTAATGATAATAAAAATCTAATGTTGACACTTCTGGCTTATTGACTGACTGTTTGGGATTAAACATCGCATCAACAAATAATAGGTAATATGGTGACTGACAGAAGAGAACATTTTTTAAGTTCACATATCAACTCTCACTTCACAGAGACAAAAATATGAGAAATGGAACTAAAATCTTGTAACATGCTAGAATATCTAGATACATGACATCCAACTGCTTTGAGCCCTTTCAGTCACCTCTTACGACTGACTGGTTGATTGTTTCAGGTTAAATGTAGTACCAACACAAAATAGGTTATATGCCGACTGACAGGAAAGAACATTTCAGTTCAAAAATCACCTTTCATTTACAAAGTTTTAAAAATAGGAGAAATAGAACTAAAATCTCTTACAACACGTACATATAGCCAAACAGTGGTGACATTCTAACCACAGGGGTGTATTTTTTTTTTTTTTTCATTTTTGAGAAAAATTCTGGTAATTGCTAAAATAAACATTATTTCTAAATTATAAATTTGAAAATCCCATCATTGGAGCAACCAAGTATTGAGCTCCTTCACTTGTACATACTTTAAAGGGAGCCCCGTGTGGTACTGGGGCTTACAGCGTTACGACAGTATGGCCATGTGCATATCGTAAACAGCAACCAAAAGGGCACTTTACAAATATGGAATATCAGGTCTGGGTATTTCAGCAGATAGGAATTTAACTGAATTGGGTTCAACATCCCAACAACACATTATAGGTTATATGGGAACTGACAGGAGAAAACATTTAAGTTAGCAATCACCTCTCACAAACATCAACATAAAAATATGACAAACGGAATAGATGGGAATAATTTAATTCTATTTCTCATATTTATATCTCCATGTAAATGAGAGGTGATTTGTGAACTGATATTTTCTTTCCTTTCAGTCGCTATATGACATGGCCCTTACCAAGCTAAATTTAAATGTCACGTCCACTTATTAAATCTATCCAATCCAGGATTTCAATTAAATTTACGTTCATACGTTCAAAATTTGAAGAGTATAGATCACGATCAGATCTGCTATGGATCCATTCTGTATGCAAATAGGTAGGAAGTCATGCTAAGCACGATTTGGGTTATATAAATCAAATGTTCACTGACATTGTTCACTAACATTGTATTTTCATTGCAATGTATTTTGACCCAAAATCAATTAACCCTTATCCTGCCATATTCATCTTATGTTGCATTTGCAAGCAGTATAGATCCAGATCTCGGCTCCTGAAGGAGCCACCTGATCAGGATCTATACTACTTGCCATTCTTATTTTGAACTTAAAATACATGTAATTTATTACACTTATAGCTTGGATTGGTCATAATTCTCGAGTATGTGGGCTTTGTGGATTTTTGTGGCAGGCTAAGGGCTAACTATACAAACCAGTTGAAAAGATGCTATAGTGACAAACATGTGTTAAAGAACTTAAGTAGCTCACTGAATGTTGAAGTTAACTGGACAAATATTAGAAAAAGTTTGAATAATCACAGTAAACCATGTCAACCGGATAAGAAGTGTAGCAGGAGTTATGCGGAAATAAAAAAGTTTAACAGACAGGACAGTGGAGAGCACCATACCATAATACATCCCTTCTAAATAAGGGGTATAGCAAGAGCTGTCAGCAGACAGCATAGCTCATCTGGATCTAAGGACTAAATGCCCCTTTGGCCTATCGGGGGAGGAAGGCAGCATTAAGGTCATAGTTGTTATAGGGGAGGGGTGCTGCTGATAAAACTTTGGACCCATGTGTATCATCAAACTGAACATGAACCAAATCCAACACATGCTTTTGAAATCTGAGCTTTTAAAAAGCTTTAACATAAAGCTTTAGCGTAAAATTTGACTGTGACCTTGACCTTTCGGCCATCTGAATAAAAGTCTGGACCTATATCCATCATCATACCAAAAATGAACTAATTCAGTCATATAGTTTTGAAATTATGAGCTCTAGAAATTCTTAAACATGAAATTCCAGTCTGTTACCTTTACCTTAAAAGCATGGGCATATATTGAATCGCTGCTCTTTCACAGATTTTGTCCATTTTGCAAAAGCTGTTTGTCTTGTTTACTTTAGATTGCTACCTCGTCAATATAAACTGACCAAATGAGACAAGTCCTTGGGTACACAGCCTTATATAGGCAGAGAATAGTAGGACATCACTGCATACCTCCTTCAATATGAGACTCTCAACATATCAGTCAGCCCTCGTAAATTACCTTTTTTTATACAGCCTGTCTGTATGCTCAGAACAAGTCCTTTCATTGCAGTTATACACTGTAATCATTGCATACACAAATGAATGTTAGGTGATACAGACCTTTTTGACGGCATTCAATTGCATATATTTACATTTCCAGTGTAAAGTCTAATGTAAACCTATAGAAAACAACTGCGTTCATACTTCCATGAACGCATCGAATCGGATGATTTTAAGTGACATCATTCTAAACCATTGTTCTCTACGGGCGTTGATGACGTCAACGCTGCTCCGCTCGTTGTAGAAAAACAGCGTGTAAATGTTTTTCAACTTTAAAAAGTTGCCCTACAAGCATTTTTTCGCCCAGGGATGCGGGGCAAATAATGTAAATATGTAAAAAAAAAATTCTGCTTTTCATGAAAGTATGAATGACAGTGGGTCGCTAGCAAAGTTTACATGAACCCCTTCGGGGTTCATTTACTTTGCACGCGACCCACTGCGTTCATACTGCAGAAAAATAAATTTCATTTCTTAAATAAACAGCTTTTATCACTATGCAATAACATTATGGAATAATGGAAGGTTATAAAGAATTAAAAGACGAAAACATTTAACTAAAGGTATTAAAACATTGTTTTAAATAGGTGTTATTTTTTAATGGAGACCCTTTGTCATTCATGCAAAACAGAAGTGAAAGCAATGATCAGAAATCGATACAATGAACCCTAAGCTCCCATCAGAGACACCAAAGGGAAAGAAGCACAAACATGAAACAACAGACCTAATGGAAACATCAATAGCGGAAAGCCAAAAGGACAGTTACTTTCCCACAAAATGGCCAATAGGCTACCCACAATAAAATAATATAAGCATCACAAACACCCAAAGACAAACCATAACAAAAATAAACCGCGACAGAAGAACCGCCTTGGAACGGTCAGTGGAAACGAATTCCGCTGGGGGGTTAAATCGATATTAAGTGGCCACAGTCCTCGCCCATACTTCCGTCGCGATTTAGACAAATAATTTGTTCAGTCCGCATGAAGGCCTCCTAACTCATCAGTGCAACATCTCCGTGAACACAAATAATCAAACAACCACAGAGATGAAACAACGGTGAGGACTCAACAGCAAGAAACCACTGAAATGCTGGAGCACAAGGAAACCAACAGATAGACTCCGATGGGTCCGACCAGAAATAGAGCATCAGGCACCTGCCAACATTACCTTGAATAAGATCTCTCTAATTCTCAATAAGCCTTTATACTGGAACCGTCATAGAATCTGAGGCCTGACCCACCGGCGTGCAATTTAAAGAGGAAAGCAAAGTTGTCAACCGTGATTGGGTTAACGACCATGCATGCAGTCTGTCGTATAACATCTATGTTGTACCCAATCTTTTTATATAGAAGAATGATTTTACGAAATTGGGTGCTGAAGTCATTGCGGTTATATATTTTTCTGGATTTGAATACTAAGTCACCATAAAATTCGGGTTCCGATAGACCTTGTTGCAGGAGAGATTTAAGTCTTATATTGAATTTTGAAATTAAATCAGAATGACGTCTATAAAATTTTGAAAAGGCTTTGCGTAGTTGACTGCAATGCAAGGGTAAGCTACCTTCTTCAAGTTTAACCCTTTTTGTACAATATGGAATCTTCCACCTTATAAAAAGCACAGAAACATCTCAAAATTTAGGGGTGTCAGGTTGTTTTCTTCAAATTCGATTTGGGAAATGGTTGAACTTTTTGCAAACAGTGTAGGCTCTGACCAGACGCCGCCGCATTCTGTGGCATCTGATCTGGGCCTGCACTGTCTGCTGATTAACCGTTTCGGGGTTTCCAGTACAAAATGGGTTGTGATTACTTGTGTCTAAGTTCAAGTGCCGTTTGAAAAAAAAAAATTATATCCATCTTCTGGGTTAGACTTTAATTCATAAATATATTAGGTGTTGCGTTACTTATTTTACAAAGTTTAGTTTTCATTTTTCGGTGTTGTTCTTGTTCCTTTGCTTTGGAGTTAAACAATCAAGTTAACAATGACCTCATTTTCCAGGTCTGCACAGGATGATGGGTCAAATACCATCCAGATTAACCCATTTTGTACCAGATGGAATCTTCCTCCCCATATATAGCAGGACTCCATTTCAAGATTTAGGGGTTTCAGGTTGTGTTCTCTTCAAAATCTATTTGGAAATTGGCTGAACATTTTGCAAACAGTGTAGGCCCTGATCAGACGCCGCATTCTGTGGCGTCTGATCTGGGCCTGCATTGTTTGCAAACTACCTGTTTTGGGGTTTCCAGTACAAAATGGGTTAAGCTTGTGTGAATGATCTCTCTCATACGGGCTGGTGGAATTACCTTGAACTTGCATGGATATACTTGAACTTGCATGGAATTACCTTGAACTTGCATGGATATACTTGAATGTGCATTTTTGATGACCTTGACCTCATTTTCAAGGACAGTACATGATGACACTGGTCTAATATAAGCCAGATCTTTTTTTTTTTTTTTTTTTTTTTTAACTCTATCTCTTAAACTTGTGGCATTTGTATGACTAGAGCTGCGGCCCCCGCCCATAAGGGCTTGAAGAAATATATGGGCTGCATGATGCTTCTACGCAGAGCTGAATCTGGCCCGCACTCTAGTACTGGTAAACCGCTTGGAAGATCTAAGCCTGTCCAGGAACCGCGGTGCGAGGCGGACCGTCCATGCTTATAAACTCTATTGGTTTCATTGGGCGACAGGGCTTGAGATGTCATTTCATCTCAATGTCGGGTAAAAGTCCCACAAAATTGGAAGCAACGTCTCCAAAATGACCTTTACAGTGTTGACGGGGACGTTAAACCTCAAATCAAACAAACAAAAGAATGACTAGAGCTGATCTTATGCCTTTGGGTTGGTCAGCTTTTGGTGACTTTGATCTCATTTTCAAGGATTACAGGACAAAATGTGTAGTGCTGGTATAGCCCCTTGGGCAGTTTCATAAGAACCTGTAGGCAGTTATTTCTTTTTACATCCACTAACAACAGCGGCCACAAAAAGACAGGGGACCTCGCTTTAAAGACTCATCCGAAAGTCTGGAGAAGCCCGGAACATCATTTTAACAAGTCCGTGAAATGAACGCACCACTGAACCCCACTTTATGTAGAAAAAGCTAGGGTTTACTGGGGTATACATATTTTTTCTTATTTCTGCTCCAAGACATAGGTTGTGGGTACTTGTTAGAATGGCCTCAATGAGGCTGTTCTAACAAGTACCCATAACCTATGTTTGCATTATAGATAAAAAAAAGATATCACAGATTTTCATCAGAAAAGTAGACATTTTGGACATATGAAAAAAATACTTTATGTTGCGCGGGTGTGTTATCATAATGATCAAACATAGGCAGATTCTTACTAAACTGAAATGGCTGTGTCACTGAGTCATTATTACAAGTACATTTACAGTCAAGTTTGTTTGGGCTGTATCTTGGGGCCCCTTTTGGGTTAATTGTTACTTGACTGACACAGTTTGTTACTTAGGAACAATTAGAACTTAGGTTTTGGGTACCTTGACCTGAAGGGATTATTATAAGTTTTCAAATTTAACCAAAGTTAGCTTATTTGCACATGTAATGTGTTTGCTGTGCCCAAAATCTTCAATATATGTTTGTTTGTGTTCAGGTTTTACAACCCTATCAACACTACATATTTACCCGTAGGTCATTTTATAGATGTTGCTTCCGATTTTTAATCCGACATCGAGATGAAATGGCATCTCGAGCCTTACTGCCAAAATAAACGCTAGGGTTTCAGGAATGGTCCGACTCACACCACTTTTTATGCCCCCGTAGGAGGGCAAATAGTTTTTGCACTGTCCGTTTGTTTGTGGGTTTGTGTGTTAGTCCCCACCCTTTTGTGATGCAAACTACATGTACTTCCTCATTTCTTCACCGATGAGCTGAAACTTTGCGCATGCATTCCTTGTGAGGTGCAGGGGTGCCTAACACAATTTTCACATTGGTCCTATCATTTACGTCGGAGTTACGGCCCTTTATTTAAAAAAATGCGCTAAAAAACTTGTGATGCGAACTTCTTCCACATGTCTTCACCGATTGAGCCTCACTCAATTTTCACATTGGTCCTATCATTTACGTCGGAGTTACGGCCATTTATTTTCTAAAAAATGCGCTAAAAACCTTGTGATGCGAACTTCTTCCACATTTCTTCACCAACTGAGTTGAAACTTTGCACATGCATTTCTTGTGAAGAACACAATTTTTACTTTGGTCCTATCATTTACGACGGAGTTATGGCCCTTTATTTTCTAAGAAAAAGTGCGCTAAAACTCCTTGTTTTTTAAAAGTTTAACATTGGCCATAATTTTCTATTTATATGTGATAGCTATATAGGGCTTTCATATTTCACATGTGCATTGCTTGTCATAAGACCTTTCTAGTGGTACCATAATTTTTGACCTCGTCACCTTGACCTTGACATTAAACCTACCTACTTTTTAAAAGCTTTAACATTTGCCATAACTTTCGAGTGGGAAGAGGTAAGGCTTTCATATTTCACATGTGCATTCCTTGTCACAATACCTTTTTAGTGGTACCATCAATTTTTATCTCGTGACCTTGACCTTTGACCTACTTTTTTAAAAACTTTAACATTGTCCATGACTTTCTATTGGTAAGTGATAGGGCTTTCATATTTCACATGTGTATTCTTTTTCACAAGACCTTTCTATTGGTACCATAATGTTTGACCTCGTGGCCTTGACCTTGATATTTGACCTACTTTTTAAAAACTTTTATTTCATAACTTTCGATTGGTAAGTGGAATGGCTTTCATATTTCACATGTGCATTCCTGGTCACAAGGCCTTTTTAGTGGTACCATAATTTTTGACCTCGTGACCTTGATATTTGACCTACATTTTAACAACTTTAACATTGGCCATAACCTTCGATTGTTAAGTGTTAGGGCTTTCATATTTCACGTGTGTATTCTGTGTCACATGACCTTTCCAACGATCCCATAAATTTTGACCTTGTGACCTTGAACTACATTTTTAAGACGAGCATTGGCCATACCTTTCGATTGCTTAGTGATACTGCTTTCATATTTATCATGCGCTCTCCGGGGGCATCAGTGTTTCACAAACACATTTTGTTCTGGACAGTCTTCATCATCATCAACGGATTTTTGATTAACGTGCGGGAACAAGGGCAATGTCCACATAAGTGGCCCCCTTCCAGGTAGCTGGCTTGCTGCACGCACCGCAGATCTTACACCAGATCTCCAGGCTTGTCTATCATGAGGACCAATAGCAGTGAGCTTCCATTCTCTGTCCCACAAAATTGGAAGCAACGTCTCCAAAATGACCTTTACAGTGTTGACGGGGACGTTAAACCTAAAATCAAACAAACAAAAAAAAAAACAGGTCATCATGGGCTTTCTAGGTCCCCGCTTTCCACCTATATATACCTGTATGTCACAGGCAGTCTTGACTGCACTGTTGAGTGTTCCACATGTCCATACCAGAGGAGTCTTCTCTCTTTCAGGATGAGGTCCAGTTACTCAATGCCAATATGCTAAAGTAACTCACTGGACCTGATGGTGACAGCGTCCTGTGGCTTGACATTGCAGTTCTGTCTGATCATTGCCCTGTCATTCCGAATGACGTTGAAGGTTAGGCTTTGTCAATGGTCATGTCTCACTGGCATGGAGCATTGCGCTCCGCGCACAAGAGCTGTACACACGGCCACGTGTCTTGAACGAGATATGGCGGGAAGAGAGAACTGGTAGCAACTCCTTGAATTTCTTGCAGGCTGTTTTCACACGTGATGTGGTTGGAAGGTCGCAACCACCCGCTGCTGAGAGCATATCACCTTGGTAGCAAAAGGAAGCTACAACCTCCAGCTTGTCGGATCCGACTTGGATTTTTGTGTTCACGGAGATGTTGCAATGATGAGTTAGGAGGCCTTCATGCGGACTGAACAAATTATTTGTCTAAATCGCGACGGAAGTAAGGGCGAGGATTGTGGCCACGTAAAATCGATTTAAGCCCCCCAGTGGAAATCTTCCACTGACCGTTCCAAGGCGGCTCTTCTGTGGCGATTTATTTATGTTGTTGTTTGTTACTTACTGTGTGTATCACTTGTGTCTTTTGGTTTTGGATGGCCATATGGCCATTTTGTGGGAAAGTAACTGTCCTTATGGCCTTCCTTTGTTTAGGTTTCCATTATGGTCTGGTCGCTTAATGTTTGTATTTCTTTCCCTTTGGTTTCTTTTATGGGTGGAGTAGGTTAATTGTATCAATTCCTGATCTTTGTTTTACTTCTACTTGGGACTTCCCTCTGTGTTCTGCCATCCAAGGGGCCGTGTACACCTGTAATCAGGGTCCTCTTTTTATTTGGTTTTGGTTTTACGGCCCTTTCAAGATTATTTCACTCATATCGAGCCGACCGTTAATCAGAGGTGGGCGAAAACCGGGGTACCCGGAGAAAAAACACCTAACCTTCCGTTGATCAGGGTCCTCTATCAAGCGCTTGAGCCCACTGCATTTCTTGTGCACCCAGAGCTTGCAGCCATTACAAAAGATACTGTTGCTGCCCAATTCAATGCGCCATACAGCGCATGGATACTGGCCTGTACTTTGCAGGAGGTCCAGATCTGTACCACAGATCATGATCTGTGTCTTTCCTGTTTTCACTCTCAGCCCTTTCGCCTCCATTGCGTCTTTCCAAGTTAAGAGCCTCCTGACACATTCCTCAAGGGTTTCAGCTATGATGACAAGGTCATCAGCATACAGGCCCTCCAAGGGGACTCCAGAGTGGAGCTCGCATGACAAGGCTTCAAGCACAATGGTGAAAAGCATTGGGGTGAGAACAAAGCCTTGATGAACACCCACCATCGCTTCGAATTCTTCACTGTAACCATCACCAACATGGACACGGCTCCGAGCATTAGCATACATCCCTTGGACCAGTTGCACAATCCACTTGTCCACTCCCAAGTATTTTTAGTGCCCACCAGATGATTTTCTGAGGCACTCGATCAAATGCCTTCTTCAGGTCTACAAAAGCCATTAGAGTCTCCTGTTGGCCGCCAGATACTTCTCTTGCACCTGCCGTACACAAAAATTGCGCCTGTTGTGCCTGTTTCTGGGACAAAGCCAAACTGGGAAACGTCAATGGACACCAACTGCCTAATGAGGCCATCCACAATCCTCTCCAGGACTTACATCTGTTCTGTCAGCTTGAGACCACGTTAGTTGCCCCGTTCCAATGCATCGCCCTTGCCCTTGTAGAGACAGACAATGAAACTCTGTTCCCAGTCAGAGGGTACCTTTCCATCACGGATGATTTTAGCTGCAAGGTTCCGGATCATCGAGGCACCAACATCACCTGCAGCTCTTATCATCACCACTATGCCAGAAGGGCCCAGTGCTTTGCCAGTCTTCATCGGAGATATAGCCTTCTTATCCATATCAATAGTGATTGGGATGGGCAGCCCTTCCACTCGTGGTTCATCACAGGTGGTCTGGGTCCCAGTCAAACTCAACATTGAGTAGCCTTTGGTAGTGTTCTAACCAGGCCCTCTGTATTGAGTCTTCACTCAATGACATCTCCCCTGCATCATTTTTACTGGTTTGTCACCTACAACATCGGCATTCTCGCTTCTCATCTGGTTAGCAAGGCGGTATACTGACGACTTAGGGTAAATATTCTTGTAGATCTCCTCAGCTTCTTGGCCAGCATGGTGCACTGCACGTCTGGCTATGCGTTTGGCCACAAAGTATGATGCTCAAGTGCCCTTACCAGTCTTCCATGCCTTAAAGGCTTGCCGCTTGGCTGCAATGACCTATTAACATGCTCATTCCACCACCAGGTGGACGCCAGCTTGGTGACCCTTCTTAGCGGTTCAGCAGTACTCAAGATCAGTCTGTTTCAGCTCTGCAGGGAAGTACCATGGAGCCAAATCTATTTTTCTCTAAGGCACCTGCCCATCAGACTTGGAGAAATAGATAGGGCTGCATGGTGCCTCCACTGACTGCACATGAGTACTGTTAAACCGCTAAACTAGAGCGTCTAAGCCTGTCCAGGCAAAGTGGTGCAAGTTGGACCGACCCGGCATATAAACCTTTTGTTTGGGCCCTATGCTTCAGATGTCATTTCATCTCAGTTTTGGGTAAAAGTCCCACAAAATTGGAAGCAACATCAACAAAATTTCCTAAAAGTGTTAATGGGGATGTAAAACCTTAACTCAAACAAAAAGTCTTTTTCTCCAACCCCTGATGGACCGCGGGCTGCCCCTTTATATCTACCTTGGCAGAATATGCATAACAAACCATTCACCGACTGCGTCAAAGATTTGACTCTTTGGCTCAGTAGTTACAGTCTTGGATTGTCACCCGAATGGCTTGGGTTTGAATCCAACCAGAGGTAGAAATTTTTTCAGCTATTCCTTTGTTATGGCTTTCATGCTGTAAGAATTTTTGAAAGGCTTTAGTCAAACCTTCAGCAATTCATTGGAACTCTGACCCTGATCTTTACTCTGTTTTTTTACCACTGTCCTGCTGAATAAATATATTTTGCCAGAACCAATCAAATTACTTGATATAATGTGTTCAGTCAAACTTGCAAGCTGTTGATCTTTATCAGATGGCTTCTCTGAAGCTATCTGATATGGATTTATATGCAAAAGTAGAGCATAGCTTGGCTCAGCAATACAAGGTTAATGTCAGCACAGGACAATGCATTTTGTTTTATGTTTGTTGTTTGCTCAGCTGAGCACAAAGTGCTCAAGGTGAGCTTTTGGGACACTATGATGTCCATCCCGTCTGTCAGTCTTTGCTTGTGTGCATTCTAGAGAGCACAGTTTTGATCCAATCTTTATGAAACTTTACCAGAATATTTGTTTAGATAATATCTCAGAAAAGTTCAAATATAGGTCATGTCCAATCAAAAAGTAGGTCACTAGGTCAAATTTTGTTAAAACCTTATGTGTCCCCTAGAGGCCACAGTTTTGCTTCAATCGTCATGTGTAGAAGCCTTCATGGTGTATTGGTTACACTACTCGTCGTGTAAACCAGGGATCGCAGGATTGATACCGGGCTTCTTCAAACTTTTGGTTGAGTCTTTAAACAGAGGTCCCATCTCCGTATGACCTTAGCTGTTGGTGGGACATAACACTCAAACACTCACTCACTCAATCTTCATGCAACTATACCAGAATGTTGTCTGGATTATATCTCGATCAGATTTGAATATGGGTCATGTTTTGCTGCCTTATTAACGTAAAGAATACGGACCTTATAATGACAGTAAAAAAAGCACCAAAAATATCGTGATTACGAAAATTTTGCAATTTTTGCATGCACATCGTGAAAATCAAGCAGTACATGTGTCAAACCATACCGTATTTATCAAATGAAAAAGTTAGTCATTTTTACCTTAAAGAAATCAAAGTTCTAAAAGTGGTGTGTTTTCATTGAATCTGAGTATAATAAGTTCCTGTTCACCACAACTTAAGAAAAGGTTCAATTAATATTATTCTACTTTGATTACACAGAAAACTCAAATAACTGAATCCTGATAAATTGTTTTTTTTTTAAATAGTATAGATCCAGATCAGCTGGCTTACCAGAAGCCAGCTGATCAGGATCTGTACTGTTTTCTGCTTCTGAATTCAAAGTAAAAACTGAAATCATGCAACACAATCGGCTGAAATATTGGGGAGAAGTGTAGCATATTCAGCATGGCGAGGGTCAACCCTTGTCCTGCTGAGTCTGAATATGTCTTTCAAACAATGTAGAGCCAGATCAGATGGCCATCTGATCAGGAAGTACATTGTTTGCCATTCAGTTTATGAATTTGTTGCAATAATTTGCATCAAGTAATCTGATATGTTGTATTCAGTAGTGAGTGTGGCAGATTAAAATTATCAGCATTCTGAGGGTGAAGAATGCATTCTCAAAGGTGCTGATGTTAGCGTTGACTGCTAGTTAACCCTTTTTGTTCCTCTTTATATATAGGAAGTGTCCACTTCAAAATTTAGGTATGTCGGGTTGTGTTTTCTTCAAAATTTACTTGGAAAATGGCTGGCTTTAGCAAACAGTGGAGGCCCTGATCAGACACCACGTTCTGCGGCATCTGATCTGGGCCTGCCCTGTTTGCAAGGGTACCCATTATGGGGTTTCCGGTACAAAATGGGTTAAACCTGACAGTACCATTTTTTCTTATTTTTGGAAGAAAATGAGACGGGAAATATTATTGAACCGTATTCACATAAAATGTCAATTTACCCTGAAAAAATACAATGCTGTGCTTGGCGCTTCAAAAGTTTTTTTTCAGTTTAATGGCCAAGTCAACGATTTTAAGGTCATATTAAGTCCTGTACATTGTAAATTTTACCTCGCAAGAAAAAAAAAGAACTTTTAAGATGAAAATATTGTAATATTTTTCTTACTTCTGCGCAAAATATAGATTGTGGGAACACGTTAGAACCGCCTCATCAAGGCGGTTCTAACTAAAACCAATAATCTATATTTTAGAGCAGAAAAAGGAAAAATAAGGTTTACCCCTGTGAAACCCAGTTTTACAATATAAACCTGGGGTTCAAAGGGGGTCTGAATTATATAGCCTCGTTTTCGTGACGGAAAAAAAGTGGATAGCAATAACAACAAAAACTCTTTCAACATTGTCCGTATATATATATAGTTTAACTATTGACTGGCATTTATTTCAAGATGAAAAAGTATTAATTAAATCACTATACTACATGTATATATCCAACAGATTTATGTGTAACAACAAATAGCAAAACTTGAGCAAATAAAAAACAAACAAGAGGGCCCAATGGCCCTATATCGCTCACCTGTTTACCGGAAAATCATTAGTGTAGGAGACCACTTGATGAAACCTGCCAACTTTTCAAATTTTTCATGGGGGAAATTCTGCGTGTCACGGCATTTTTCAATGGAATAGAGCGCGGAGCATAGAGCTGATGACCGACTCAGTATAGGAAGATAGATAGATAGAATATTTTCCCCAAAATTTCCATGGGGGAGATTTTTTTTCAAACTAGTAGACACACTCCAGTCCACGAGTACAATCAGAAAAATTGCATGTTTACATTTTATGTATTATCCAATAAATCACTGGTATAATACTTAAGCTTCAATAATTAACAGTATTTGCAATAACTAAAGATTGTCTGTCTAAAATTAGGTTCTTTTACTCAGTAACAGTTTTCATGCAAATGCAAGGAGTGCTTAATGTCTGACTGTAACAGCCTTTTATTTTGCAAAACAATTGTTTCTGAAGTGTTAGAACACTCGTTACCAAATAATAATACAATTCTTAGTTTGAGAGATAAAAACTACGATTTTCGTTGTCACGAAAATACGTGACATTGCTCAATGATAAATATTTACTTTCATTACATCTGGGAGAGATTAGATAATTGTTCAAACATACTTACATGAAAAGATCAGCAAAGGGCATCCCTGTTCATGCTCATACAGAGAGAAAACTGTTGGCAACTTGCATTTGTTTGTGGGAAAGAGTAATCTATCATTGGGTTAAAAAATAGTCAATACAGCTAAAAATATACTCAGGGTTTTTCCATCTCCAAAATAGATAGTGAAGAAATCCAAGATATTCCAAATGACTCTCCACAAACAATATGGCTGATAAAAATACCAAGCGTGAGGAGGTGGAAAAATCGTGATTTTTGCCTTATTTTGGCAACACGATCGTGAGGTCAAAATGCATGGAAAAATCGTGAAACTCACTCCTAATGGGTGAAAGTTGGCAGGTATGCCTGTCTACCGGAAAATCATTAGTGTAGGACACTTGACATTGCTACACTAAATATATAAGCTCTGGGCCTTACGGCTTCGGAGAAGATTTTTGAAGCTTTTTTTCCATTATAAGTCTAAAGGAGCTAAGGGGCAGGGGTGTGGCCCATTTGGATCCCAGGGGCAGGGTTAGCAGGACTTATGTAGGTGACTATTTTATATTGCTAGATACAAAATACCTAAGCTCTGTGCTTCACAGTTTCGAAGAAGAAGAGATTGTTTAAACTTTTTTTCCATTACGAGTCTATGGGAGCTTAGGGGCCCCGGGGCGTGGCCTATTTGGACCCAAGGGCATGATTGGTAGGATTTATGTAGGTGACCACTTGCCGTTGCTACATGCTAAATATCTAAGTTCTGGGCCCTGTGGTTTCCGAGAAGATTTTTTAAGCTTTTTTCCATTATGAGTCTATGGGAGCTAAGGGGCTCCGGGGTGTGGCCCATTTGGACCCCAGCGGCATGATTGGCAGGATTTATGTAGGTGACCACTTGCCGTTGCTACATGCTAAATATCTAAGCTCTGGGCCCTGTGGTTTCAAAGAAGAAGATTTTTGAAGCTTTTTTCCATTATGAGTCTATGGAAGCTAAGGGGCTCCGGGGTGTGGCCCATTTGAACCCCAGGGGCATGATTGGCAGGATTTATGTAGGTAACCACTTGCCGTTGCTACAGGCTTAATATCTAAGTTCTGAGCCCTGTGGTTTCAGAACGCCCCCGCCCATAGGGGCTTGCAGAAATATATGAGCTGCATGATGCTTCCACGCAGAGCTGATTCTGGTCCGCACACTAGTACTGGTAAACCGTTTAGAGGATCTAAGCCTGTCCAGGAACCGCGGTGCGAGGCAGACCGTCCATGCTTATAAACCCTATTGGTTTCATTGGGCGACAGGGCTTGAGATGTCATTTCATCTCAATGTCGGGTAAAAGTCCCACAAAATTGGAAGCAACGTCTCCAAAATGACCTTTACAGTGTTGACTGTAAAGGCGTGGCCCCTTTGGACCCCAGGGGCATGACTGGCAGGAATTATGTACTTGACCACTTGCCATTGTTACAAGTTAATTATCTAAGCTCTAGGCCCTGTGGTGTCATAATGGGAAAAATTTAAAGTATCTTCTTCTCTAAGTCTATGGGAGCTATATGTTGCCATGGCAACCAGAATTCCAATCTGATCAGCCCAAAAACCTTTCCCCCTACCTGATTATGTTTCACATGGAATTTGATCAAGATTGGTCATGGGGTATTAGAGATATACTTATTTGAAATTGTTAACGGACACATGTACGGACGCATGCACACACGACGGACAAAATGTGATCACAAAAGCTCACCTTGTCACTATGTGACAGGTGAGCTAAAACATGTATATAATAACGATTACCTTCAATTTCGTTCTAACAGATTCAAGTAAGGAGAAGGAATAAACCTGAATAAAACTACAGTAAAATTCCTATATTAAGACCACCTTTGGGACTGTTCAAAAGTGGTCTTTAAGACCACTTTGAACAGTCCCAATGGTGGTCTTCCATTAGAGTACATTGGATGTAGAAAACAAAAAGAAAATGTAGTTGAAAACATTCAAATATGCTTTTAAAAGCATAATTTGTTTTAATTTTAGGTGGTTTTTATAGGAGAATTTCACAGTATTTTCCACCCTTTATTAATCCTTATCCTGCTGAATCAATTAGATTAGCAACATGATATTTCTAATGTAAAATTAATTTTAATTAATAATATACCTACCCATCACTACAATTTAAGCCTTTTCACCAGACGCAGGCCTGGGTCAGTCTGACAAAAAAAAATCTAGCCAGAAATGCCACCGGCATGTCCCTTTTCCAGTGACCTCCCTAGTGTAGAGTCCTGATTGGTCGCTGATGTCACATGACCTATCAGACCAATGGGTAGACGATACAGGTCACATGAAAACCAACCAATCAAAATTGCTGGTTCATTTCACAAACTGCATGACAAACATGCCATCTGATCTGGATCTACACTGTTTGAAAAGGTAGGGGTTGTCATGTTCAGCTGGATAAGGGTTAAATTAAATTCTTTCCTTTAAGGATTCTTCCAGTGCTATATGTTGGACTGGTCCATTTGTCATATAGGGGGGTCAGGCCTACCCTTAAAGGTGCCTGTATAAGTCATAGCCCCTTGAACACCATGTTTATATAGTAAAACTGGTTTACAGGGGTAAACCTTATTTTTCCTATTTCTATTCTAAAATATAGATTGTGGGACCTGGGCCTGCACTGTTTGTCAAGGTACCCCTTTAGGGTTTTCCAACAGTTAAGAGAAGACACTATTTTCAGAAGAGCTTAATTTATTGCAAAGTGAACATGAATCAGAACTTTGTCTTCCTTCTAAACTGGCAGGTGTCTCCAAATATTGAGTGCTGCATTCACAACTGATTGATTCAGATCAAATTTGGTTTAACATCCCCATCAACACTAAAAAGGTCGTTTTGGAGACAGTGCTTCAAACTGAGATGAAATGACATCCCAAGCCCAGCTGCCCAATGGAAGCAATAGGGTTTATATGGATGGATGGTCCAACTCACACTGCTCTGCCTTGGCAGGCTTAGACCCTCAAAACAGTTTACCAGTTCTCATGTGCAGTTGATTTCAGCTCTGCATGGAAGCAACATGAAGCCCAATCTATTTGTCCAAGCCCAAATGGGTGGAGGGGGGGGGGGACCTTCAGATCTGGATCAGACTGTCACATTTTGGATCTAGTGCCAATGCAATCTGATCTAGATCAACTTGACATGCATCAACCCGAACCAGATTGGTTGAAAAAACCTTTAAGAGTAGACACCCTTTAGAGATTTTGTTCTTTAAGAGCCAACATCTATGGAGGGATTCTGATTCCAGTCCCAAAATGTGTCTTCCTTAAGGAAAAATATGCCAGATTCATTCAATTCCACTGGACACTCTGCCGGCTGGGTAGTTGTTTTTTGTTTTGTTTTTTTCAACAGACATTTAAAAATATTTTTTCTTATTTTTCCCAGAAAACAGGATTGGACATTTTATGCAATTATTTGCATGAAATGTTGAACAGGAACAGGATTTGACATTTTATGCAAATTGTCTCCTATCAAGAGACATATTGCATGAAATGTCAAATCCTGTTTTTTGGGGAAAATACGAAAAAAATACAAACAATTTGTTGTCTGCTAAATTAGCCCAGAGAGTGGTAAAATTTAACCCATATATGCCAAGTGACTCTTTTCTGGGACATTGGCAAACTGTGCATACCCAGATCAGTCAGATCTGGGTC
>OY757020.1:111352044-111437777 GCA_963580285.1 Lucinisca nassula | reverse complement strand
AAACCAAAGGGCCCCGGGGCGGGGGCATTTTTGGCCCCAGCACTGTAATTTGAACAATCTTGGTAGGGGTCAACTAGATGAAGCTTCATACCAAATATCAAAGACCTGGGCCTTGTGGTTTCAGAGAAGAAGATTTTTAAAGATTTTCCCTATATAAGCCAATGTAAAACCAAAGGGCCCCGTGGCGGGGGCATTTTTTGTCCCAGCACTATAATTTGAACAATCTTGGTAGGGGTCCACTAGATGAAGCTTCATACCAAATATCAAAGTCCTGGGCCTTGTGGTTTCAGAGTAGAAGATTTTTGAAGATTTTCCCTATATAAGCCTATGTAAAACCAAAGGGCCCTGGGGCGGGGGCATTTTTGGCCCCAGCACTATAATTTGAACAATCTTGGTAGGGGTCCACTAGATGAAGCTTCATACCAAATATCAAAGACCTGGGCCTTGTGGTTTCAGAGAAGAAGATTTTTAAAGATTTTCCCTATATAAGCCAATGTAAAACCAAAGGGCCCCGTGGCGGGGGCATTTTTCGTCCCAGCACTCAAATTTGAACAATCTTGGTAGGGGTCCACTAGATGAAGCTTCATACCAAATATCAAAGTCCTGGGCCTTGTGGTTTCAGAGAAGAAGATTTTTAAAGATTTTCCCTATATAAGCCTATGTAAAACCAAAGGGCCCCCGTGCGGGGGCATTTTTGGCCCCAGCACTATAATTTGAACAATCTTGGTAGGGGTCCACTAGATGAAGCTTCATACCAAATAACAAAGACCTGGGCCTTGTGGTTTCAGAGAAGAAGATTTTTTAAGTTTTTGGTGAAAAAAATCTGTTTTTGGCTCCTGTGACCTAGATGTGCAACGGACCGGAACCATTTGACCCATATTCAAACTTGACCGAGATATTGTCATGATGATCATTCTGAGCAAGTTTGATTAAGATTGGACCAAAATTGTGGCCCCTAGGGTGTTCACAAGGTTTTTATATGATTTGACCCGCTGACCTACTTTTTAACCCGATATGACCCATATTCGAACTGGACTGAAATATTGTCACAATGGTCATTCTGAGCAAGTTTCATGATAATTGGACCAAAACAGTGGCCTTCAGAGTGTTCACAAGGTTTTTCTATGATTTGACCTACTGACCTACTTTTTGACCGGACATGACCCATATTCGAACTTGACCAAGATATTGTCATGATGATCATTCTGAGCAAGTTTGATTATGATTGGACCAAAATTGTGGCCTCTAGGGTGTTCACAAGGTTTTTCTATGATTTGACCCGCTGACCTACTTTTTAAGCCGACATGATCCATATTCAAACTTCACTAAAATATTGTCACAATGATCATTCTGAGCAAGTTTGATGATGATTGGACCAAAACTGTGCCCTCTAGAGTGTTCACAAGGTTTTTCTATGATTTGACCTACTGACCTACTTTTTCACCCGACATGACCCATATTCGAACTTGACCGAGATATTGTCATGATTATCATTCTGAGCAAGTTTGATGATGATTGGACCAAAACTGTGGCCTCTAGTTTGTTCACAAGAAAAAGTTTACGCACGACGGACGACGGACGACGCACGACGACGCCGGACATCTTACGGTCACAAAAGCTCACCATGACCTTCGGTCAGGTGAGCTAAAAAGTTTACACACACACACACACACACACACACACACAGAAAAGACAAAAACTATATACCCCTTCGGCATACATAGTATGCCGGGGGTATAATCAGCAGAAGGAGAATGATCATAGAAAATATTTCAAAATCAATTTCCATGAAAGTATGCGACCAAGCCTGGTTTCGAACCCGCAACCTCTGGCTTCTCAGTCAGACACACTATGGACTGCGCTACGCGGTCCGGTCTAAAACTGGTTGTGGCAAAGAAACTGTTACTCTATTTATAGTAACAGTAGCCCTGCCTATAATGTGATCACTCCCAAAACCAATTTCATCTTTCCGCTTCACAAGAAGAATGCATACATAAAGTTTCCAGTTAACAACTGAAATAGAACTTGTGTGAATGAGCAAAAACTTTTTTTGTTATGTATACATGTAGTAGTAACAAAGCAATCACACATAAAACAAATTTGAACCGTCAATTCAATTGGAGTCCTGAAAGCATATATAAAATTTTGAGTTGATACCACTAATAGAACTTGAGTTATAAACTGCATTTCTATCTTAAGTAACAGTAGCTCTCACGCCTTACACAAATCGCAGCCTTCCTCTCCGTAGGCGGAAAACATGCATACAGTTTCACGTCAATACCTCAAACAGAACTAGAAAATTTTCTATATTTAGTAACAGTAGCTCCACCAACCATGGGATCAAGCCTCAAACCAATCCCAACCTTCCTCTCCATAGGAGAAACACATACATAAAGTTGCAAGTTGATACCTCAAGTAGAACTTGTTAAATGCCCTTTTGAGCACTGGATCTGATAATGCACTATTACTACAGGTATTCAGATTTTTCAGTACTTTAGTAAAGCCATGGAAGCTGTTGCTCATATTTTGCTAAAGTAAAGTGTGTTATCTCATTCTGGTACATGCAGGCACCTTTTTCTGAATCCCAACAAGAAATATAAAGTTTAAAATCAGCATAGCTAATTTCACTGAAATCAGTGGAAATCTTCCACTGACCGTTCCAAGGCGGCTCTTCTGTGGTGATTTATTTATGTTGTTGTTTGTTACTTACTGTGTGTATCACTTGTGTCTTTTAATTTTGGATGGCCATATGGCCATTTTGTGGGAAAGTAACTGTCCTTATAATGGCCTTCCTTTGTTTAGGTTTCCATTATGGTCTGGTCGCTTAATGTTTGTATTTCTTTCCCTTTGGTGTCTTTTATGGGTGGAGTAAGTTAATTGTATCAATTCCTGATCTGTGTTTTACTTCTACTTTCCAACTGCAGAGAACCTAAAGCTGCTTTCTTCGCTACGCACATTTTTACATTAATTGTGACCATTAAAATATATAGTTTTTTTTTTTTTTTTTTACATTAAAATTTTATTCTGCTTGGGTGGTGGGGGGGATTTCAAACCTTTTGAGTGGGGACAGAAACATACTTTTTGGGAGGGGGAGTATTGGCCCCAAAAATGGTGATGTGGGTGCCCTGGGAACTGGTCACGTGTATACATTTGATTTCGGGAGTCTGCAACCAACTTTCTAAAGATACTGTCTGGAAATAAGGGTTTTGCAATAAACCAAAATCAATATGCTTCCTAATAATAGACCTATGATCTATAAGCTAGCTTATAATTGTCTAGAAATGAGTGTTCCAAATGCACAAACTTACAACTGGACTAAGCAAAAGTACTATGTTGCATAACCTGCATAAAACTGTTATTGATTGAAAATGGGCTTTTTACTTCAGAACTTCAGGCGATTTTCTACTATTCCTCAGGGGCCGAAAAAGGGCCCCATTCCCAACTGAAAATAGCCTTTATTTTTCCCAATTTAATTAAAAAATTCCCAAATTGATGAGAGAAAAAAAAAACAACACAAAGAAACATCTTCTGAGACACTGCATTGCTAACTGAAACTTCAAACAGTCATTTCTGAAACATCAGATCAGTAAACAGTCACAGAAGATAGATATGGTTGCTTGAATGAAGCAGTAATTCTTGTTCCCAAGTTCACTACCTTTGTCTTTAATTTCCCAAATTTAGTAATTTTCTTGCTATTTTTCCCCAATTTAAGTCAGGGGCCTTTTCCCAATATACCTGGATAAGCCCTGCTTCCTCATAATTTATTTATTATACTTCTTTGTTAAGTAAGAATTACTTTGAGCAAGCAACATGAACTGACTTACCAATGTAGTCATTAACAAATCGCATTTCAAATCCATCTGGATCTGTGCTGGATTTGAAGTACTCCTTTGCTTTATCCAAAGGCTTTATTCTTTTCTGTCTCATCACCAAATGCCTGAATAACATATATGCAACACTCTCATCTATCTTGCCTTTTTAATAATAGAACAATTTGCTTCAAGAACAGTTTGGTTTCGGTTTACATGTAAGATTATCATTCTGATGATCGTGAATAAATTTTGTGCTGGAAGCCTAGAACCCTGTAATCAAATCCATTTGTGACGATCACTTATTAAGAGTCCCTGATCGGTATAACAAGCCTCCTGTGCATAACACATAAATAAACTACATTTCACTAACAAAAAATATACAAACAAGAGGCCAATGGGCCACAATGCTCACCAGAGCTCATGGGGCCACTGCCCACTGGCAGCAATGTATTTTATTTAACCATGGAAGTCCTTTGCCCAAGGACGCTACAGATAAAATTTGGACCTAATCAGCCTAGTGGCTTCAAATTCTGATGTCCCTTGAATGTGTTGTTGCAGGACAACAGATGACAAATGACAATTTTCCATCTGTGGAAACCAATAGGCCAAAAACAACATTATTACAGGAACATTTCTATGAAAGTGTGAATACAGTAAAATTCCTATATTAAGACCACCTTTGGGATTGTTCATACTGGTCTTTAAAACCACAACTGAATAGTCCCAAAGGTGGTCTCTGATCAGAGGACACTATTATGTAGAAAACACAAAGAAAGAATAACTGCAGCCTATTAAATAAGCTTTTAAAAAACAGAATTACCGTATTGGCTCTAATTACCGCACCGTGCCCTTGGTTTTTTCAAAATCGTGTCAAAAATCATGGTGAAATATCTACCTAATTAGCACACACTTAATACGAAAAAATAGCTTCTGAGATGATGCATACTGATATTTAACAGGATGGAAAAGGATACTTAAGCATTGCCATCACTGTTGAAGAAATAATGGTAAGTTTTTTTATAGATTTACTGTGACAGCTCCAAGGGGAGGTTACTGTAAAGTGTGCGCTTAGGCATTTCCTTTTCATAAATAGCTTATAGGAGCATGTGCGGTAATTAAGACGAATACGGTAGTCTTAATAGCGGAATTTTACTGTATCTTGAAAGGCATTAAATTAAATGTCATTTTTCAATTTTCCCCATTGTAAGTCAGTGGAAACTTACCTGTAACTTGCCATAGTAAACAAACCAAAGAGCCAAATTCCATAAACCAGAGCTCAGGTGGACCCTGCCCAATGGCAGCCATGTATTATAACATGATATGATCCAAATCTACCAATTATAAATGTCCCAAACAAACCCCATACCCAAATGAGCACCCATGTGGACATTATCTGAAATATTAGGCATTTTATAGAGAGGGTGGGGCATGAACCCGATGGAGCCCTGGTTGGTGTCACTAAATGCTTCTTATCAAAAGGAACAGATACATATACGGTTTAGCAGTGGGGATATGTATGGTTCCTAAGATGTAAGGCCTTTTAAGATATGGAGGGATTCGGCATGGCAGATCCCAGAAAAGCACAAGATTGTTGTCACTGAATACGTCTTATCATAAGGGCCAAGAGTATATATATGGTTAAAGGGTGGGGATATGAATGGTTTCTGACCTATGGGGCCCTTTTATCAAGTGGCAGGGAGAAAAATGGCCCCTGGGGACCCCACAAGACGGCATGACTGAATGTGTCTAATAACAATGAACAAGAATATATGTATGTGATTATAGGATGGGTATTTGAATGGTTTCTGAGATATGGCCTATTATGAAGTGGAGTCTTATCATAAGGAACAAGAATATATATGGTTAAGGGGTGGGGATCTGACCGGTTTCTGAGATATATGGAAATAATAAAGTAAAGGGGTGGGGCATGGCACAAGGAACAAGAATATATATGGTTTAAGGGTGGGGCTCTGAACAGTTTCTCAGTTATATGGTCTTTTGTAAAGTCAAGGGGTGAAGCATGGCCCAGGCACGCCGGGGTGACCCTAGGTTGGTGTCACTAAATGTGACTTATCATAAGGAAAAAGAATATATATGGTTTAGGGGTGGGAATCTGTAAGATTTCTGGAATATTTGACCTCTTATGAAGTGGAGGGGGTTGGGCATGGCCCCTGCACATCCTGGGGGACCCCCAAGTTGGTGTTACTGAATGCAACTTATCATAAGCAGGGATTTTCCTAGTGCAAATTTGGGGCCGGTAATCGGCCCCTATTTTTCCCAATTTAGAGACAGATATTCCCAAATTTTACAAAAAATTTCCCAATTTCTGATCTTGTGCTACATTTTGATGAAAATTTCATGAAAATTGAACCAAAATTGACAAAGTTACAGCTGATTTAAATTCCCAACTTTAAATATTAGCGAGCTGTTTTTCCCAAACCCAACGGCCTCTGGACCCTGATTGTGAAGGGTAGGAATATCCCTGATAAGGAATGAGAATATATATGGTTTAAGGGTAGGGATCTTAATGGTTTCTGAGATAAATGGCATTTTATGAAGTGGAGGGGGTGGGGCATGTCCCCGGCACATCCCAGGGGACCCATAGGTTGGTGTCACGTAATGGGTCTTATCATAAGGAACAAGAATATAATGGTTTAGGGGTGGGAATTGAATGGTTTCCGAGATAAATGGCCTTTTAGGAAATGGAGGGGTCGGGGCATGTCCCCGGCACATCCCGGGGGACCCCCAGGTTAGTGTCACTTAATGCATCTTATCATAAGGAACAAGAATATAATATTATATGGTTTAGGGGTGGGGATCTGTAAGGTTTCTGAAATATAAGGCATTTTATGAAGTGGAGGGGGTGGTGTCACTTAATGCATCTTATCATAAGGAACAAGAATATAATATTATATGGTTTAGGGGTGGGGATCTGTAAGGTTTCTGAAATATAAGGCATTTTATGAAGTGGAGGGGGTGGAGCTTGGCCCCAGCACAACCTGGGACCCCCAGATTGACATTAAAGCATTTGGCTAAGAGAAGTTTACACAATGAATATTTCTATGTATGTTTTGTCAAAATATCTGCAATGACTTGGTAGTAAATGCTATTTTTCAGTTTTCCACATTATAAGTCAATGGAAAAACTAAAAGGCTAAATTTCATAAACAAGAGGGCCATGATGGCCCTGGATCGCTCACCTGATCCATAGTGTATCAAGTGGGCCCCTGGGAGAGCCATTATTGGCCCCGGGCTATAATATGAATAATCTTGGTAGTGAAGCTTCATAAGCCCCCACCAATAGGGGCTTGAAGAAATATATGGACTGCATGATGTTTCCACGCAGAGCTGAATCCGGCCCGCACACTAGTACTGGTAAACCACTTAGAGGATCTAAGCCTGTCCAGGAACCGCAGTGCGAGGCAGACCGTCCATGCTACCAAACCCTACTGGTTTCATTGGGCGACAGGGCTTGAGATGTCATTTCATCTCAATGTCGGGTAAAAGTCCCACAAAATTGGAAGCATCGTCTCCAAAATGACCTTTACAGTGTTGACGGGGACGTTAAACCTCAAATCAAACAAAACACTTGGCAGTAAATGCCCTTTTTCAATTTTCCCCATTATAAGTCTATGGAAACTCTAAGATGCCATAGCAACCAAACTAAATAGATGATTTTCATAAACAAAAGGCCCATGGGCCACAACGCTCACCAGAGCTCAGGGGGCTGCTGCCCACTGGCAGCAATGTATTTTAATTAACCATGGAAGCCTTGTGCCCAAGGATGCTACAGATAAAATTTGGACCCAATCAGCTTAGTGGCTTCAGATTCTGATTTTGTTTGTTTGATTTGAGGTTTAACGTCCCCGTCAACACTGTAAAGGTCATTTTGGAGACGTTGCTTCCAATTTTGTGGGACTTTTACCTGACATTGAGATGAAATGACATCTGAAGCCCTGTCGCCCAATGAAACCAATAGGGTTAATTAGCATGGACGGTCCGCCTCGCACCGCGGTTCCTGGTCAGGCTTAGATCCTCTAAGCGGTTTACCAGTACTAGTGTGCGGGCCGGATCCAGCTCTGCGTGGAAGCATCATGCAGCCCATATATTTCTTCAAGCCCCTATGGGCGGGGGCTTTCAGATTCTGATATCGCTTGAATGTGTTGTTGCAGGACAACAGATGACAATTGACAATTTCCCATCTGTGGCAACAAATAGGCCAAAAAGAACATTACTATGAAAGTGTGAAAAAATATATGTCATTTTTTAATTTTCTCCATTATACAATGTAAGTCAATGGAAACACTTAACTTGCCATAGCAAACAAACCAAAGAGACAAATTTCATAAATCATCTTGGTCTGTTTCAAAAATAGCCAAGTTGGCTTGTGACAGGTTCAGTCTGGTCAACTTTTGGTCAGGCGTCAAAAGCCGTGGCATCCATCTGGCGGAAACCTTCGACATTCCTAATTCACTGTGTAGAATGTTCTCTACTCATTCACGGGAGATGCCAACAGTGTTAGCTAACTAAACTGATTCACAGTTAAATGCCTGTCATCCATCACGGCCCGGTGCACTTGGCTGATGGTTTCCTCAGTTGATGCCATTGTGGGTCGTCCACACCGGTCATCATCTTCAAGGCTGTCCTTGCCCATCTTAAAATTTGCTGCCCACCTTTTCACAGTTGCATACGAAGGAGGATCATCCCCTAATGTAGCAACCAAATTGGCATGAATGTCCTGTGGAGCTAACCCCTGTTTATGGAGGTACTTGATGACACCACAATGCCAGATTTTGTCCATTTTCTCAAAAATGTGCTAGTATCAATTTTCAAGGTCTGGAATTTCTACGTTATTGCAGTTAAACTTGAACTCATTTGAGTCAAATCAAGTAATAAAGGTTTGGATTTAATGAATACAAAATTTCATGGCTGTTCGATGCCTGCTTCTTGGTCAGGCTCAGAACTTTTCAGCCTACCCTCGTATATGTGATTATTGAATGGGGATTTGAATGGATTCTGAGATTTTTTTTTTTTTGGTTTGGTTTAATGGCCCTTTCAAGATTATTTCACTCATATCAAGCCGATCATTATTCAGGTGGGCGAAAATCGGAGTACCCAGAGAAAAGCTACCTGACCTTCCGTTCCAGAACTTGGCGTCTCACATGTGAAACGAGCGAGGCTCCAACCACAGCGGTGAGAGATCTAATGATGAGTCAGCGCTCCTAACCACTAGGCCTGTTAATGGTTTCTGAGATATCGCCTATTATGAAGGAGTCTTATCATAAGGAACAAGAATATATATGGTTAAGGGGTGGGGATCTGAACAGTTTCTGAGATATATGGATTTTAATGAAGTAAAGGGGTGAGGCATGGCCTGTGGCATCCCTGGGGACCCGCATGCTGGTGCCACTGATTGCATCTTATCATAAGGAACAAGAATATATATGGTTTACAGGTGGGGCTCTGAACAGTTTCTCAAATATATGGTCTTTTGTGAAGTCGAGGGGTGGAGCATGGCCCGGGCACACCCTGGTGACCCCTGGGTTGGTGTAACTGAATGTGTCTTATCATAAGGAACAAGAATATAATATATGGTGTAGGGGTAGGGATCTGTTAGGTTTCTGTAATACTTAGCCTTTTATCAAGTGGAGGGGGGGGGTTGGTTTTTTTATTGATTTGAGGTTTAACGTCCCCGTCATTACGGTCAACACTGTAAAGGTCATTTTGGAGACGTTGCTTCCAATTTTGTGGGACTTTTACCCAACATTGAGATGAAATGACATCTCAAGCCCTGCTGCCCAATGAAACCAATAGGGTTTATAAGCATGGACGGTCTGACACTTGCACGGCTTTGCCCGGGCAGGCTTAGATCCTCTAAGTGGTTTACCAGTACTCATGTGCGGGTCGGTTTCAGCTCTGCTTGGAAGCATCATGCAGCCCATCTATTTCTTCAACCCCCGAGGGGAGGGGGCCAGGAGGGGGTTGGGCATGGCCTTGGCACATCCAGGGGGATTCCCAAGTTAGTGTCACTGAATGCAACTTATCATAAGGAATGAGAATATATAATATGGTTTAGAGGTGGGGATCTCAATGGTTTCTGAGATAAATGCCATTTTATGAAGTGGAGGGGCTGGGCATGTCCCCGGCACATCCCAGGGGACCCACAGGTTGGTGTCACATATTGCGTCTTACCATAAGGAACAAGAATATATATGATTTAGGGGTGGGGATCTGAATGGTTTCTGAGATAAATGGCCTTTTATGAAGTGGAGGGGTCGGGGCATGTCCTCGGCACATCGTGGGGGACCCCAGGTTGGTGTCACTTAATGCATCTTATCATAAAGAACAAGAATATATATGGTTAGGGGTGGGGATCTGAATGGTTTCTGAGATAAATGGCCTTTTATGAAATGGAGGGGTCGGGGCACATCCTGGGGGACCCCCAGGTTGGTGTCAATTAATGCATCTTATCATAAGGAACAAGAATATATATGGTTTCAGGGCATTTCCTGCCTTTTCAGCAGGGCCGAAATTCGGCCCCATTCCCAATGCAAAATAGCCTAAATTTTTTCCAAATTGCACCATATTTTTCCCCCGAAAAATGAAACAAAAGCTCACCATGACCTTCGGTCAGGTGAGCTAAAAATAAAAGCCACAAAAGGAACAGAGAAAATAATACTTAACATCAGAGGTTAACACTGGCTAGTCCAGATGAAATTCACCATAGTGAAGCTACAGCTGTATTGCACTCAGCTTCACTATCAAATTAATAGACTATCATGAGCAAAATTCATCATCCTGGCATTTCTCTTATGAAATTGTATTCCCAATTTTTGTATCTTGTCGGTAATTTTTCCCAATTTTGCCCAGGGGCCTTTTCCCAAAATACCTGGATAAAGTCCTGGGTTTAGGGGTGGGCATCTGTAAATTTTTCAGAGGTATAGGGCATTTTATGAAATGGAGGGGGTGGGGAATGGCCCGGGCACAACCTAGGGGACCCCCAGGTTGACATAAAAGCATATGGCTAAGAGAAGTTTTCTATGTAAGTTTTGTCAAAATATCTGCAATGACTTGGCAGTAAATGCCATTTTTCAGTTTTCCACATTATAAGCCAATGGAAACTCTAAGTTGCCATAGCAACAAAACTAAAAGGTCAAATTTCATAGAAAAACACAAAACCTGTTAAGGCAAATCATGACAACCAATAAAAACGAGCAGTAGTCCTAAAATCATATGGCAGATAGTAGATTGCCTATGGAACATTTCTATAAACTTTTGTCAAACTATCTGCAATGACTTGGCAGTAAATGCCATTTTTCAATTTTCCCCACATAAGTCTATGGAAACTCTAAGTTGCCATAGCAACCAAACTGAAGAGCTGATTTTCATAAAAAAACATAAACTTTCAGTCCCCCAGCCTAAGGATGATACAGATAAAATTTGGACCCAATCGGCTCAGTGGCTTCAGAGGAGAGGTTTAAAAGTGTTGACGCCAGACGACGACGACGGACAAGTGCCTAGCCTATAAGCTCCCACGGCGCCGAAGTGGTGAGCTAAAAAGAAGACATTTTCAAAACTATATTGTCCATCTTTACATATCAATTTGCATCATTACGCATCATTACTGTTTTAGGCAGACCCGGGCCAGCAGTATCTGACAGAAACAAGTCCGACTTTGCAGCAAAGTAGCATACAAAATATTTAATGTCAAATCCAGAACACAGGTGCCCATTAATATCATGCAGGGTTCTCATATGCACTAGGATTTTAAAAGTTGGAGTCCAGGCCCCGAGGTTATAAAACTTTTTTCATGCTCAACTGAGTTGAGCATGAAATTTCTCTTGCTCACAAATTTTAAAATGCCAACAATTGTTGGCATTTTAAAATTTGTGAGCAGTTCAAACAACATTCTCTGCTATCTGAGAAAGAAAAATCGCTCATCTTCTTAGTATTTTAAAGTTTCATGCTCTGCTGAGTTGAGCATGAAAAAAGTTTTATAACCTGCGGGCCAGGACTCCCACCTGGTAAAAAGTAGGAGTCACCAGCTGAACAGTAGGAGTCCCCAACCAAAAGGTAGGAGTCCCAGGGCTGAATCCTTGAGTCTACAGCCCCTAGTATGGTGTAAGACAGGTTTATTTTATATGATTTTAAGCCGTTTGATCAATCTGAGGCTAAACAAATAAGGAGAAGTGACTTCTCCCCTGCTATGACAAGATCAGCCTCAATGTGGCTGTGCCAAATACAGGTATCACCAGGGATTTTCCTACCAATCTGAAACCGGGACCAGGGGCCATTAAATTTGGGAAAAATAGCACTTTGTTTGGCAAATTTGGGAATAAAAATAGCGCGCAGATTGACAAATTGGGAAATTTGATGGGCTACTGAGTGCCTTTCCTTTTAGAAGGGAATTTTTCATGTCTGTGTGGGCTTTGAACTCCGCTGCAGTCTCGGCATTCACCTCAGAAGATGGAAGTCTATTGCACTGAGGAATAGTTCTAGGGAAGAAAGAACTTTTTCAGAGATAAATCGTGGCCACAAACAGACTGACTTGATCATCATGGATTTCGCCAAGGCCTTTGACAAGGTACCTCACAGAAGGCTACTGTACAAATTGGACTACTATGGGATAAGAGGATCCACACATAGTTGGATTAGCTCATGGCTCTCTGGGCACTCTCAACAAATTGTACTTGATGGCCGAGGGTCTGATCCAGTCCCTGTTCTATCTGGTGTCCCACAAGATTCAGTCCTTGGACCGGTACTCTTTTTGTATTCCTCAATGATCTCCCATATAATATCAGGTCATCTGTCCGTTTGTTTGCTGATGATTGTGTCCTGTATAGGGACATATATTCTCCTTCTGACTGTCGCATTTGACAAGATGACCTGGATCGACTTGCACAATGGGAAGCAGATTGGCAGATGAAGTTCAATGTAGCCAAATGCCATTCAATGAGGGTGTCACGACACCTTTAGGACAAGCAAATTAAGTATGAATGCACACTTCACCAGCAAACTTTGGAGCAGATTCATTCCGCCAAATATCTTGGTATCACCATCACTGACCATCTCGATTGGGGTCAACATATCTCTGAAATAACATCTAAAGCAACTAGGACCTTAGGATTCCTTAGACATAATCTGGCTTTTGCACCTCGGCAGACAAAGGATGTTGCATATAAAACAATGGTTCGCCCTCAACTTACATGTAAATATGCATCACCCATTTGGCATCTATATGTTAAAACTCAGATTCAGCAGGTGGAGAGGGTGCAGAGCGGGACAGCTGCTTGATGGACCTGAAGACGATGGTGAAATAGAAGTAGCCAGTATGAGATTGAGACTCAGAGGTAGGCGTTTTAGGATACCTCTATGTTCGGATTGTAAATAGTTTTAAGGGCTCATCCAGAGATGTTTTTTTGTGCAAAATTCTAAATTTAGCCACCCACTTAACTGAGGTAATGGCCAAATATGACCGACTCAGTATGTGAAGATAGATAGATAACATCCCCATCAACACGATTAACGTAATAATGAAAACAGTTATATCACTTCACTATTTGTGCAGAAAGAACAACTGATTACTTAGTGATAAGTAAATAAAACATCATGTTAGCAAGTCTATGCAATAACGCCCCCTCTATACCAAACTTTATACAGTGAAAAATGGGTTTTCGAATCTTTCTTTCTTTCTTCCAATACTTACAGAAGGGTATCAAACTTATATATATATTTCTCGTATTTCTGATTCTATAACATAGACAATTAGATGGTTCTATTAAATGCAAAATCTGTGTTTTGAGCAGAAGGAAAAATATGTCACATTTTTAAATATAAACAGTCATTTCCACAGCCATAAATCCCATTTTATTGCAAAGACCTTATGTGAGCTCGAATATCTTTCTCAAAAAGGTGGTAGCGCAGTTGCTCAAATATGTTCTATAAAAGGGTTATCCTTTGGAAGCAAGGAATACACCACAGAACTGAAAAGTATGGAGTGTACATGTTTTCTGGGCCAGACTAGCTAGTTTCGGTGACCCTCAAACCTGAAGTAGAAGCCATTAGTAGGTCGTCTAGCTGCACCAAAAGAGCTAGGGCAAGTTTTCTGGTGTGCCCAATACCCCCATCAATCCCTTTACATACCAAAACAAACATAACCTCAATCAATAGGGCTTGAAAAAAGGCGAAATGACCCAAGGGCGAAACGATTCACGGGCGAAACGACCCGAGATCCTGATAATCGCTCCGACAAGTCTGTTGAGGACAAGGCGAAACATTTAATTGAGTAAAATTTAATCCCATTAATTTCCACGGATATATATTATCTTTCAGGTTTTGGGCCTAAAACTTACAGGTAAAAGTGTTGATTCTGCATTCAACAACTTACGATAACCTGTTGGAAGAACCCTTGACATTGGCGGATTCGGCCGGGCCATAACCATTGCAATAAATAAATTTAAATTGCAGACACTTTATTCGCCGAAAAAATCCGTCTTCCTGTCTGCTCGTTAAACATATCTACTAAATTACTGACCTGCTTCTCGCTGTTAGGCCATCGCCGCCATTTTGGTACGAGAATACCCGGATGTTAAATCTGTGACGTCATCAACAAGTTCTTGTAGCGCGAAAGTGTAAAATTGTACTCACACTAGGTGTGTGAAATCACCACGTCGAAATCTGTGCGTTTTTTGTGCTTGTGGGGTACCTCAGGGTAAAACAGAATTATGGGCCTTTGAAGTTCAAAAACTTGTTTAATGACGTTTTTCTCTGTGGGGTACAAAAAAATACCCCACAATTCTTCCGTACCCCACATGTCATTTTGGTACCCACAAGTACCCCATATACCTCTTAATGTGAGTACACACACACACACACACACACACACACACAAAAGCAGGCCGACCGAGCCCCACAGTGAGACATAATTGCATCCCCAGGCCCAACCCAATTAAGGCACTGAACTAACGTTCGTCGCCGAAACTAGACCAGTGCAGGGGGCCAAAAAACATCCCACCCCAGGGCTCAACCAGCCCTCCCATGACGGAGGTCCGCCCAAGCAGCACCCATACCCGTGTACAAACAGAATCCATCTAAACAAGGTTGGGACAGTCATTCTCATTCCGAACAAACCACCCCACCCGAAGCCCATTACCAGAATATACCTGTCCCCAAACCTCATATATGTCCCAAATGAAACATATAATGGTATATGTATATGAAGGACCCAAGGCACGCAACTAACACCTGTGGCTACCTCCAAACCGCTTTCTAACTAGAGTATTCAGATTGGAGTAGAAAGCTGTCCTCCAGGAATATATGAAGAGTTGGAGGAAATTACTCCAAATTTTGAGTTAACGAGAACTCTACTATACTAAGCGGTAAATTGATAAAATGCAGCATTTGATACACGTTTGTCTTCATATGGACAGTATGAGAATTCACTTCCTTGACAATGCCAGAGTAAAACGCTTACAGTAACAATTATATACGAACTGAGAGAACATTCTTATCACATCCGCACTTTCATTACTCAAAACCATACAGATTTCTGCTGACTTGTTAACCCTTGAAAGATTTTGAACATTTTACTTATATTGCTGAAAAGAACATTTCTTTCATATGAAAAACCCGTGCACTCAGTAATGAAATGCATTTGTTCTTCAACCTTCCCAGCATTACATATTTGACAGAATCTTAATTCTGCTGGAACTTTCTTGTATCGTCCAATCTCAATTTCTAACTAATGACAACTTATCCGTAATTATGTAAAACATTTTCTTACTCCCTGATCTCGTATGTATTTATTTTTTGTTTGTTTGATTTGAGGTTTAACGTCCCCGTCAACACTATAAAGGTCATTTTGGAGACGTTGCTTCCAATTTTGTGGGACTTTTACCCGACATGAGATGAAATAACATCTCAAGCCCTGTCGCCCAATGAAACCAATAGGGTTTATTAGCATGGACGGTCCGCCTCGCACCGCGGTTCCTGGACAGGCTTAGATCCTCTAAGCGGTTTACCAGTACTAGTGTGCGGGCCGGATTCAGCTCTGCGTGGAAGCATCATGCAGCCCATATATTTCTTCAAGCCCCTATGGGCGGGGGCCCCGTATGTATTTAAAGTAAGGTTCTCTACAAAGTCTTTGTTTGAATAATGAATATGTACGTAGCTTGCCAATGTTACCATTCCTACTTTCTGACAAAGATTCTGACCAATATGGTTTATATTTTGATATTAACTTTGACTTGACAATATTTACGACATTTACACTGAAAAATTGTTTTGGCTGCACATTTAGATATCTTAATATGAAATATATACCAGATATCCAGCTCTTTTTCTTATTTTCATATAAATGACAACTTTCTATTAGAGCTCTTTTAAGCAGATTACTAGAATTTTCTGAATACAGGCGTTGAAAATATTTAATAGTATTGCAAATTACCTCAATAGCAATAGGAAATCTGCCTAATTCACCCATAACAGCAGCATTGGTGGCTTTCTTATTAACGCCTAATACATACTTCAAAAATCTAACATGCAATTTTTCACACGGCATTTCAGATAATGCATTACATAAATTCAAAGAGTCTTTCTTCACACTGGCTGCTGTTGAATTAATTGTACCCCATATTTCACTACCATATAATTAAACTGGCTTAACCGTGTGATCAAATAAATGCAAAATGCTATCAACATTCTGTTGCAAGTCACCAAAACATTGGCTAATTTTGAAATTTGCTTTTAATCCTCTCTTATACAAATCATTCTGGCAGTATGAAAAGGTACCAGAAGACGAGAATAAAATACCCAAATATTTATAAGTTTGAACTTCCTCTATTTGCACACTATTGTATAAGAAACTAGTTTTAGACTTTCTCCCACCTTTACTAAATATGATAATATTAGTTTTCTTTAAATTGACCGTTAACCCATGTGATTTACAATAAATGGACAATTTATTCAAACATTTATGCAAGCCTGCCTCAGATGTCGAGAGCAAGACTAAGTAATCCGCATACATAAGACAGCTAAATCATGGTGATGTAAACATTCTATCGTAATCTATGGTGGCATATCTCTGCCCGAGTTAGCCAGATAACTATCGCGATAATTTAGGAGAGTATCATGATAATTCTGTGTTTCTTGCCAGATAACTGAAAATTTTATCGCGATAAATTTAACATTATTATCTCGCTTTTTTCGTGATAGTGCCCAGAACTTCCACGAGTTAGCTAGATAACTATCGTGATAATATTATCAAAATTTATTGCGAAAACCATCATGTTTCCTGAAAATATTATAGCGATAATGTGAATTTTTATCTCCATAAATTCGCCATTTATATTCTGATATCTATAAATAGATCATCTGCCAAAACAAATAATAAAATAGCGGTACCGCATCATAACCGAAATGGTAACACGCCGTTTCGCCCCAAGACGTCTCTTCCTAGCCGTCCTCAACCCCCCCCCCCCCATTCGTTTTGCCTCTGTTCATCGCCATAGTCGTTTAGTCCCCAAACCCTAGTTGTCACCCCTTTTCCGGTAGTGCAGAGACCACAAACCAGACCGTCTCATCTTTCACTTCAGATACGAGGAGCTTCTATTTATTGATTATTGAAATAATTGCTCTCTCTGTTGCAGTTTAACCCTTTTTGCACCAAATGGAATCAATGTCTCCAAACTGACCTTTACAGTGTTGAAGGGGACGTTAAACCTCAACTCAACCAACCAACCAACCAAATGGAATCTTCCTCCTTATATATAGCAGGAGTTCATTTCAAAATGTAGGGGTGTCAGGTTGTCTTTTCTTCAAATTTTACTTGGAAAATGTCTTAACTTTTCGCAAACAGTGGAGGCCCTGATCAGACGCCGCGTTCTGCGGCGTCTGATCTGGGCCTGCACTGTTTGCCACCTAACCATTTTGGGGTTTCCGGTACCAAATGGGTTAACACATGCATAGGCCTATCAACAAAGCTATTCCAAAATTTAGACTTCTATTTATGGATGTCAAACTATTAAAATGGCGGAAATATCAAGAAAATAGCTTCATTTATCGCGATAATATTTTCAGGAAAGTCAAAGCAATCTAGATAGGCCTTTTCTTTTCAGTTTTCGCGATTTTTTTTTAATTATCGCGACAGTTATCTAGCTACCTCCTGGCAGCTCTGGGCACTACCACAAAAAAGCGAAATAATAATGTTGAATTATCACGAATAAATTTTCATTTATGTGGCAGGACACTCAAAATTGTCACAAAACTTTTCTGTACTATCGCGATAGCTATCTATCTATCTCGTGACAGAAATATGCCACAATAGTAATCTATCTATCTACTGTTACATTTGACCATTATTCGCAGGACACTCCAACCTACACTGTAAATAAATCATGTATTTACGCTAGAGATCTTAAACATGCACAGGAGATGACGAGGTGGAGGGAGATGGGGTGGGTCCAGTCAACGTCACGATCCGAGGGACGGTGCACTTTGTGGCATACATCACTGCTAATTGAAATGGTGTCAATGGAACAAGTTCGGACACCGCAATTTCATTACCCCTGCAGGGAATCGAACCGGGTGCCTCCAACATCAGAGGCAACTGCACTGACCACTGAGCTACCACCGTCAAAAATAACGCTAAACAAAACAGCCAGTTGAATGGATATTATAATAACTGTCTTACAGAAAATCATCAATGTTAGATCTATACCTTATCGGTTGAAGAGAAAGACGTTTTTGGAGGATTTCATTTAGAAAACATACACATAAATTTGTTGAAGACATGAAAAATGTGAGTACAAAAAGAAGCGACTTGGGATGTCAAACCTCACAGCTCATGCAGTGGCTGGCTGAAAAACAGTGTCAAAAGCAACATCATTTTGGCGGATGTAGTAATGCCTAAATATGGCGATCCATCATTAAAATATAGAAACAAGACTTGATAAACAGATTATAACGTGGGCTTTTGGTTATCACCCGCAGTATCAACCCTCGACCATTATCAGCTCTCGAGCTAAAGCTCTCTGGCTGATAATGGGGTCTCGGGTTGATACTGCGGGCGATAACCCCTTGTGATAATCTCTAATTATTCCCAGCTTTGCACTGAAGGACTGAAAGTAGCCTGTTCAGCTCCATAAACTTTGTCCAAAAGGCTTCTGTTCTCTTTCAATAACAGTAATGGTATAGAAATATTTTTAATTGATTTGTTACATTGGTTCACATGAGCCTGCATATACAAACAATTGGTTTTTGGACAAGTGAACTACTGGACAACACAATGTTTATATTTATCTAATCTAATAAATGATCTGTTGTGTCAGCTTCTTACCAATGTGTAGGCTGATCAAAACTCAAAGAAGCCCAATGCCTTCAATATGTTTTGATGAAAACGTTTAAAAAACCTCCTTTCTTTTCATTTTGTTTACTTGTAGCTGGGTCGAACAACACAAACCGGAAAATGTTACACGTAAAAACTAGTTCGGAAATGAATGCATACTTTTCATGCCGCAAAAAAAAAAGATGGCGGTGCCCATGAAGCAAAAACATGTCAAAAAAAATCTGGTTTTCAAATCAGGTAGGCTTTTTGATAGAAAGCTTTGTCCGAGTCGCTAGTATTTGATGTGAACTTTTGATCTGCAGCTATTTTAGTAAGTTTTAAAAAGTCTAGAAAGCGGTTTCATTCTTTCCCGGTAAAGCGGTTTCATTCTTTACCTGGTAAAAGTGAAAAATACAGAATTGCATTTAATTTCAAAGGCACAGGCTAATGCAAGAAAGTACAGTAAAATTCCTATGTTAAGACCACCTTTGGGACTGTTCGAAAGGTCATCTCTGACTAAAGGACATGGTGTGCAGGAAATACGAAGACAGAATAACTTCACCCTTCCAAATTAGCTTTTTAAAGCAGAATTAGTCTTAATTTTAGGTGGTCTTAATAGCGGACTTTTACTGTACCTGATGTTGCTAATGCAAGAAAGTACTTGCTGTAATAACCGTTGGTACCTCCAAACCTTCTTCTTCTGGGATAGGTATTTAAAAAAGGAAATCAGGATCATATTTTGGGAAAAAATTAACATGCAAATCTGACACCTATATTTTTCTTGCGATTGTATTGAGGAACCTTAAATATGCAAATCAGTTAGATACGCCCCGTAACGTTACGCATACGACGTCTTTAATTAACGACGTTCCGTTTACTCATGGCGGAATGTTGACATTTTTATTTTAAAAATGTGAATAAAATGCGTTTTAAATGCCATATGATAAATAGAATCTTGCATTTGTGTTCATGTGCTATTAAATTTATTAAAATCGTTAAGGAAAGGGATCCTTTTCCTCAACTCGTTTAATAAATTCAATAATACATGAACACTCATGTAAGATCCTCTATATATCAAATGTCAATCGTACTTCATAGAATATTTCGCCCTTGAAATAAAGTAATCTTTGTAAAGTATAGGTTCATATTTATCCAAACCATCAATGCATTTAATTTCATAATCATCATCCGGCCCGACGAAGAAGATAATGGCTTGTCTCACTGTTTTCCTCCGTTCGTCATTTTGGATACGTATCCTGTGTTCTGAACCGCTCAGCAGGTCAGATGTCCAGCGTTGTAGAGTGGCACACGGGTGCACAATGACAGTGCCTGGTATAGGATCTGCAGGTAAATATACACCTTTTGGGCTTCTGACCTCCAGCCCGCCAACATTGTCTTGAAAATTGAAAGTGAACGTTCCCCAGTCGGTGTGCTCGCCAAGTCTAGCTTGATCCGGAACCATTTTACCTATATCCAAAATCGGTGGATAATAAATTGTTCGAACTACCCACAAATTGCCCTTGTGTGCATTCCGCATGAAATCTCTTGGCAAATCAAGCCCTAGCGAAAGGGCGTCGCAGAATCGGTAAGCCAATTCCTTCCCAGTGCTATGCATTTGTTTTGTGAGTGTCTCAAACTTATCCACCGGCGGCCACGCATTGTCAAATGAAGGTGTAAAGTTAAACGCTTCATGAAGGTCCCCGGCGCTGCGCGCAACGTTAAGCGTCTCCCTCTCTAGCTTCACCCATCCGAAAAGATACCGTTCATCTAATGCGTATTTTTCTTTTACCTCCTCCGGTTGTTCAAAGAAATTTCGACTAACCTCCAAATATTCCCCCAACAAGCTCTCATTCACTCCATGATTTTTCAGGTAACAAAATCCATATGTCTTGAAATGTTCTACAATTTTAGTTCCTATGTCTTTTAATCTTGTCTGATCTACTTTTGAAATATCTTCGACATTCAAACCGTATTCCTGAAAATCTATGACATTTTCGTAAGACATAGTGAATAGGTAGCAACTGTTACCAAACGATGTTAAATTTTATGTGTGAACGTGATGTGCACGTTTTACATATATTAAAGTACAATAGTCGAGCTCGGCAAAGTCAAACAATTAAGATGCAAATCACAACGATTGCAGTCTGCTTTGTTGTCGTTGTCTGTTGGTTATTTTAACAGACATTGTTGCACACAGTGTGGACCATGATCAGACTGTTTCTCTGGACTGCTACTAGAGGAGCGACCTGACCTGGGTAGCGGACGAATTATTGACAGCTTTAAAGATACGGATCTTTCCCTGCAGGCACACAAACTTGACTCAACGTTGGTTCAACGTTGAGTGCCTGCTGGGAATTGTTATTTGAAAAACCATGGAGTCGATGAGACATTGCTTGAGGAATACATGCTTTGTTTGAACAACCGGATGAGGTGAGGGGGAAATACCCATCGTGGCGTGATGGTGAAGCCAGGGAGAGAAACATTCCGAGAAAAACTACATCTGAAAATGTCGTCAGCTTATGTCTTCTGCTGAATTCTTCTGCGAACTTTTTAAAAATAGTTTTGCATACAGAACCCAGATCAGACTGCTCCTAGATCTTGGTCCACACTATTTGCAAAAATGACTTTTAAAGTAACCGGCAGGCGAAAAAGCAGACGACAGTTGTCATGATTGGCGTCAGGGATTAAACCTAAAACGTAATGTCGGTGGTTATCAAAACGATGAATTTTAACACTGTCTGAATTTGAAACACTAGCAATGCATATATATGTGTATAAGTAAGTAAGTAAGAAAGTAAGTAAGTAGACTTTATTTATAGCGGGCTACTCAGTTGGCATAGCCAATCTTCCCTAGGGCCCTCAAAAAACATATATAGTGATTACGAACATAACAATTATATTAAACATTTAAGCAAACAACAATTAAAATCATTGATTTTTAACATTTTGTCATGGGAATGTAATAACGCCATGTGATAAATTCAATAATCCACAAGTAGATTTAATATGCAAATTATTTAGATATACCCCGTAACGTTACAAGTACTTTTTTTTTTCTTCACAGCAGACGACAGTTTGAAGTATTTTTTTTTTCCTAATTTTCCCCAGAAAAAGTATTTAACATCTCATGCAAATTGTCTCCTATAAAGACAATTTGCATAAGATGTCAAGTCCTGTTTTATCATATGACGCCGATAACGTCGTGTAATAAAAATCGTATGACCACACGTGTAATAACACTTTGGCGGGATTAAGTAACGTCATGACGACGTCCATGTCAACCATGCGATTTTCGTGGAAGTTTTAAAGGCGATCAAATCCAATTTAATGTGGTCATATTACACTCGTGGCCATTTCATATGAAATTTATGAAACCCGTCGTATAAATGTCTAATAGCCTAGCGAGCTGAGTAAACCTCAGCATTTAGAACTCGAATGTTATCTTAAACAATCGGGTAATTTTAGGGAATTTTTAAAATAAACACGTTTTTTGATTGGATTGTGATACCCCAGTTTATTTCTAACCGTCTAATGACGTAACTAGGAAAGCCCTACAGATAAGACAGCTCTCCACATATTTACGCTGTGAAAACTCGTTCGGAATAAACAGGAATATGCAGCGCCCGTCGATGTCTATTTATAAAGCGTTTCCAGATATCTATTTATAAAGCGTTTCCAAGAAGTAAAACCAAGAAAAAAAAAGTTACCTACTTTCACTTTCGTCCTTCAATTAACCCATAGTTGCAAAAAAAGTCCACCTTTATAAGTCTGGAGTGGTAAATTTCTAAGCATAGGGATGTCATTTTTGTGGTAAATTTTACAAAAATGCATGTACGTTGAGCAAACAGTTTATATCTTGATCAGATGCGGCGTCTGATCTGGGTCTGCACTATTTGCCAATGTCTCAAAAAGGGCCGCTAGGCATATATGGGTTAATTCCAATGATTGAAGGTCAATGTAAAAAGCAGGAATACTTGGTTCCAGTTTCCCCGGGTGAAATTATCTAAACTTCCGTATTTTAAGTAATAAGTGTTTGTTGTGACTTGAAACTACACACTGGTAAAGGCAAGCGCGCAGGGTAAGGAACAAACGCACATGATAAGATTTTTTTTCCGCTCAGGATAAGGAAGAAAATGGCGGAATCGGCATCACATTTGTTGTTGTTCTAGAGCTCGTGTTATGGTTACTAACCAATACGGCTGCTCACATTAGCTTCACGGAAGACACATATACCCAGTCAAAAAAGTAACTATATCAAGTTCCGGGTAAATTCTAGTAGCCATCCGGAAGCCATTCAGCTAAAAGGGGTTGTAAATAAACGAATCGGACGTTTAGCTGCAAAATGCATAAATTTGCATTTGCCCATACAATTCTGCTCAAGAGTTGTCTTCCAATATGTGCCTAGAAGTATTTTGCAAGGAATTAAACATTGCGCATTCGCAGATTATCATTTTTGTCTGAGATGAAAGATCATACGAGGACTGTTCAAATATGAATGCAAGTAGAACGTTTTCTCATGCACTGATGCGAAAATCACCTGGAAATAAATATCAAAGCGTATAAAAACATATTACGTATACATTGATACCAAACCTGTTAAAATCCGTCCACTTTAGCCATGTATATCGTTCGATAAACACTGTCTACTCTTGTATACTAATACAAAACATGGTTGGAAGAAGGTCAGAGTACGCCGTTGAAATACGGTCCTATATTAAGAAGGAAGAGTCTATTTGCAGTCAACTGCAAATAGCCAAAAAACGTTAAAATTATTTCTAAATCAATCTAGCTGTTTAGGAACTTAAGTCATTTTAAGGGTTATATATTTTTTTTGACTGGATTGAAAAATTGTCAGAGTGGTACTCATGGAACATTCCTTAAAAATTGTTTTCTTTTTTGAGGAAGAAGTCAGCGCTGACTTGTATGTCACTACCTGGGCACCTGTCAGGACCTAGTGCACCAGACGGAAATGAACGGGATCATTCTAACTAACTAATAATAACTCATGGTGACATGGAGGAGGGGGGATCCATTCATTTGACAATACAGAGCTGACTTGTATGTCACTATCTGGGCACCTTGTGGACATTGAGGGTCAGGTCCTAGTGCACCAGACAGAGATGATCAGGCTCAGTCTAACTAAGAATGCCTCATGGTATAGGTGAAAGGGGGTGGGGTGGACCCCTTTGACGATACAGAGCTGACTTTGTATGTCACTATCTGGGTATCTTGTGGACACATTGAGGGTCAAGTCCTAGTAACAGGCTCAGTTAACAAACAATGACTCTGGGTGTGTGTGTGTGTGGGGGGGGGGGGGTGGATCCCTTTGGCAGTACAGAGCTGACTTGTCTGTCACTATAAGGGCACCTTGTAGACATTGAGGGTCAGGTCCTAGTGCACCAGACGGAGATGAACGGGCTTAGTCTATTAACAATGATCCATTGTGTCTGTGTAGGCGGGGTGAGGGGGGGGGGGAGGGGCGATCCCTTGGACAATACAGAGCTGACTTGTATGTCACTATCCGGGCACCTTGTGATATTGAGGGTCAGGCCCTACTGCACCAGACAGAGATGAACGGGCTCAGTCTTACTAACAATGACGCATGGTGTGTGTGGGGGTGTGGGTGTGGAACCCTTTGACGATAAAGAGCTGGCCTGTATGTCACTATCTGGGCACCTTGTGGACATTGAGGGTCAGGTCATCAGACGGAGATGAACAGACTCAGTCTAACTAACAATGTTGACAAGGGTGGCCCTTTGTAAAAGGTACCACTCTATTCATAAAATACCCCTCCTGACCAAGGTATTACAATTCTGAGCAAGTTTGGTGATGATTGGACCAAAATCTGTGGCCTCTAGAGTGCTAGGTTTTTCAATTATTTTACCTACTGACCTACTTTTTGACCCCACATGACCCATATTCGAAATTGACCTAGATATTGTCAAGATGATCATTCTGAGCAAGACTGATGATGATTGGACCGAAATTGTGGCCTCTAGAATGTTAACCTACTTTTGGGCCTGACATAACCCATTTTAGAACTTGACGTAGGTTTTGTCGAGATGATCATTCTGAGCACGTTTGATGAGGATTGGACTCAAATTGTGGCCTCTAGACTGTTAACAGAGTTTTTCTATTATTTGACTTTTTGACCAGACATGACCCATATTCAAACCCTACCGAGATTCTGATCATGATTGGACTAAACCTGTGGCCTCTAGTGTTAACAAGAAACGTTTACGGACGACGGACGACGCCGGGACTTCTCACAGTCACAAAAGCTCACCATGACCTTCGGTCAGGTGAGCTAAAAATCTAAGCTCTCGGCCGTATGATTTCTGAGAAGATGTTTGAACTTCTTTCCAGTATAAGTCAATAGGAGCTAATGAGCCCTGGGGCGTGGCCAATTTCGTCCCAAAGTGCATGTTTTGCAGGATTTATGTAGGTGACCGTTTTATGTTGCTCTATACTAAATTTGGGCATGAATTGGAGGGATATCAATTTGCATCAGAATATAATATGACTGTATATGACCCATGTAGGGTATTATTTTGATGTTATTTTGCGACTTTGTTCTTTTGCAAACCTGTCATTTTTCCCATTGGTGTCAAATAACCTTACAGTCACGTTTATGTCCGTGTGCAACGTACAGTTTTGGGTGCCAGTCATTTTTATGGGACATATATCTACTGAGCACCATCTTAAAAAGCGGGCTTTGTCTGAGTCTTGCAGGGTCTCACGGGTGTGGTAACACGTTAATGAACATTTTGCCACTAACTGGTATTTAAGATTATTTACTCCACAAAACAGGAAAATGACAGGTTTTCAACATTTATGAATGGTGCACATTCCTCTAAACTTAACGGGTAGAAACCTCCATGATGTAGTGGTTATGCTACTCGTCTTGTTAACCAGGGGTCGCATGATCGATCCCGGGCTTAGTTTATACTAATTTATTTTAGTTCGATTGCGATGAAAGCTTCAAGCTTATTGAATCGCTCTCGAACACTCATTCCGAGTGTTTTCACGCGCACGAGAGAGAGAGGCAGTGGCTTTTACACCACTGCTACCCATTTACACCTGGGTGGAGTGGGGCAGTGTCATTACGTGTCTTGCCCAAGGACACACCTCGATACCGGTGGCTGGATTCGAACGCACAACCTCTCGATCATGAGTCGAACGCGCTAACCACTGCGCTGTCGAGGCTGATCCCGGGCTTCTCCAGACTTTCAGAGGAGTCTTCTTCTTCTCCGTATGACCTTAGCTGTTGATGAGACGTTAAGTTCAAACACTCACTTAACTTACCAGGGAAAACGAATTATATTCCTTGTTATTTCACATATTAATCAATACGAGCTTCTCGTTCGGATCACTGAGCACGCTCGATAAACTAACCCATTTGTGCCCGACAACATCTTTCTTTGAGTCGTTTGTATAGCTGATGCAATTCGACTTAAATGCAAAGAATAACTTGGCCAATGCTGTGGCCTAAAAGTTCAGTTCTTGTACATTCTTACGAATTAATGGCAATCCCAGCGGATGCACGGCGTGAATGTGGTGTCGTAGCGGCGTCGATGCAACGTTATGACGTTGCAACGACGTCGAAGCGACGTTGTCTGGACGTGGTATGCCGAGTAGGGTATATTTGCAACACACAACATGATGTCGCTCGTGAGAGCAGTCGTTCAACGGAACAAAGTGTCCGCGGTGGGGACACTGGAAATTAGCAGTTGTAGATACAGAAAACCATCAAATTTGGGTTATCTTTGCTTATTAATTTAAATGTATCATGTTCTATTCTCTTCATTTGGGTCAACCGAATAACAGTCGTCGTTTATTAAAAGTTATTTATTTTTATGACTGTTATGAAATTTGATAACGCCTCGCATTTTTGTTGAATAGTTGGCTTGTCATACTAAGTTATTTATAAGACTTTCAAGGGGCGTAACAAATCAAAACAAACAAAAAAATCAACACTCTGCATATTTTGCAATAGTTTGGTTAATCCCTTTAATTTTGATTAAAGGATTTCAATTAAAAAATACATAAAAATATGCCTAACATAAAGTTTTATGAATCTATTCCAGTTTGTATTGGTGACAAAATATTTGCTGGTAATAAACCTTTTCATAGTTGAAATTATTTTTAAATCTAATAGTAAGTTGCGGCATATCTATTCATTTTGCATCAGGACAAAGAAGAAGAACAACGTTGAATTCGAAGGGATGTATTTTTTATTGTATCGTGATCCCAAATGAATATCAAAGGAGTCAGTAAAATGTCCATTTAAAGAAGCATTTAACCCAGCTAATTAAGAATCAATTAGTCCTTACAAAAGAAACATTCTGACTAAAAGACAAAAATTATTCTATTGTGGAAGCAGGCTACAAACCGCATACGAATCCATGCACTTTCCACTTGTCTGGAGCAAAATAATCCGTAATCAAAATTTACCGCATGACGTTAAATTAAACTGGAAATTTCTTCTGACGTAACGTCAACTTTCAACGTCATTTTCCACGTTTTACGTCGTGCGTCATAAGGTCGATTTCTATCCGTCAGGAAAATGAAAATCCTGGGACTGGTGGGATTGGCCCGGGGGAATCGGAAAGTAATCCCTGTACCGTATTTCAAGTAGATTATCACCCGTCAGCATATTAGCAGGGCCACTTCCTTTTCTTATTGTCTGTTCTTCAGTGTCGTTTCAAGACGTGACCACGTGAAGAGGGTGCTTTTTCAAAGTCGGGGAACATTCATGGGTACCCAAAAATATGTGAGTGCCCCACTCCCACCAACCTCTGGGCATTCGGAGGACATGGGCTTAGCTTTTGATGTCGCAAAATGAACTAATAATATCGCATGCCCCCCCCCCCCTCCCTGCCACACACCCACACCCACCACACACACACACAAGCATAAAGATTCACTCAACAAATACAAACACATGCACATTCATAAGCACACACGCACACACGCTTCATCAAACAAATGTGTGTGTGTGTGTGTGTGTGTGTGTGTGTGTGTGTGTGTGTGTGTGTGTGTGTGTGTGTGTGTGTGTGTGTGTTTTTTGGTGGGGGTGGTGGAATGGATGAATTTCCAAAAAAAAAAAAAATGAACACGTCTTCTACTGGTACTAATTTATTTAGCAGGTATTATGTTTCACTGGATGTGTTTTGTGCTTTTGGGGATAAGGTCGGAACTTTTGGAGCAAAAAAAAAAAAAAAAAAAGAAATGAAAAGAAAAAGAAACCTCACAGCGTCCAGATTTGGGGTTTTAAAGTTTAATCGTTTAAACAAAAATGAACGGTATGGTTGTCTTTTAGTGCTGCTTTGTTTGAAAGATAAAAGGAATGCGTCTTTAGGGAGTAGGGTATATTTGCAACACACAACATGATGTCGCTCATGGGAGCAGTCGTTCGCCGGAACAAAGTGTCTGTGGTGGGGACACTGGAAATTAGCAGTTGTAGATACAGAAAACCATAAAATTTGGGTTATCTTTGCATATTAATTTAAATGTATCGTGTTCTATTCTCTTCATTTGGGTCAAGCGAATAACAGTTGTCGTTTATTAAAAGTTATTTATTTTTATGGATGTTATGAAATTTGATAACGCCTCGCATTTTTGTTGAATAGTTGGCGTGTCATACTAAGTTATTTATAAGACTTTCAAGGGGCGTAACAAATCAAAACAAACAAAAAAATCAACACTCTGCAAAGTTTGCAACAGTTTGGTTAATCACTTTAATTTTGATTAAAGGATTTCAATTAAAAAATACATAAAAATATGCCTAACATAAAGTTTTATGAATCTATTCCAGTTTGTATTGGTGACAAAATACTTGCTGGTAATAAAACTTTTCACAGTTGAAATTATTTTGATACTAATAGTAAGTTGCGGTCCTCCGCGAAGGAAGTCACCTAACTCCCAATCGGCTAGCTGATAACTGTCAAGCAGACAGGAGTCAGCATATTGGCAGCCTAGGGAAAAGAGCAGTACCTACAACTAATCCCAGCTGGCGAACTGGGGTTAGCCCCTATGTGCCCTTGGCGCCCGGTTACCTTAAAAACATCCGTCAGTCATCTATTTATTTTGCATCAGGACAAAGAAGAAGAACAACGTTGAATTCGAAGGGATGTTTTTTATTGTATCGTGATCCCAAATGAATATCAAAGGAGTCAGTAAAATGTCCATTTTAAGAAGCATTTAACCCAGCTAATTAAGAATCAATTAGTCCTTACAAAAGAAACATTCTGACTAAAAGACAAAAATTATTCTATTGTGGAAGCAGGCTACAAACCGCTTACAAATCCATGCACTTTCCACTTGTCTGGAGCAAAATAATCCGTAATCAAAATTTGCAGCATGACGTTAAATTAAACTGGAAATTTCTTCTGACGTAACGTCAACTTTCAACGTCATTTTCCACGTTTTACGCTGATACTCGTAACCGCTGATACTCGTTTTCAGCATTTCTTTTAGGGCTACTGATGAGGCCTTGATGGCCGAAACAAGCTTGTCTGGCCAAAACAACAAATGGATTCTGCTATTTTCGTTTTTGAATGCGTTCATGGTTCATGGTTCTCAAAGGGCATCCCTTTTAGCCTTATTTAATACACATGATTTAAAGCAAACTAGACATTTGAACAATTTCCTGCAATTGTTTTTAGCGATTGGTGGATTCTATACATGGACTCCTTTAATAGATTGTTCCCAGCAAGGCCAATTTATATAGGTATGTTTAATAGACTGTTCCCACCTAGGACACTTTCTGTAGGTGTGTTTTATAGACTGTTCCAAGCACAGACACTTCTGTAGGTATGTTTATAGACTGTTCCCAGCCCGGACAATTATATAGGTATGTTAAATAGACTGTTCCCACCAAGGACACTTTTCGTACTTATGGTTAGTAGACATTTTCCAGCACGGACACTTTCTAAAGCTATCATTAAAAGACTGGTCCCAGCATGGACACTTTCTGTAGGTATATTTAAAAGACTGTTCCCACCACGGACACTTTCTGTAGTACGCTTCATAGTCTGTTCCCAGCACGGACACTTTCTGTAGCTATGTTTAATAGACTGTTCCCATCAAGGACACTTTCTGTTGGTATGTTTAATAGATTGTTCCCAGACATTTCCGTAGATATGGTTAATAGACTGTTCACACCAAGGACACTTTCTGAAGGTATTTTAATAGATTGTTTGCAGCACGGATACTTCTGTTGGTATGCTTAATAGACTGTTTCCAACAAGGACACTTTCTATACGTATGTTTAATAAGAAGTTCCCACCAAGCACACTTTCTGTAGCTATGTTTAATAGACTGTTCCAAGTATGGACACTTACTGTTGCTATGTTTAATAGACTATTCTTACCAAGGACACTTTCTGTAGCTATGTTTAATAGAATGTACCCACCAAGGACACTTTATGTATCCATTTTTAACAGACTGTTCCCACCAAGGACACTTCATGTAGCTATGTTTAATAGACTGTTCCCAGCATGGGCACTTTTTGTAGCTATGTTAAATAGGCTGTTTCCAGCACGGACACTTCTGTATATATGTTTAATAGACTGTTTCCAACAAGGACTCTTTCTGTACGTATGTTTAATAAACTGTTCCCACCAAGGACACTTTCTGTAGCTATGTTTAATAGAATGTCCCCACCAAGGACACTTTCTGTAGCCGTTTTTAACAGACTGTTCCCACCAAGGACACTTCATGTAGCTATGCTTAATAGACTGTTCCCAGCACGGACACTTTTTGTAGCTATGTTTAATAGAATGTTCCCACCAAGGACACTTTCTGTAGCCATTTTTAACAGACTGTTCCCACCAAGGACACTTCGTGTAGCTATGTTTAATAGACTGTTCCCAGCATGGACACTTTTTGTAGCTATGTTTAATAGAATGTTCCCACCAAGGACACTTTCTGTAGCCATTTTTACTATAGTATATAATTGCAACACGCAACACTATGACCTTGTCCGGAACAGTCCTTCGTGGGCACACACTGTCCGTGTTGGGGACATTGCATTTCTGTTGAATAGTTGGCGTGTCATACTAAGTTATTTATAAGACTTTCAAGGGGCGTTACAAATCAAAACAAACAAAAAAATCAACACTCTGCATATTTTGCAATAGTTTGGTTAATCACTTTAATTTTGATTAAAGGATTTCAATTAAAAAATACATAAAAATATGCCTAACATAAAATTTTATGAATCTATTCCAGTTTGTATTGGTGACAAAATATTTGCTGGTAATAAACCTTTTCATAGTTGAAATTATTTTGATACTAATAGTAAGTTGCGGTCCTCCGCGAAAGAAGTCACCTAACTCCCAATCGGCTAGCTGATAACTGTCAAGCATACAGGAGTCAGCATATTGGCAGCCTAGGGAGAAGACCTACAACTAATCCCAGCTGGCGAACTGGGGGTAGCCCCTATGTGCCCTTGGCGCCCGGTTACCTTAAAACATCCGTCAAGTCATCTATTTATTTTGCATCAGGACAAAGAAGAAGAACAACGTTGAATTCGAAGGGATGTTTTTTATTGTATCGTGATCCCAAATGAATATCAAAGGAGTCAGTAAAATGTCCATTTAAAGAAGCATTTAACCCAGCTAATTAAGAATCAATTATTGATATGCTCATCAATAACTCTGTTTTGAGTGGCTCGCCTCAAAAGATTTTCGATTCTGACACTATAGTCAGCAACTGACTCATTTTGCAGTTGTAATTCTAAATAAAATTGTTGAAGTAAAACTTCACAACAGGAACCATGCCCAAGTCAGCAATATTGTCCTTCTTTTAATACATTGCCACCCTCAAGTTGTACATTACAGGGTCAACATTCTTTTAATAGTACCCTCAATAACTCTTTGTTAGCAGGCATGCGGGTTCCGCAACTTCCATTCTTTTCTGGTGAAAATCAGAAAGGGGATGTTTCCTTTGAAGTTTGGAAGTTCGAACTCAACTGCCTCATCAGGGAATCAGTTTATCCTGATTATTTTATTTTACAGGCTGTGAGAAAATCTCTAAAAGGCAAAGCCAGAGAGATTTTACTCACAGTTGGTGAAACTGCTTCACCAACAGATATTTTAATCAAACTTGAGGGTATCTATGGCAATGTTTCCTCCTGTGAAGTTTTACTTCAACAATTTTATTTAGAATTACAACTGCAAAATGAGTCAGTTGCTGACTATAGTGTCAGAATCGAAAATCTTTTGAGGCGAGCCACTCAAAACAGAGTTATTGATTAGCATATCAAAAATGAAATGCTCTGTTCAAAACTTTGGAATGGCCTGAAAGATCCACTTTTAAAGAACTCCAGCAGGTTTAAGTTTGAAGTTGATAAAGACTTCAACAGCCTGCTGAAGTCAATTAGATCCATTGAGCAGGATCTAAATACATCTGCTACAACAAAGCAGATGTCAACTTTGACATCATCTGTCAGTGACAGCCAGCATGGCAAGGTTGACAAACAGCAAACACAAATGGCACAGTCTTCTTCTGACACTACTGGTCAGAAGTTAGACAACATTGCCAATCAGATGAGAAGGCTAAGAGAAAGGATGGATGGGCTTGAAAAGAAGTTTAGTGAGGCATGCCTTGCTTCTAACTCACCGGGCCCATCCACTCTTTCACCTTGTCAAAGTATACCACCTACCCCTCCTGCCCAACGTGGTTCCTTCTCTCAACGTGGATACTCTGCCAATCGGGGATCTTTTCCTCGTGGTAGGGGCTCTTCTTTCCCAAGGGGAAGAGGTGGCTCTTATCAGAGGAGTAGAGGCTCTTATGGCAGAGGCCAATACCAACAACAAGGGGCTAATCAGCACAATTTTAAAAGTGCTGATACACAGACTGACTCTGGTTTGAATCATTCAAACTAGAAGGGGTCTTTATTGCGGAGCAAAATAAGGACTCCCCTTTGAACTCTGATAGCTCCAACACTGATCCAACCTTATTTTCACGTATGGTTGGTTCAACAAATGACTCAGAGATTTTTATTAATGGTCAGTCTTGCTTAGCCCTTATTGATTCTGGATCCATGATCACAACAATTTGTGATGATTTTTATCAACAAATGGATCCAAGGCCTGAGCTGAAAGACATTGCTGATTTTAATTTGAATATTAGTGGAGCAAGTGGCTCAAAAATACCTTATTTGGGATATATTGAAGCGGAAATAAAAATTCCTGAGGTAGAACATATTCCTTTGGTTGTTCTGGTTCTAGTTGTGTCGACTACCAGATACTGTGGCCAAGTTCCTCTGATAGTTGGTACAAATATTATTGGTTCACTCAGGGAAGATGTTGCATCGGTACCAAATATTTCGTCTGCATGGAATAATGCATTTTCCGCTCTTTCATATTCCCAAACAAGGTTTGTTAAATCTACCAACAAAACACCAGTTATTTTAAAACCCAATGAAACCCGAACATTAACGGGTTTGGTTAGAAATACTTCCACCATGGAAAATGCTGATCACCTTTACCCGGCCGGGGATCGAACCCGGTCCGCCACATCGACAGGCCAACACCCTACCGCGTCGCTATAAAAGCCGGCTTGTACCGCAAGGCAGTACAAGTGTGCTAAATACCTATACCCTATGACACTTACAAAAGAAACATTCTGACTAAAAGACAAAAAATATTCTATTGTGGAAGCAGGCTACAAACCGCATACAAATCCATACACTTTCCACTTGTCTGGAGCAAAATAATCCGTAATCAAAATTTGCCGCATGACGTTAAATTAAACTGGAAATTTCTTCTGACGAAACGTCAACTTTCAACGTCATTTTCCGCGTTTTACGCTGATACTGGTAACCGCTGATACTCGTTTTCAGCATTTCTTTTAGGGCTACTGATGAGGCCTTGATGGCCGAAACAAGCTTGTCTGGCCCAAACAACAAATGGATTCTGCTATTTTCGTTTTTGAATGCGTTCATGGTTCTCAAAGGGCATCCCTTTTAGCCTTATTTAATACACATGATTTAAAGCAAACTAGACATTTGAACAATTTCCTGCAATTGTTTTTAGCGATTGGTGGATTCTATACATGGACTCCTTTAATAGATTGTTCCCAGCAAGGACAATTTATATAGGTATGTTTAATAGACTGTTCCCACCAAGGACACTTTCTGTAGGTATGTTTTATAGACTGTTCCAAGCACAGACACTTCTGTAGGTATGTTTATAGACTGTTCCCAGCCCGGACAATTGTATAGGTATGTTAAATAGACTGTTCCCACCAAGGACACTTTTCGTAGTTATGGTTAGTAGACATTTTCCAGCACGGACACTTTCTCAAGTTTTCATTAAAAGACTGGTCCCAGCATGGACACTTTCTTTAGGTATATTTAAAAGACTGTTCCCACCACGGACACTTTCTGTAGTACGCTTCATAGTATGTTCCCAGCACGGACACTTTCTGAAGCTATGTTTAATAGACTGTTCCCATCAAGGACACTTTCTGCAGGTATGTTTGATAGATTGTTCCACGCACGGACATTTCTGTAGATATGGTTAATAGACTGTTCACACCAAGGACACTTTCTGAAGGTATTTTAATAGATTGTTTGCAGCACGGATACTTCTGTTGGTATGTTTAATAGACTGTTTCCAACAAGGACACTTTCTATACGTATGTTTAATAAGAAGTTCCCGCCAAGCACACTTTCTGTAGCTATGTTTAATAGACTGTTCCAAGCATGGACACTAACTGTTGCTATGTTTAATAGACTATTCTCACCAAGGACACTTTCTGTAGCTATGTTTAATAGAATGTTCCCACCAAGGACACTTTCTGTAGCCATTTATAACAGATTGCTCCCACCAAGGACACTTCATGTAGCTATGTTTAATAGACTGTTCCCAGCATGGACACTTTTTGTAGCTATGTTTAATAGGCTGTTTCCAGCACGGACACTTCTGTATATATGTTTAATAGACTGTTTCGAACAAGGACTCTTTCTATACATATGTTTAATAAACTGTTCCCACCAAGGACACTTTCTGTAGCTATGTTAAATAGAATGTCCCCACCAAGGACACTTTCTGTAGCCGTTTTTAACAGACTGTTCCCACCAAGGACACTTCATGTAGCTATGTTTAATAGACTGTTCCCAGCATGGACACTTTTTGTAGGTATGTTTAATAGGCTGTTTCCAGCACGGACACTTCTGTATATATGTTTAATAGACTGTTTCCAACAAGGACTCTTTCTATACGTATGTTTAATAAACTGTTCCCTCCGAGGACACTTTCTGTAGCTATGTTTAATAGAATGTCCCCACCAAGGACACTTTCTGTAGCTGTTTTTTACAGACTGTTCCCAACAAGGACACTTCATGTAGCTATGTTTAATAGAATGTTCCCAGCATGGACACTTTTTGTAGCTATGTTTAATAGAATAATCCCACCAAGGACACTTTCTGTAGCCATGTTTAACTGACTGTTCCAACCAAGGACACTTCATGTAGCTATGTTTAATAGACTGTTCCCAGCATGGACACATTTTGTAGCTATGTATAATAGGCTGTTTCCAGCACTGACACTTCTGTATATATGTTTAATAGACTGTTTCCAACAAGGACTCTTTCTATACGTATGTTTAATAAACTGTTCCCACCAAGGACACTTTCTGTAGCTATGTTTAATAGAATGTTCCCACCAAGAACACTTTCTGTAGCCGTTTTTAACAGACTGTTCCCACCAAGGACACTTCATGTAGCTATGTTTAATAGACTGCTCCCAGCATGGACACTTTTTGTAGCTATGTTTAATAGAATGTTCCCACCAAGGACACTTTCTGAAGCCATTTTTAACAGATTGTTCCCACCAAGGACACTTCATGTAGCTATGTTTAATAGACTGCTCCCAGCATGGACACTTTTTGTAGCTATGTTTAATAGAATGTTCCCACCAAGGACACTTTCTGAAGCCATTTTTAACAGATTGTTCCCACCAAGGACACTTCATGTAGCTATGTTTAATAGACTGTTCCCAGCATGGACACTTTTTGTAGCTATGTTAAATAGGCTGTTTCCAGCACGGACACTTCTGTGTATATGTTTAAAAGACTGTTTTCAACAAGGACTCTTTCTATACGTATGTTTAATAAACTGTTCCCTCCAAGGACACTTTCTGTAGCTATGTTTAATAGAATGTCCCCACCAAGGACACTTTCTGTAGCCGTTTTTAACAGACTGTTCCCACAAAGGACACTTTATGTAGCTATGTTTAATAGACTGTTCCCAGCATGGACACTTTTTGTAGCTATGTTTAATAGGCTGTTTCAAACACGGACACTTCTGTATATATGTTTAATAGACTGTTTCCAACAAGGACTCTTTCTGTACGTATGTTTAATAAACTGTTCCCACCAAGGACACTTTCTGTAGCTATGTTTAATAGAATGTCCCCACCAAGGACACTTTCTGTAGCCGTTTTTAACAGACTGTTCCCACAAAGGACACTTCATGACGCTATGTTTAATAGAATGTTCCCAGCATGGACACTTTTTGTAGCTATGTTTAATAGAATGTTCCCACCAAGGACACTTTCTGTAGCCATTTTAACAGACTGTTCCCACCAAAGACACTTCATGTAGCTATGTTTAATAGACTGTTCCCAGCATGGACACTTTTTGTAGCTATGTTTAATAGGCTGTTTCCAGTACGGACACTTCTGTATATATGTTTTATAGACTGTTTCCAACAAGGACTCTTTCTATACGTATGTTTAATAAACTGTTCCCACCAAGGACACTTTCTGTAGCTATGTTTAATAGAATGTCCCCACCAAGGACACTTTCTGTAGCCGTTTTTAACAGACTGTTCCCACCAAGGACACTTCATGTAGCTATGTTTAATAGACTGTTCCCAGCATGGACACTTTTTGTAGCTATGTTTAATAGGTTGTTTCCAGCACGGACACTTCTGTATATATGTTTAATAGACTGTTTCCAACAAGGACCCTTTCTATACGTATGTTTAATAAACTGTTCCCACCAAGGACACTTTCTGTAGCTATGTTTAATAGAATGTCCCCACCAAGGACACTTTCTGTAGCCGTTTTTAACAGACTGTTCCCACAAAGGACACTTCTTGTAGCTATGTTTAATAGACTGTTCCCAGCATGGACACTTTTTGTAGCTATGTTTAATAGGCTGTTTCCAGCACGGACACTTCTGTATATATGTTTAATAGACTGTTTCCAACAAGGACTCTTTCTATACGTATGTTTAATAAACTGTTCCCACCAAGGACACTTTCTGTAGCTATGTTTAAAAGAATGTCCCCACCAAGGATACTTTCTGTAGCCGTTTTTAACAGACTGTTCCCACCAAGGACACTTCATGTAGCTATGTTTAATAGACTGTTCCCAGCATGGACACTTTTTGTAGCTATGTTTAATAGGCTGTTTCCAGCACGGACACTTCTGTATATATGTTTAATAGACTGTTTCCAACAAGGACTCTTTCTATACGTATGTTTAATAAACTGTTCCCACCAAGGACACTTTCTGTAGCTATGTTTAATAGAATGTCCCCACCAAGGACACTTTCTGTAGCTGTTTTTTACAGACTGTTCCCACCAAGGACACTTCATGTAGCTATGTTTAATAGAATGTTCCCAGCATGGACACTTTTTGTAGCTATGTTTAATAGAATAATCCCACCAAGGACACTTTCTGTAGCCATGTTTAACTGACTGTTCCAACCAAGGACACTTCATGTAGCTATGTTTAATAGACTGTTCCCAGCATGGACACTTTTTGTAGCTATGTTTAATAGGCTGTTTCCAGCACTGACACTTCTGTATATATGTTTAATAGACTGTTTCCAACAAGGACTCTTTCTATACGTATGTTTAATAAACTGTTCCCACCAAGGACACTTTCTGTAGCTATGTTTAATAGAATGTCCCCACCAAGAACACTTTCTGTAGCCGTTTTTAACAGACTGTTCCCACCAAGGACACTTCATGTAGCTATGTTTAATAGACTGCTCCCAGCATGGACACTTTTTGTAGCTATGTTTAATAGAATGTTCCCACCAAGGACACTTTCTGAAGCCATTTTTAACAGATTGTTCCCACCAAGGACACTTCATGTAGCTATGTTTAATAGACTGCTCCCAGCATGGACACTTTTTGTAGCTATGTTTAATAGAATGTTCCCACCAAGGACACTTTCTGAAGCCATTTTTAACAGATTGTTCCCACCAAGGACACTTCATGTAGCTATGTTTAATAGACTGTTCCCAGCATGGACACTTTTTGTAGCTATGTTAAATAGGCTGTATCCAGCACGGACACTTCTGTGTATATGTTTAATAGACTGTTTTCAACAAGGACTCTTTCTATACGTATGTTTAATAAACTGTTCCCACCAAGGACACTTTCTGTAGCTATGTTTAATAGAATGTCCCCACCAAGGACACTTTCTGTAGCCGTTTTTAACAGACTGTTCCCAGCATGGACACTTCATGTAGCTATGTTCAATAGACTGTTCCCAGCATGGACACATTTTGTAGCTATGTTTAATAGGCTGTTTCAAGCACGGACACTTCTGTATATATGTTTAATAGACTGTTTCCAACAAGGACTCTTTCTATACGTATGTTTAATAAACTGTTCCCACCAAGGACACTTTCTGTAGCTATGTTTAATAGAATGTCCCCACCAAGGACACTTTCTGTAGCCGTTTTTAACAGACTGTTCCCAACAAGGACACTTCATGTAGCTATGTTTAATAGAATGTTCCCAGCATGGACACTTTTTGTAGCTATGTTTAATAGAATGTTCCCACCAAGGACACTTTCTGTAGCCATTTTTACAGACTGTTCCCACCAAAGACACTTCATGTAGCTATGTTTAATAGACTGTTCCCAGCATGGACACTTTTTGTAGCTATGTTTAATAGGCTGTTTCCAGTACGGACACTTCTGTATATATGTTTTATAGACTGTTTCCAACAAGGACTCTTTCTATACGTATGTTTAATAAACTGTTCCCACCAAGGACACTTTCTGTAGCTATGTTTAATAGAATGTCCCCACCAAGGACACTTTCTGTAGCCGTTTTTAACAGACTGTTCCCACCAAGGACACTTCATGAAGCTATGTTTAATAGACTGTTCCCAGCATGGACACTTTTTGTAGCTATGTTAAATAGGCTGTTTCCAGCACGGACACTTCTGTATATATGTTTAATAGACTGTTTCCAACAAGGACCCTTTCTATACGTATGTTTAATAAACTGTTCCCACCAAGGACACTTTCTGTAGCTATGTTTAATAGAATGTCCCCACCAAGGACACTTTCTGTAGCCGTTTTTAACAGACTGTTCCCACAAAGGACACTTCTTGTAGCTATGTTTAATAGACTGTTCCCAGCATGGACACTTTTTTTAAGCTATGTTTAATAGGCTGTTTCCAGCACGGACACTTCTGTATATCTTTTTAATAGACTGTTTCCAACAAGGACTCTTTCTATACGTATGTTTAATAAACTGTTCCCACAAAGGACACTTTCTGTAGCTATGTTTAATAGAATGTCCCCACCAAGGACACTTTCTGTAGCCGTTTTTAACAGACTGTTCCCACCAAGGACACTTCATGTAGCTATGTTTAATAGAATGTTCCCAGCATGGACAGTTTTTGTAGGTATGTTTAATAGGCTGTTTCCAGCACGGACACTTCTGTATATATGTTTAATAGACTGTTTCCAACAAGGACTCTTTCTATACGTATGTTTAATAAACTGTTCCTACCAAGGACACTCTCTGTAACTATGTTTAATAGAATGTCCCCACCATGGACACTTTCTGTAGCCGTTTTTAACAGACTGTTCACACCAAGGACACTGCATGTAGTTATGTTTAATAGACTGTCCCCAGCATGGACACTTTTTGTAGCTATGTTTAATAGGCTGTTTCCAGCACGGACACTTCTGTATATATGTTTAATAGACTGTTTCCAGCAAGGACTCTTTCTATACGTATGTTTAATAAACTGTTCCCACCAAGGACACTTTCTGTAGCTATGTTTAATAGAATGTCCCCACCAAGGACACTTTCTGTAGCCGTTTTTAACAGACTGTTCCCACAAAGGACACTTCATGTAGCTATGTTTAATAGACTGTTCCCAGCATGGACACATTTTGTAGCTATGTTTAATAGGCTGTTTCCAGCACGGACACTTCTGTATATATGTTTAATAGACTGTTTCTAACAAGGACTTTTTCTATACGTATGTTTAATAAACTGTTCCCACCAAGGACACTTTCTGTAGCTATGCTTAATAGAATGTCCCCACCAAGGACACTTTCTGTAGCCGTTTTTAACAGACTGTTCCCACCAAGGACACTTCATGTAGCTATGTTTAATAGAATGTTCCAAGCATAGACACGTTTTGTAGCTATGTTTAATAGAATGTTCCCACCAAGGACACTTTCTGTAGCCATTTTCAACAGACTGTTCCCACCAAGGACACTTCATGTAGCTATGTTTAATAGACTGTTCCCAGCATGGACACTTTTTGTAGCTATGTTTAATAGGCTGTTTCCAGCACGGACACTTCTCTATATATGTTTAATAGACTGTTTCCAACAAGGACTCTTTCTATACGTATGTTTAATAAACTGTTTCCACCAAGGACACTTTCTGTAGCTATGTTTAATAGAATGTCCCCATCAAGGACACTTTCTGTAGCCGTTTTTAACAGACTGTTCCCACCAAGGACACTTCATGTAGCTATGTTTAATAGAATGTTCCCAGCATGGACACTTTTTGTAGCTATGTTAAATAGAATGTTCCCACCAAGGACACTTTCTGTAGCCATTTTTAACAGACTGTTCCCACCAAGGACACTTCATGTAGCTATGTTTAATAGACTGTTCCCAGCATGGTCACTTTTTGTAGCTATGTTTAATAGGCTGTTTCCAGCACGGACACTTCTGTATATATGTTTAATAGACTGTTTCCAACAAGGACTCTTTCTATACGTATGTTTAATAAACTGTTCCCACCAAGGACACTCTCTGTAGCTATGTTTAATAGAATGTCCCCACCAAGGACACTTTCTGTAGCCGTTTTTAACAGACTGTTCCCACCAAGGACACTTCATGTAGCTATGTTAAATAGACTGTTCCCAGCATGGACACTTTTTGTAGGTAGGTTTAATAGGCTGTTTCCAGCACGGACACTTCTGTATATATGTTTAATAGACTGTTTCCAACAAGGACTCTTTCTATACGTATGTTTAATAAACTGTTCCCACCAAGGACACTTTCTGTTGCTATGTTTAATAGAATGTCCCCACCAAGGACACTTTCTGTAGCTGTTTTTAACAGACTGTTCCCACCAAGGACACTTCATGTAGCTATGTTTAATAGAATGTTCCCAGCATGGACACTTTTTGTAGCTATGTTTAATAGAATAATCCCACCAAGGACACTTTCTGTAGCCATTTTAACTGACTGTTCCAACCAAGGACACTTCATGTAGCTATGTTTAATAGACTGTTCCCAGCATGGACACTTTTTGTAGCTATGTTTAATAGGCTGTTTCCAGCTCTGACACTTCTGTATATATGTTTAATAGACTGTTTCCAACAAGGACTCTTTCTATACGTATGTTTAATAAACTGTTCCTACCAAGGACCCTTTCTGTAGCTATGTTTAATAGAATGTCCCCACAAAGGACACTTTCTGTAGCCGTTTTTAACAGACTGTTCCCACCAAGGACACTTCATGTAGCTATGTTTAATAGACTGCTCCAAGCATGGACACTTTTTGTAGCTTTGTTTAATAGAATGTTCCCACCAAGGACACTTTCTGAAGCCATTTTTAACAGATTGTTCCCACCAAGGACACTTCATGTAGCTATGTTTAATAGACTGTTCCCAGCATGGACACTTTTGTAGCTATGTTTAATAGGCTGTTTCCAGTACGGACACTTCTGTATATATGTTTTATAGACTGTTTCCAACAAAGACTCTTTCTTTACGTATGTTTAATAAACTGTTCCCACCAAGGACACTTTCTGTAGCTATGTTTAATAGAATGTCCCCACCAAGGACACTTTCTGTAGTAGTTTTTAACAGACTGTTCGCACAAAGGACACTTCATGTAGCTATGTTTAATAGACTGTTCCCAGCATGGACACTTTTTGTAGCTATGTTTAATAGGCTGTTTCCAGCACGGACACTTCTGTATATATGTTTAATAGACTGTTTCCAACAAGGACTCTTTCTACACGTATGTTTAATAAACTGTTCCCACCAAGGACACTTTATGTAGCTATGTTTAATAGAATGTCCCCACCCGGGACACTTTCTGTAGCCGTTTTTAACAGACTGTTCCCACCAAGGACACTTCATGTAGCTATGTTTAGTAGAATGTTCCCAGCATGGACACTTTTTGTAGCTATGTTTAATAGAATGTTCCCACCAAGGACACTTTCTGTAGCCATTTTTAACAGACTGTTCCCACCAAGGACACTTCATGTAGCTATGTTTAATAGACTGTTCCCAGCATGGGCACTTTTTGTAGCTATGTTTAATAGGCTGTTTCCAGTACGGACACTTCTGTATATATGTTTTATAGACTGTTTCCAACAAGGACTCTTTCTATACGTATGTTTAATAAACTGTTCCAACCAAGGACACTTTCTGTAGCTATGTTTAATAGAATGTCCCCACCAAGGACACTTTCTGTAGCCGTTTTTAACAGACTGTTCCCACCAAGGACACTTCATGTAGCTATGTTTAATAGGCTGTTTCCAGCACGGACACTTCTGTATATATGTTTAATAGACTGTTTCCAACAAGGACTCTTTCTATACGTATGTTTAATAAACTGTTCCCACCAAGGACACTTTCTGTAGCTATGCTTAATAGAATGTCCCCACCAAGGACACTTTCTGTAGCCGTTTTTAACAGACTGTTCCCACAAAGGACACTTCTTGTAGCTATGTTTAATAGACTGTTCCCAGCATGGACACTTTTTGTAGCTATGTTTAATAGGCTGTTTCCAGCACGGACACTTCTGTATATATGTTTAATAGACTGTTTCCAACAAGGACTCTTTCTATACGTATGTTTAATAAACTGTTCCCACCAAGGACACTTTCTGTAGCTATGTTTAATAGAATGTCCCCACCAAGGACACTTTCTGTAGCCGTTTTTAACAGACTGTTCCCACCAAGGACACTTCATGTAGCTATGTTTAATAGAATGTTCCCAGCATGGACACTTTTTGTAGCTATGTTTAATAGAATGTTCCCACCAAGGACACTTTCTGTAGCCATTTTTAACAGACTGTTCCCACCAAGGACACTTCATGTAGCTATGTTTAATAGACTGTTCCCAGCATGGACACTTTTTGTAGCTATGTTTAATAGGCTGTTTCCAGCACGGACACTTCTGTATATATGTTTAATAGACTGTTTCCAACAAGGTCTCTTTCTATACGTATGTTTAAAAAATTGTTCCCACCAAGGACACTTTCTGTAGCTATGTTTAATAGAATGTTCCCACCAAGGACACTTTCTGTAGCCATTTTTAACAGACTGTTCCCACTAAGGACACTTTTTGAAGCTATGTTTAATAGGCTGTTTCCAGCACGGACACTTCTGTATATATGTTTAATAGACTGTTTCCAACAAGGACTCTTTCTATACGTATGTTTAATAATCTGTTCCCACCAAGGACACTTTCTGTAGCTATGCTTAATAGAATGTCCCCACCAAGGACACTTTCTGTAGCCGTTTTTAACAGACTGTTCCCACCAAGGACACTTCATGTAGCTATGTTTAATAGACTGTTCCCAGCATGGACACATTTTGTAGCTATGTTTAATAGGCTGTTTCCAGCACGGACACTTCTGTATATATGTTTAATAGACTGTTTCCAACAAGGACTCTTTCTATACGTATGTTTAATAAACTGTTCCCACCAAGGACACTTTCTGTAGCTATGTTTAATAGAATGTCCCCACCAAGGACTCTTTCTGTAGCCGTTTTTAACAGACTGTTCCCACCAAGGACACTTCATGTAGCTATGTTTAATAGACTGTTCCCAGCATGGACACCTTTTGTAGCTATGTTTAATAGTCTAAGGCTGTTTCCAGCTAGGACACTTCTGTATATATGTTTAATAGACTATTTCCAACAAGGACTCTTTCTATACGTATGTTTAATAAACTGTTCCCACCAAGGACACTTTCTGTAGCTATGTTTAATAGAATGTCCCCACCAAGGACACGTTCTGTAGCCATGTTTAATAGACTGTTGGCACCAAGGACACTTTCTGTAATTATGTTTAATAGACTGTTCCCGACAAGGATACTTTCTGTAGCTATGAATATTAGTCTCTTCGCAGCACGGACACTTCTGAAGGTATGTTCAATAGACGGACGGACACTCCTGTAGGTATGTTTAATAGACTGTTCCCACCAAGGACACTGTCATGTAGACTGTTCCCATCACGGAAACTCACTGGAGCTATGATTTATAGACTGTTCCCATCACGTACACTTCTGTAGGTATGTTTAATAGACTGTTACCAGCAGGGACGGTTTCTGAAGCTATGTTCAATACACTGTTCCCACCAAAGACACTTGTTTCATATGTCGGGGGCTGGCAAAACGTATATGTGACGAGACAACACGAGGGAACCTCGAATCTATGTCCACTTGTGGGGCACTAACGCAAAGGAAATTCTAAGATACTTAGAATCCTTTACAATATTTATATGGAATAAGTCTAATATTTATAAACAACACTGGTTACATAATTTTACAAAGACAAACTTAAAGGGACAGTTGACTCGCAATCTATTCCACTTAGGTTAAGACAGAATGAAAATTAGTCTGGGCCCAATTAAATTTCTGTCTTAATACAAGTGGAATACACTTGAATCACACTTGAATTACACATGAAGTACACACACTCATTCACACCCTCAAATACTTAACATAATGTTCTTTCTCCCTTCCTGTTGATGATAAGGACCTGATGAGTGTTTATGGCACCATAATGTTTTATATAAACTTTACATTAACCAGTATATTCACAGTAATGACTGTTTCACCAACCAGTTTTTGCCTCTGTGTTATACCGTGGCGATTACATCTATAGCTGCTCACCGCCGAATAAAATGTAGTAACAGGGGTGGGGGACATATAAACCCCTTTACATCATTCTATACTCATCATCCATATCATCACTGCCTCATATCACTGATGCCTCATATCACTGATGCCTCGTATCACCGTTGTCTTATATCAACGATGCCTCATATTAACGTAGCCTTATATCAACAATGCCTCATATCAATGATTGACGTCAGGTGAGCGATTCAGGCTGCAATGTTGATATTCTATAAGTGTAACTGCAATGTCTCCAACACGGACAGTGGGCGCCCACGAAGGACTGTTCCTGACAAGGTCATAGTGTTGCGTGTTGCAATTATATACTGTAGCCTGTATTACGTGCTATTCGACGTTTAACATTGACAGAGTGCAAATGCCATTTGTAGTTTTGTTTTTTGTGCTTCATGTTAGCACGTATGGACATGAAATTGTAAAACAATAAAACAACGGGCTAAATCCCGCCCACAATATCGCAACATTTTCTGACTCCGAGAGAACGCATTGTTTGAAGAAAGGATAGGCATGCCCTCTGCCAGGCTGATCAGGCTCGGAAGAGCCCAGAGGGACCTAAGGTCCGTGTCAATGAATGCGTCTTAAGGAACAGGAGAATATATGATTTAAGGTTGAGGATCCGAACGGTTTCTTATATAAGGACTTTCATGATAAGAGGGGTGGGTCATGCCCCAGGGGACCCCGGTGTATCCAATGTCAATGTCGTTAAATGCATCTTACCATAAGAAACAAGAATACATTGTTTATGGGTGGGGATCATAAGCAGTTTCCGAGTTATTGCACATTTTATGAAATGAAGGGGTAGGACATGCCCACGGGTGACCCATTGGGAACCAAGATCTATGTCAGTATATGTGGTTTATCATAAGGAACAAGAATATAATATAGTCTATAGGGTTTTCCATTAATTCTGTCACTGTTTCGTGACCATACTGCACTAAAAGAGTAAGGGGTGCAATAAAAAACAACAAGAGGACCATTATGGCCCTGTATCGCTAACCTGAGTACAAGTCTGTTCAACACTTCCTCAGAATAAACAATTTGAAGTTTTCCGCAATTGGCCATTATGACCTACATAGTGGAACCAGGTGAACGAATCTGAACAAGGTCGATGTCAGGATGTATCTGACCGAGTGTGATCAAAATCCATGAGAAAAATCCGTTTGAAAATTTCCACCATGTCAGCCATAATATGACCTGCTTATGAACTGGAGCAGAAACAGTTGAACAAATCTGAGAAAGATCAATGTCAGGATGCTAATGACCAAGTTTGATCAAATTCCAATCAAAGGTTCATGAGAAGTTGTTTGAAGTTTTTTATGATGTCAGCCATTTTGACCTACTTATGCACTGGATCAATTTGCATAAATTTGAGACTGGTCCATAATTATATGGATGCTTCTAACCAAGTTTCATCAAATTTTGTTTATCTGTTCATGAGAAAAGGCCATTTTATTTTGTTCAAGGTGACAGCCATTTTGACCTACTTATGCAGTAAAGTGAACCATTTGCATAAATTTGAGACTGGTCCAAATAAGGATGCTTCTGACCAAGTTTGATCTGTTCATGAGAAAAAGCCATGTAAAGTTATTTCAAGATGGCGGCCATAATGACCTACTTATTCATTGAAGAGGGCTCATTTGAATAAAACTGAGAAAGGTTGATGCCAGGATGCTTCAGGTCAAGTTTGGACATTAGTTTTTGAAGAGCTGTTGTTTGAACAAAATACACTTCGTAAATACAAACTATGTCACTGTGACCTAATTTCACTACAGATTTGGATGATATGAATAATCTTGAGAACCAAGGTCCCAACGATGTTTCATACCAATTTTGAGTCAACTATACAAAGCTTTTTCGGATACTAAGTCAATTTAGTTGTTTTGCTATTTTTAGCTCACTGAGACGAAGTCTCAGTGTAGCTATTGTGATCACTTTTTGTCTGTCCGTCCGTCCGTCCGTCGTCCGTAAACACTTGTTCAAACGACTTCTTCTCCGAAACCACTGCACCTACGACTCTCAAAATTTATATGCAGCATGATCAGACTCGAGACTTACAAGTTTGCGAAAATTATCCGGGTCGACAATCCAAGATGGCCGCCGTTACTAAAAATAGCAAAAACAACTAAATCGACTTTTCTCTATAATCGCATGGTATAATTGGCTGATTTTTGGTATTGAGCTTCGATGGGCACTAGGTTCTCAAATTTATATACAAAAACTCTGTAGTGGAATTAGGTCACGGTGACCTACTTTATATTTACGACATATATTTTGTTCAAATGGCATCTCCTCGAAAACCAATGCTCAGATTTTGACCAAACTTGATCTGAAGCATTCTGATATCAGCATTTCTCAGATTTGTTCAGATGGTTCCGCCTCGATGCATAAGTAGGTCATAATGGAAAAACTTCAAACTGCTAATTCTCGTGAACTGGTGAAAGGGATTTGATCAGACATGGTCAGAAGCATCCATGCATCAACCAGTATTAGCTATATTCAAATGGTTCCACTCCGATGCATAAGTAGGTCAAAATGGTCGATATCGGGAAAACTTCAAACCGCTGATTCTCGTGAATGGATGAACAGAATTTGATTAAACATGGTCAGAAGCATCCTTACATCAACCTGTATCAGATTTATTCGAATGGTTCCACTCCGATGCATAAGTAGGTCATAATGGCTGACATCGTGAAAAACATAAAATTGCTGATTCTCATTAATGGCTGAACGGAATTTGATCAAACTTGGTCAGAAAGATCCTTACATCAACCTGTATCAGATTTATTCAAATGGTTCCACTCCAATGCATAACTAGGTGATAATGGCCGACATCATGAAAAATTTTAAACTGCTGATTCTCTTTAATGGATGAACAGAATTGGATCAAACTTGGAACCGTCTATTAAACATACCTACAGCAGTCTCCGTCGTAGGAAGAGAAAGTGTCCTTGTCGGGAACAGTCTATTAAACATAACTACAGAAAGTGCCCTTGGTGGGAACAGTCTATTAAACAGACCTAAAGAAGTGTCCGTGCTGGGAACAGTCTATAAAGCATACCTAAAGAAGTGTCCTTGGTGGGAACAGTCCATTAAAAATACCTAAAGAAGTGTCCGTGTTGGGAACAGTCTATTAAACATAACTACAGAAATTGTCCTTGGTGGGAACAGTCTATTAAACATACCTAAAGAAGTATCCGTGCTGGGAGCAGTCTATTAAACATAACTACAGAAAGTGTCCTTGGTAGGAACAGTCTATTAAACATACCTAAAGAAGTGTCTATGGTGGGAACAGTCTATTAAACATACCTAAATAAGGGTCCGTGCTTGGAACAGTCTATTAAACATAATTTAAGAAGTGTCCGTGCTGGGAATAGTCTATTAAACACCACAGGACCATTGGTCCTGAATCGCTCACCTGACGTCAGTCAGCCCAGCGGTTCCAGAGGAGAAGACATTTAAAAATGTGGACACACAGGCACACGACAGACAAACTCTGACCACCCTATAAGTTCACCAATGAGCTTTCGGCTCAGGTGAGATAATAACTGCAAAAAGTGTCCTTGGTGGGATCATTCTATCAAACATAGCTACAGAAAGTGTTCTTGGTGGGAACAGTCTATTAAACATAGCAACAGTAAGTGTCCATGCTTGGAACAGTCTATTAAACAGAGCTGCAGAAAGTGTCCTTGGTGGGAACATAAACATTGAATCCTTAAGATTTTTCTTAGTAAAAAAGTTTGTGCTCACAAAAATAATCTTACCAGATCTCAATAAAATTTTTGGAGTCTGGGTGAAAAATAGTGGGTTGTTCGGGGGACAGCAAGCAAACATTTTTTTATGGATGGCCTCAGTTCCGTTTTCAGGAATGTACACTTATTTGGACTTTCTCCTACACATAACTACAGCAGTGTCTGTGATGGGAACCGTCTATTAAACATACCTACAGCAGTGTCCGTCGTAGCAAGAGAAAGTGTCCTTGTCGGGAACAGTCTATTAAACATAACTACAGAAAGTGTCCTTGGTGGGAACAATCTATTAAACAGACCTAAAGAAGTGTCCGTGCTGGGAACAGTCTATAAAGCATACCTACAGAAGTGTCCTTGGTCGGAACAGTCCGTTAAAAATACCTAAAGAAGTGTCCGTGTTGGGAACAGTCTATCAAACATAACTACAGAAAGTGTCCTTGGTGGGAACAGTCTATTAAACATACCTAAAGAAGTGTCCATGCTGGGAAAAGTCTATTAAACATAACTACAGAAAGTGTCCTTGGTAGGAACAGTTTATAAAACATACGTAAAGAAGTGTCTGTGCTGGAAACAGTCTATTAAACATACCTAAATAAGTGTCCGTGCTGGCAACAGTCTATTAAACATAGCTACATGAAGTGTCCATGCTGGGAACAGTCTATTAAACATAGCTACATGAAGTGTCCTTGGTGGGAACAGTCTGTTAAAAATGACTACAGAAAGTGTCCTTGGTGGGAACATTCTATTAAACATAACTACAAAAAGTGTCCATGCTGAGAACAGTCTATTAAACATAGCTACATGAAGTATCCTTGGTGGGAACAGTCTGTTAAAAACGGCTACAGAAAGTGTCCTTGGTGGGGACATTCTATTAAACATAGCTACAGAAAGTGTCCTTGGTGGGAACAGTTTATTAAACATACGTATAGAAAGAGTCCTTGTTTGAAACAGTCTATTAAACATATATACAAAAGTGTCCGTACTGGAAACAGCCTATTAAACATAGCTACAAAAAGTGTCCATGCTGGGAACAGTCTATTAAATATAGCTACATGAAGTGTCCTTGGTGGGAACAGTCTGTTAAAAATGGCTACAGAAAGTGTCCTTGGTGGGAACATTCTATTCAACATAGCTACAAAAAGTGTCCATGCTGGGAACAGTCTATTAAACATAGCTACATGAAGTGTCATTGGTGGGAACAGTCTGTTTAAAACGGCTATAGAAAGTGTCCTTGGTGGGAACATTCTATTAAACATAGCTACAAAAAGTGTCCATGCTGGGAACAGTCTATTAAACATAGCTACATGAAGTGTCCATGCTGGGAACAGTCTATTATACATAGCTACATGAAGTGTCCTTGGTGGGAACAGTCTGTTAAAACGGCTACAGAAAGTGTCCTTGGTGGGAACATTCTATTAAACATAGCTACAAAAAGTGTCCATGCTGGGAACAGTCTATTAAACATAGCTACATGAAGTGTCCATGCTGGGAACAGTCTATTAAACATAGCTACATGAAGTGTCCTTGGTGGGAACAGTCTGTTAAAAATGTCTACAGAAAGTGTCCTTGGTGGGAACATTCTATTAAACATAACTACAAAAAGTGTCCATGCTGGGAACAGTCTATTAAACATAGCTACATGAAGTGTCCTTGGTGGGAACAGTCTGTTAAAAACGGCTACAGAAAGTGTCCTTGGTGGGGACATTCTATTAAACATAGCTACAGAAAGTGTCCTTGGTGGGAACAGTTTATTAAACATACGTATAGAAAGAGTCCTTGTTGGAAACAGTCTATTAAACATATATACAGAAGTGTCCGTGCTGGAAACAGCCTATTAAACATAGCTACAAAAAGTGTCCATGCTGGGAACAGTCTATTAAACATAGCTACATGAAGTGTCCTTGGTGGGAACAGTCTGTTAAAAATGGCTACAGAAAGTGTCCTTGGTGGGAACATTCTATTAAACATAGCTAAAAAAAGTGTCCATGCTGGGAACAGTCTATTAAACATAGCTACATGAAGTGTACTTGGTGGGAACAGTCTGTTTAAAACGGCTGTAGAAAGTGTCCTTGGTGGGAACATTCTATTAAACATAGCTACAAAAGTGTCCATGCTGGGAACAGTCTATTAAACATAGCTACATGAAGTGTCCATGCTGGGAACAGTCTATTAAACATAGCTACATGAAGTGTCCTTGGTGGGAACAGTCTGTTAAAAATGTCTACAGAAAGTGTCCTTGGTGGGAACATTCTATTAAACATAAATACAAAAAGTGTCCATGCTGGGAACAGTCTATTAAACATAGCTACATGAAGTGTCCATTGTGGGAACAGTCTGTTAAAAACGGCTACAGAAAGTGTCCTTGGTGGGGACATTCTATTAAACATAGCTACAGAAAGTGTCCTTGGTGGGAACAGTTTATTAAACATACGTATAGAAAGAGTCCTTGTTGGAAACAGTCTATTAAACATATATACAGAAGTGTCCGTGCTGGAAACAGCCTATTAAACATAGCTACAAAAAGTGTCCATGCTGGGAACAGTCTATTAAACATAGCTACATGAAGTGTCCTTGGTGGGAACAGTCTGTTAAAAATGGCCACAGAAAGTGTCCTTGGTGGGAACATTCTATTAAACATAGCTACAAAAAGTGTCCATGCTGGGAACAGTTTATTAAAACATAGATACATGAAGTGTACTTGGTGGGAACAGTCTGTTAAAAACGGCTACAGAAAGTGTCCTTGGTGGGAACATTCTATTAAACATAGCTACAAAAAGTGTCCATGCTGGGAACAGTCTATTAAACATAGCTACATGAAGTGTCCATGCTGGGAACAGTCTATTAAACATAGCTACATGAAGTGTCCTTGGTGGGAACAGTCTGTTAAAAATGTCTACAGAAAGTGTCCTTGGTGGGAACATTCTATTAAACATAGCTACAGAAAGTGTCCTTGGTGGGAACAGTTTATTAAACATACGTATAGAAAGAGTCCTTGTTGGAAACAGTCTATTAAACATATATACAGAAGTGTCCGTGCTGGAAACAGCCTATTCAACATAGCTACAAAAAGTGCCCATGCTGGGAACAGTCTATTAAACATAGCTACATGAAGTGTCCTTGGTGGGAACATTCTATTAAACATAGCTACAGAAAGTGTCCTTGGTGGGAACAGTTTATTAAACATACGTATAGAAAGAGACCTTGTTGGAAACAGTCTATTAAACATATATACAGAAGTGTCCGTGCTGGAAACAGCCTATTAAACATAGCTACAAAAAGTATCCATGCTGGGAACAGTCCATTAAACATAGCTACAGAAAGTGTGCTTGGTGGGAACTTCTTATTAAACATACGTATAGAAAGTGTCCTTGTTGGAAACAGTCTATTAAACATACCAACAGAAGTATCCGTGCTGGGAACAATATATTAAACATACCTACAGAAAGTGTCCTTGATGGGAACAGTCTATTAAACATAGCTACAGAAAGTGTCCTTGCTGGGAACAGACTATGTAGCGTACTACAGAAAGTGTCCGTGGTGGGAACAGTCTTTTAAATATACCTAAAGAAAGTGTCCATGCTAGGACCAGTCTTTTAATGATAGCTTTAGAAAGTGTCCGTGCTGGAAAATGTCTACTAACCATAACTACGAAAAGTGTCCCTGATGGCAACAGTCTATTTAACATACCTATATAATTGTCCGGGCTGGGAACAGTCTATAAACATACCTACAGAAGTGTCTGTGCTTGGAACAGTCTATAAAACATACCTACAGAAAGTGTCCTTGGTGGGAACAGTCTATTAAACATACCTATATAAATTGTCCTTGCTGGGAACAATGTATTAAAGGAGTCCATGTATGGAATCCACCAATCGCTAAAAACAATTGCAGGAAATTGTTCAAATGTCTAGTTTGCTTTAAATCATGTGTATTGAATAAGGCTAAAAGGGATGCCCTTTGAGAACCATGAACCATGAACGCATTCAAAAACGAAAATAGCAGAATCCATTTGTTGTTTGGGCCAGACAAGCTGTTTTCGGCCATCAATGCCTCATCAGTAGCCCTAAAAGAAATGCTGAAAACGAGTATCAGCGGTTACGAGTATCAGCGTAAAACGTGGAAAATGACGTTGAAAGTTGACGTTACGTCAGAAGAAATTTCCAGTTTAATTTAACGTCATGCGGCAAATTTTGTTTACGGATTATTTTGCTCCAGACAAGTGGAAAGTGCATGGATTTGTATGCGGTTTGTAGCCTGCTTCCACAATAGAATAATTTTTGTCTTTTAGTCAGAATGTTTCTTTTGTAAGGACTAATTGATTTTTAATTAGCTGGGTTAAATGCTTCTTTAAATGGACACTTTAATGACTCCTTTGATATTCATTTGGGATCACGATACAATAAAAAACATCCCTTCGAATTCAACGTTGTTCTTCTTCTTTGTCCTGATGCAAAATAAATAGATGACTGACGGATGTTTTTAAGGTAACCGGGCGCCAAGGGCACATAGGGGCTACCCCCAGTTCGCCAGCTGGGATTAGTTGGAGGTACTGCTCTTTTCCCTAGGCTGCCAATATGCTGACTCCTGTCTGCTTGACAGTTATCAGCTAGCCGATTGGGAGTTAGGTGACTTCATTCGCGGATTGTTGTTGTTTTCCAGTTTCCCCGTGTCGCGGGTCGTCAGCTGGTGGGGTCCCAGGGAACGAATCAATGCTGGCACTACACCGTAGCCGTTCGGTGGTACCCCTATTCCCCGTTGCCGGTGAACAGGGAGACCATCGCTCGGCTCCAGTCGCGTCCGTCCATGTTAGTCGTCTCACGTCTCAGGTGTCTCCGAGCCCACGGGCATCCCCTTGCCCTGTAGCCAATCGCCGAGCTCCGTCCTGAGAGGTTTGTGAAACGGTGCCGTGACCTTTCCAGGTCTCGGTGGGGCTTATATTTTGTCTTCCCGTTTGCTTCAGGAGTACATGTGTCCTGTCGCTAAAGGGCATCTTTAAATGTAGGAGTTTCTGGGCTAGGCGTGCTTCATATTTCAAGGGCTGTGGATATGTTGCACAGTTCCAATGTGAGCTTTTGTTTTTGTGCAACATAGTTTAGTTGTAGTAATTTGGAACTCCATTCTAAAGGTTTGGCTGCGTGATTGCACTGCGTTTAAGTTATAGCAGTGCTGTGCCTTGGGTTTTGCGGTTTGCCGCAAAGGGGTGTGGGTTGTTTTGTGTAACAGGGTAGGCTCCGAGTTTGAACTTATCATTAAGGGGATCGTTTAGCAGTTAATTTTGTTTGAAAGTTTCATTGCGATTTGGAAGACGTTTCTAAAGATTGCTATACACATTTCCATGTTACGTGTTATGCACCTTATATTCAATCAGGGGATTCGAGACAAAGTTTTTTAGCCATTTTGTGGTGCTTATTTGCACCACAAAATTGTAGAGTCCATCCATTTCTTTCTTCTAGCTTGTAGCTTCAGACGCATCTACACCCTCACGCCAGCACCATGTCTATGGATGTCGTCTACGCTTTTTGTATCAATTTTGATATTGGTATTTTTTTTTTTTATTTTTTTTTTTTTTTGATTTTTGCATATTGTTGTAACGTATGTACATTTTTACATTATTTGGTCTGTGCCCCCAGCTATATGCGTATTGGTGACAAAATATTTACAATTATGTATATATGCGGGCGGATGTGCTCGCCCCGCCACGGACCTGTCGTGTTTGTTTTTCTTGTGCTTTAAAGATGGTGTTGTCCGTTTTGGGGCAAGCCCACCCGCTCTCTTATGCTGGGTAGGACAGTTTTTGTACCTGCAAGGTTGTGCTTGTAGATTATATTTTGTGATTTTTGTTTATTCTGTACATACAACATATAGTATAGTGTGACGGCCTCCGCCGTCTCGGGCCCAAGTTCGTGTTTATTTTAGTTTGTGGGTGACCTCTATCGCGGAGGATGTGGAAGTAGGTCAATCTCCTTTTCTGCATTTTTTGTTAAAGTAAGGAAAATGTGGTGCCCTCCTCCACGTAGGATGTCATATTCTGTGGGACCGTAAGTGGGTCATTCTGAGTCGCCATGTTTACATGTCATTATTGCATCCTACTTGAAGGAAGGCACCATAGGAGGAATTGTATTCCTACCTAGTCGTTTGAGGGCCCGAGATATCGTGTGCCGATCTCGTTAGCAATGCAGTTAGTACAAATTCATAGGTCGCTTACAAGCGTCCGCCTGCGCATGTGCGCAGTCGAGCACTCCTATGCGATCTTGTTTTTATGTGTCATATTTACAGTTAACAATGTTTGAAATCGCTTTTTGGGAACTAAACTCTTCTTCTTCTTCTTCTATCTCCAGACTTTTGATCTCTCTTTTCCTATACTATCCTCTCTACGGGATTCCTACTCTACAACTATTCTACAACTATCGCTTTATCTACCTAATTGAGCATTGCGTGGGTTGATGTATGTTGTTTTAGTTTTGCGTGGGTGGTTGTGTGTTGATGCCCTCCTTCAGGGTCGCGCTAAGTCATGCCCTAGTTAGTTAGTTTATTTCCCTTATCTGTATAAATATATGGTCGTCTTGACCGTCCGTTTTAATTACGGTCATGGCGCGATTTGCTGTTTTTTGGTGATTCTTATGTTAAACGACAAGGGCAGTACCGAGGGCTGTTTGATGTACCAGGCGAGGTTCGGTTTTTCGGCCATGGTGGTATGCGCGTGGCGAGCTATGATGTTGACTTGTGGGACAGCGTTTCATATTTTCCGAAGGCAAAGTTGGGACAGCGATGGCCGCCTCCACAGGCACTATTATAGGGACCGTATTCATTTGTCAAGAGAGGGACAGAAGCAATACCATGTGTGCTTAGAGAGAGCCTTCCTGTGATTTTTCTGCTAGTCAGGTGTTTATAAAAGGGTCCTTTTGTGGCCCCCAGACCATTCCGTTTGGGTAACCTTATAATGTACATCCTTTATTCGAAAGCGAAAAAAAAAAGAAAAACAAAGAGATGTGATAAGGCCTATTGTTTCTTATTTCTGTCCCACTAATCTATGTGCATTCCTGAAGGAGAGCCTTTTGTTTGCTAGTGTGTTGGTGTGCCGTTCTCCTTTGGGTTGTGTGGCTCTCGATCAGCCAGGATTTTGACGCAACGCTGCTCAGTGCCAAAGTCCTAAGACCGCAAACCCCAGCGTTACATCTCGTCCTGATTTCCCGTTTGCCTTCCCCACTCCGGAGAGGCCGGGCGATGGATTTTCCTTGTGATGGATCCATGCCCAGTTCCGGCGTGTTCTCTTGTGATCCTATTTCGGGCAGTGTGGCTCCCGATCAGCTAGGATTTTGGTGCAGCGCTCATAAGTGCAAAGCCAGTGGGCCGCAACCACAACGCTACACCTCGTCTTAACCTCTCGCTTGCCACACCCCTTATGAGGGTGGGTCGGGGCTATGGATTTTCCTTGTGGTGGGTCCATGCCCCGTTCTGTTATGGTCTTCTCACAGTGATCCAGGGATCGCTGTCACCGTTAGGCACTCCTAAGTGCAAAGCCGAGGCCGCAAACCAGTGCCTACCGTTGACTTTGTTCCCCTTTTTGCCGTGAGACGGCCGCCCTTTGATCACTACGCTCCTTTTTGGTTGGTAGCGTCTAAGGTGCGGTTAAATCATTTATTGTTTCTGAAATCGGGTCTGTAACGGTTTTGGTTTCAGGCATGCTTGTGTGTAACCTCGTACGGGGTGTGTCTCTCGTAACAGTGCAATAAATTTAGTCTGCGCCCTTAGCTTTCCCCTATATTTTGTCCAGGTAGTTTGTTTTCTCAAAGAAATTGAAAACCGCGTCCCTCATTTCCTTTGACATTGGATTGAGCAAAGCAATCGCGTTTATCTCCCCTTGGTATCCTAGTGCTGTCAGTTTTAGTTCCCTCCTAGCGGAGCCGTTCGCGGAGGACCGCAACTTACTATAAGTATCAAAATAATTTCAACTATGAAAAGGTTCATTACCAGCAAATATTTTGTCACCAATACAAACTGGAATAGATTCATAAAACTTTATTTTAGGCATATTTTTATGTATTTTTTAATTGAAATCCTTTAATCAAAATTAAAGTGATTAACCAAACTATTGCAAAATATGCAGAGTGTTGATTTTTTTTTTTTGTTTGTTTTGATTTGTTACGCCCCTTGAAAGTCTTATAAATAACTTAGTATGACACGCCAACTATTCAACAAAAATGCGAGGCGTTATCAAATTTCATAACAGTCATAAAAATAAATAATTTTTAATAAACGACGACTGTTATTCGCTTGACCCAAATGAAGAGAATAGAACACGATACATTTAAATTAATATGCAAAGATAACCCAAATTTTACGGTTTTCTGTATCTACAACTGCTAATTTCCAGTGTCCCCACCACGGACACTTTGTTCCGGCGAACGACTGTTCCCACGAGCGACATGATGTTGTGTGTTGCAAATATACCCTACTCCATTTTTAACAGACTGTTCCCACCAAGGACACTTCATGTAGCTATGTTTAATAGACTGTTCCCAGCATGGACACTGTTTGTAGCTATGTTTAATAGGCTGTTTCCAGCACGGACACTTCTGTATATATGTTAAATAGACTGTTTCCAAAAAGGACTCTTTCTATACGTATGTTTAATAAACTGTTCCCACCAAGGACACTTTCTGTAGCTATGTTTAATAGAATGTCCCCACCAAGGACACTTTCTGTAGCCATTTTAACAGACTGTTCCCACAAAGGACACTTCATGTAGCTATGTTAAATAGACTGTTCCCAGCATGGACACTTTCTGTAGCTATGTTGAATAGAATGTTCCCACCAAGGACACTTTCTGTAGCCATTTTTAACAGACTGTTCCCACCAAGGACACTTCATGTAGCTATGTTTAATAGACTGTTCCCAGCATGGACACTTTTTGTAGCTATGTTTAATAGGCTGTTTCCAGCACGGACACTTCTGTATATATGTTTAATAGACTGTTTCCAACAAGGACTCTTTCTATACGTATGTTTAATAAACTGTTCCCACCAAGGACACTTTCTGTAGCTATGTTTAATAGAATGTCCCCACCAAGGACACTTTCTGTAGCCGTTTTTAACAGACTGTTCCCACCAAGGACACTTCATGGAGCTTTGTTTAATAGACTGTTCCCAGCATAGACACCTTTTGTAGCTATGTTTAATAGGCTGTTTCCAGCACGGACACTTCTGTATACATGTTTAATAGACTGTTTCCAACAAGGACTCTTTCTATACGTATGTTTAATAAACTGTTCCCACCAAGGACACTTTCTGTAGCGATGTTTAATAGAATGTCCCCACCAAGGACACTTTCTGTAGCCGTTTTTAACAGACTGTTCCCACCAAGGACACTTCATGTAGCTATGTTTAATAGACTGTTCCCAGCATGGGCACTTTTTGTAGCTATGTTGAATAGGCTGTTTCCAGCACGGACACTTCTGTATATATGTTTAATAGACTGTTTCCAACAAGGACTCTTTCTATACGTATGTTTAATAAACTGTTCCCACCAAGGACACTTTCTGTAGCTATGTTTAATAGAATGTCCCCACCAAGGACACTTTCTGTAGCCGTTTTTAACAGACTGTTCCCACCAAGGACACTTCATGTAGCTATGTTTAATAGACTGTTCCCAGCATGGACACATTTTGTAGCTATGTTTAGTAGGCTGTTTCCAGCACGGACACTTCTGTATATATGTTTAATAGACTGTTTCCAACAAGGACTCTTTCTATACGTATGTTTAGTAAACTGTTCCCACCAAGGACACTTTCTGTAGCTATGTTTAATAGAATGTCCCCACCAAGGACACTTTCTGTAGCCATGTTTAATAGACTGTTGGCACCAAGGACACTTTCTGTAATTATGTTTAATAGACTGTTCCCGACAAGGATACTTTCTGTAGCTATGAATATTAGTCTCTTCCCAGCACGGACACTTCTGAAGGTATGTTCAATAGACGGACGGACACTCCTGTAGGTATGTTTAATAGACTGTTCCCACCAAGGACACTGTCTGAACCTATGTCAATTAGACTGTTCCCATCACGGAAACTTTCTGGAGCTATGATTTATAGACTGTTCCCAGCACGTACACTTCTGTAGGTATGTTTAATAGACTGCTCACAGCACGGACAGTTTCTGAAGCTATGTTCAATACACTGTTCCCACCAAAGACACTTGTTTCATATGTCGGGGGCTGGTAAAACGTATATGTGACGGGACAACACGAGGGAACCTCGAATCTATGTCCACTTGTGGAGCATTAACGCAAAGGAAATTCTAAGATACTTAGAATCCTTTACAATATTTATATGGAATAAGTCTAATATTTATAAACAACATTGGTTACATAATTTTACAAAGACAAACTTAAAGGGACAGTTGACTCGCAATCTATTCCACTTAGGTTAAGACAGAATGAAAATTAGTCTGGGCCCAATAAAATTTCTGTCTTAATACAAGTGGAATATACTTGAATCACACTTGAATTACACATGAAGTACACACACTCATTCACACCCTCACATACTTAACATAATGTTCTTTCTCCCTTCCTGTTGATGATAAGGACCTGATGAATGTTTATGGCACCATAATGTTTTATATAAACTTTATATTAACCAGTATATGCACAGTAATGACTGTTTCACCAACCAGTTTTGCCTCTGTGTTGTACCGTGGCGATTACATCTATAGCTGCTCACCGCCGAATAAAACCGGCCCCGATAGCTCAGTTGGTAGAGTGTCCGCTCCGGGGAACGGGAGGTCTCGGGTTCGATCCCGGGCCGCGACATACCAAAGTCGTTAAAAATGGTACTAGCTGCTCCTCGCTTGGCACTCAGATTTACGGGGTAGAGCTAGGACTGGTCGATCCAGTGTCAGGATAATGTGACTGGGTGTGGTATCATGTAATGTGTCTGGGACATGATACTTCAGTGAGGCAGCACTATAAACGTGAGCATTGAGCTCCCTGTCGCAACCAGACACCGTCGTGTTATGACTGAAAAAATTGTTGAAAGCGACGTTAAACCCGAATTCACACACACACACACACCGCCGAATAAAATGTAGTAACAGGGGTGGGGGAAACATAAACCCCTTTACATCATTCTATACTCATCATCCATATCATCACTGCCTCATATCACTGATGCCTCATATCACTGATGCCTCGTATCACCGTTGTCTTATATCAACGATGCCTCATATTAACGATGCCTTATATCAACAATGCCTCATATCAATGATTGACGTCAGGTGAGCGATTCAGGCTGCAATGTTGATATTCTAAAAGTGTAACTGCAATGTCCCCAACACGGACAGTGTGCGCCCACGAAGGACTGTTCCGGACAAGGTCATAGTGTTGCGTGTTGCAATTATATACTGTAGCATTTTCCAGCACGGACACTTTCTTAAGCTATCATTAAAAGACTGGTCCCAGCATGGACACTTTCTGTAGGTATATTTAAAAGACTGTTCCCACCACGGACACTTTCTGTAGTACGCTTCATAGTCTGTTCCCAGCATGGACACTTTCTGTAGCTATGTTTAATAGACTGTTCCCATCAAGGACACTTTCTGTAGGTATGTTTAAAGGACACGGGAAATCATTCTCAAATAAATAACATCTTAAAAGCGCCCGTTCACACTCCCTGATGCTGAAATTCCGTGATTTATACACAGCGTAATAAATAAACAGTAGCCAGGTAAGCATGTGCATTTGTCTGCTAGTGTAGTGTGCGTGAGAAAATTCCGATAATTAATCAGCTGCCGAATCACGTGGTGTAGTGACGTCAATATTCCCTTCCCAACGAAATTGTACATAAATTCGGCCAGAAAACAAAGATTTAAAAAATAAATAAATAACAAAATGCAAGCGAGCTTGAAGCTGATACCAGAAATACAGTCATATATATATATAATCGCAGGCCCCTACGCGCACCTAGAAAAAAAATCTATAGAATGTGTGATAATTTCCTAATAAGTACGGGGGATGCTTTTGCACCCTCGAAACCCCGTCCAGCGCACGGGTCTGGTTTGAGCCCGCTGAGTTGCAGCAGGACGAAGCCGAGGACTCCTCTAGACGGCCTTAGTGGAACACAGAGGATGCAAGATACAAATCGGTCAGTATGACACTGACTTCTTTGTACAGAATTGTCGATTTAATTAATGCAGCGTACTGAAAAAAAATATTTTTGAACGGCATGTTAGGTCATATGTTATGTTTTCTATACAGTATTTTTTACATTCATCCAACATCGATATATTTTAATAAAAGCAAATATAAAACAAAATAATATTATACGGATATTTTGTCACGTCGTCGCATCAACGTTGACACGAAGTCATTTCAAATTTATATATCCGCTTGGAAGTTTCCTCTGCAAAGCGCTCACTATAGGCGCCGTTTTTTTTTTTTTTTTTTTTTTGTTTTGTTCTTGGCATTTGTCTTATTATAAACATTTTAGGTCTCCACTTGATTTGAAAACTAGCATCACGAGCTCTAATATTAACTGACGTAGATAGTGTAATCAGTGTCATTTATAAGACGCTGACTGTCATTATGTGCCGGTCTCGGTAGCTCACGCGGATGCGCGGTGATCAGGAAGACGCGGGTTCGATACCTGCCGGGATCGGCAACATTCTTTCGTGGAGATTGATCATGAAATCTTTTCTACGGTCATTCTCTCCCTTCCGATGATTCGAGAATGGCAGTTGTCAGTTTCTGGCGAAAGAATTTGCACTGTACTCGTTAACCGCTTACGTATAAGCCTGCCAAGGAAGTGTGTTAGGTAAACTGACCGGCTCAAAAATGACCTAAAATAGTGTTTACTGGGCCGTTTAACTCCAATACAAACAAACAAAGACTGTCATTATGTCGCCTTTCCACTTCAGGCTGTACTTTAGCAAGCAGTGTACCAACAACCGAAGATACGAACACATGAGCTATAATAATAATAATAATAATAATAATAACTACAAATTAGTGACTTATGATGTTTGTGTGTGTGTGTTCGTGTTTAACATCCAACCAACAGCTAAGGACATACGGGGACGGGGCTTCGGTTTTAAAAATCCGAACTCTACAAAAGCCAGGGATCGAACCCGCGAACCCTGGTTTCTGAGGCGAGAAGCATAGCCACTTCACCACGGGGGCTTCAGTGAGTTATGATAAAAAGAATGTTAGAATTCAGATTAAAACATCACGTAACACCTCAGCGGATACATGATTATTAACTCATTTTGTTCCAGAAACCCCAAAACGGGTAATTGGCAAACAGTGTAGGCCCATATCAGATGCCACGGCCATACAATAAGTGAATATTCTGCGCTACATTGAAGGTATTCAATTGTCGGCTAATCTTCTAAGCATATCCGAAAACAAAGAAACGCGCAGAAAAAAACACTCGGGGTGAGACTATCCGGGTCTACATCACTAACTTGGCGTGTGAGTAGCCTGAGGCAAAGTGGGACCTCTTCTGCGGTCAGAAACCTACACACACCCACTTAAAACATCAGCCTTGCATTTGGGTATCAAAATTCGGCCATTTTCTGTGGGTCTCTGTCGTAACATTCACTTGAAAAATACGGCCCCGCCCATCGGGGCTTGAAGAAATATATGGGCTGCATGATGCTTCCATGCAGAGCTGAATCCGACCCGCACACGAGTACTGGTAACCTGCTTAGAGAATCTAAGCCTGCCCATGCAAAGCGGTGCGCACGAGTCGGACCGCCCATGCTTATAAACCTTATTGGTTTCATTGTGCGACAGGGCTTGAGATGTCATTTCATCTCAATGTCGGGTAAAAGTCCCACAAAATTGGAAGCAACGTCTCCAAAATGACCTTTACAGTGTGGATGGGGAAGTTAAACCTCAAATCAAATCACTTGAAAAATGTACTCTTCGGTCGTGCTTCTTTTACAATAAAACACCCATTGTGCAAAGAAATGAATCCCACATCCTTTTGAATGTTTACTAGTGCACCCGAATGCTACATAATACACCATATTAATGTGTTTGTTTCCAGAAAATAAAAGCGTAATGCAAAGAAATAAACATTAATCTTTGCATGGTCTTCAATGAAATGGGAACAGTGACGTCACTCACCGATAAGCAGCGTAGAGTGGCGGAATACATGCATATTGGAGGCATTCATGTAGCTTTGTTTAATAGATTGTTCCCAGCACGGACATTTCTGTAGATATGGTTAATAGACTGTTCACACCAAGGACACTTTCTGAAGGTATTTTATAGATTGTTTGAAGCACGGATACTTCTGTTGGTATGTTTAATAGACTGTTTCCAACAAGGACACTTTCTGTACGTATGTTTAATAAGAAGTCCCCACAAAGCACACTTTCTGTAGCTATGTTTAATAGACCGTTCCAAGCATGGACACTTACTGTTGCTATGTTTAATAGACTATTCTCACCAAGGACACTTTCTGTAGCTATGTTTAATAGAATGTCCCCACCAAGGACACTTTCTGTAGCCGTTTTTAACAGACTGTTCCCACCAAGGACACTTCATGTAGCTATGTTTAATAGACTGTTCCCAGCATGGACGCTTTTTGTAGCTATGTTTAATAGGCTGTTTCCAGCACGGACACTTCTGTATATATGTTTAATAGACTGTTTCCAACAAGGATTCTTTCTATACGTATGTTGAATAAACTGTTCCCACCAAGGACACTTTCTGTAGCTATGTTTAATAGAATGTCCCCACCAAGGACACTTTCTGTAGCCGTTTTTAACAGACTGTTCCCACCGAGCACACTTTCTGTAGCTATGTTTAATAGACTGTTCCAAGCATGGACACTTACTGTTGCTATGTTTAATAGACTATTCTCACCAAGGACACTTTTTGTAGCTATGTTTAATAGAATGTTCCCACCAAGGACACTTTCTGTAGCCATTTTTAACAGACTGTTCCCACCAAGGACACTTCATGTAGCTATGTTTAATAGACTGTTCCCAGCATGGACACTTTTTGTAGCTATGTTTATTAGGCTGTTTCCAGCACGGACACTTCTGTATATATGTTTAATAGACTGTTTCCAACAAGGACTCTTTCTATACGTTTTTTAAATAAACTGTTCCCACCAAGGACACTTTCTGTAGCTATGTTTAATAGAATGCCCCCACCAAGGACACTTTCTGTAGCCATGTTTAATAGACTGTTGGCACCAAGGACACTTTCTGTAATTATGTTTAATAGACTATTCCCGGCAAGGATACTTTCTGTAGCTATGAATATTAGTCTCTTCCCAGCACGGACACTTCTGAAGGTATGTTCAATAGACGGACGGACACTCCTGTAGGTATGTTTAATAGACTGTTCCCACCAAGGACACTGTCTGAACCTATGTCAATTAGACTGTTCCCATCACGGAAACTTTCTGGAGCTATGATTTATAGACTGTTCCCAGCACGTACACTTCTCTAGGTATGTTTAATAGACTGTTCCCAGCACGGACAGTTTCTGAAGCTATGTTCAATACACTGTTCCCACCAAAGACACTTGTTTCATATGTCGGGGGCTGGCAAAACGTATATGTGACGGGACAACACGAGGGAACCTCGAATCTATGTCCACTTGTGGGGCATTAACGCAAAGGAAATTCTAAGATACTTAGAATCCTTTACAATATTTATATGGAATAAGTCTAATATTTATAAACAACACTTGTTACATAATTTTACAAAGACAAACTTAAAGGGACAGTTGACTCGCAATCTATTCCACTTAGGTTAAGACAGAATGAAAATTAGTCTGTGCCCAATTAAATTTCTGTCTTAATACAAGTGGAATACACTTGAATCACACTTGAATTACACATGAATTACACATGAAGTACACACACTCATTCACACCCTCACATACTTAACATAATGTTCTTTCTCCCTTCCTGTTGATGATAAGGACCTGATGAGTGTTTATGGCACCATAATGTTTTATATAAACTTTATATTAACCAGTATATTCACAGTAATGACTGTTTCACCAACCAGTTTTGCCTCTGTGTTATACCGTGGCGATTACATCTATAGCTGCTCACCGCCGAATAAAATGTAGTAACAGCGGCGGGGGACACATAAACCCCTTTACATCATTCTATACTCATCATCCATATCATCACTGCCTCATATCACTGATGCCTCATATCACTGATGCCTCATATCACCGTTGTCTTATATCAACGATGCCTCATATTAACGATGCCTTATATCAACAATGCCTCATATCAATGATTGACGTCAGGTGAGCGATTCAGGCTGAAATGTTGATATTCTATAAGTGTAACTGCCATGTCCCCAACACGGACAGTGTGCGCCCACGAAGGACTGTTCCGGACAAGGTCATAGTGTTGCGTGTTGCAATTATATACTGTAGGTCTTATCTGCGACTACTATACCATGACTTCGGGACATTATGACGAAACTTTTTGTTTTGTTTTGAAATCTGCCAGTTGTGTTCCTTTTTTGACCGCAATATACAATTCCACTTTCAGAACAAATTCGTGTACATGTAGTAAGTGGACTAAATAGAATGAACAATACAAGTTAGACTTTATAACCATCAATCCTCTTTATACCGACGTTCTATATAGCGACGAAAACACGCCTATACAATTTTGACCCCCCTTGAACCCCACTTTATATAGTAAAATTGGGGTTTACATTGCTTAACCTTATTTTTAGCTCACCAGAGCCGAAGGCTCCGGGGGAGCTTATAGGATGGACATTGTCCGTCGTCGTCGTCTGCGTCTGCGTCGTCGTGAACACTTTCAAAGGACATCTCCTCTGAAGCCACTGGGCCGATTGGGCCCAAATTTAATCTGTAACATCCTTGGGCTGGGGGATTGAAAGTTTGTGTTTTTTTATGAAAATCGGCTTTTTAGTTTGGTTGCTATGGCAACTTAGAGTTACTGTAGACTTATAATGGGGAAAAATGAAAAATGGCATTTACTGCCAAGTCATTGCAGATATTTTGACAAAACTTTCATAGAAATGTTCCATAGGCAATCTACTATCTGCCATATGATTTTAGGCCTACTGCTTATTCTTGTTGGTTGCCATGGAAACCAAAATGCAAAAAATAGAAAAAAATACTTAAAAAATCATCTCCTCAGAAACCATCTGCTCTAGGAGGCTGAGACTGTATGAAAATATTCACCTTTTTTGCCGTTACAGGTTTTGTGTTATTTATGAAATTTGGCCTTTCAGTTTTGTTGCTATGGCAACTTAGAGTTTCCGTTGACTTATAGTGTGGAAAACTGAAAAATGGCATTTACTGCCAAGTCATTGCAGATATTTTGACAAAATTAACATTGAAATGTTCCTTGAGTAAACTTCTCTTAGCCATATGCGTGTATGTCAACCTGGGGGTCCCCTAGGTTGTGCCGGGCCATGCCCCACCCCCCTCCACTACATAAAATGCCATATATCTCAGAAACCTTACAGATCCCCACCCCTAAACCATATATATTCTTGTTTCTTATGATAAGATGCATTAAGTGACACCAACCTTGGGGTCCCCCGGGATGTGCTGGGGACATGCCCAATCCACTCCACTTCATAAAAGACCATTTATCTCAGAAACCATTCAGATCCCCACCCCTAAACCATATATATTCTTGTTCCTTATGATAAAATGCATAAAGTGACACCAACCTGTGGGTCCCCTGGATGTGCCGGGGACATTCCCAACCCCCTCCACTTCATAAAATGCCATTTATTTCAGAAACCATTGAGATCCCAACCCTTAAACCATATATATTCTTATTCCTTATGATAAGTTGCAGTCAGTGACACCAACTTGGTGGTCCCCCGGGATGTGCCGGGGCCATGCCCAACCCCCTCCACTTCATAAAAGGCCAAATATTCCAAAAACTTTACAGATCCACACCCCTAAACGAGATATATTCTTGTACCTTATGATAAGACACATTCAGTGACACCAGCCTAGGGGTCACGCAGGGCGTGCCCGGGGCATGCTCCACCCCTCTTCTTCACAAAAGACCATATATCTGAGAAAGAAACTGTTCAGAGCCCCACCCCTAAACCATATATATTCTTGTCCCCCCCCACCCCCACCCGGGCTAGAAGCCCCTGTGGCGCAGTGGTTAAGCTACTCGCCTTCTAAACCAGGGATCGCAGGATCGATCCCGGGCTTCTCCAGACTTTCGGATGAGTCTTTAAACCGAGGCCCCTTCTCCGCATGTCCTTAGCTGTTGGTGGGACGTAAAACTAAAATCACTCACTCACTCCCCCACCCGGGGTGCCACGGGCCATTGCCCTCCCCTTTACTTCATTAAAATCCATATATCTCAGAAACCATTCAGATCCCCACCCCTTAACCATAGATATTCTTGTTCCTTATGATAAGACTCCACTTCATACATAATAGGCCTTATATCTCAGAAACCATTCAAATCCCCATCCTATAATCACATACATGTATATTCTTGTTCATTGTTATTAGACACATTTAGTCACCCCACCCCATCTTGGGGGGTCCGCAGGGGCCATTTCTTTTCCCTTCCACTTCATAAAAGGACCTCATATTTCAGAAACCATTCAGATCCCCACCGTTTAACCATACCGTATATACTCTTGGTCCTTACAGTGACAACAATTCTGGGGCTTTTTTTGGATCTGCCATGCCCGAATCCCTCCATTGCTTAAAAGGCCTTACATCTCAGGAACCATACATATCCCCACTGCTAAACCATTTAAGTCTCTGTTCCTTTTGATAAGACGCATTTAGTGACACCAACCCGGGCTCCATTGGGTCCATGCCCCACCCTCTCTACTTTATAAAACACCTAATATTTCAGATACAGTCCACATGGGTGCTAATTTGGGTCTGGAGTTTGTTTGGGAGACTTTATAATTGGTAGATTAAAATCATATCAAGTTATAATACATGGCTGCCATTGGGCAGTGTCCACCTGAGCTCTGGTTTATTGAATTTGGCTCTTTGGTTTGTTTGCTATGGCAAGTTAAGAGTTTCCATTGACTTATAGTGGGGAAAATTGAAAAATGACATTAATGCCTTTCAAGATATTTTGTCACACTTTCATAGAAATGTTCCTTTAATAATGTTCTTTTTGGCCTATTTGTTGCCACAGATGGGAAATTGTCAATTGTCATCTGTTGCCCTGCATCAACACATTCAAGCGACATCAGAATCTCAAGCCACCAGGCTGATTGGGTCCAAATTTTATCTGTAGCATCCTTGGGCACAGGGCTTCCATGGTTAATTAAAATACATTGCTGCCAGTGGGCTGTGGCCCCCTGAGCTCTGGTGAGCATTGTGGCCAATGGGCCCCTTGTTATTATTTCTGCTCTAAAATATAGATTGTGGGTACTCATTAGAACCGCCTCGACACACAATCTATAGTTTGAGCAGAAATAAGGAAAATTTTAAAAATTTTCATCCTAAAAGATTTTCGGCGGAAACTTAAAATGTATTTGTATCGGCGTGTTTTCGTAATGAATGGAACGAATCCGTGGATCGAGATAAGCCAAACTCGTGGATACATTCAAGAATAGTGTGTCTTTGCTTGAGTTTTGCGTTCCGCCAAGAACTGAGGTCATATGGAGACGGGACCTCGGTTTAAAGACCCATACGAAAGTCAGGAGAAGTCCGGGTCGATCCTGCGACCCCTGGTTTATGAGCCACTACATCACGGAGGCTTCTCAAAATATTGTATTTCATAGGCAAAGGAAATAAGTGTTATGGATATTTGTGAGAATCATATCGGTCGAGACGACACTAACAAATGTCCATAAGAAAAAGAGGTCCTTTATTTCATATCATTTTCTCCTTATTGGGATGTTTTTATAGCGGCATCAGCTTAATGGGGAACAAATGCTGTCGTCATCGTGAAAACACGCGTATATATACTGAACGCCAAAAAGAAATGCCCGCAATAAATTGATCACAGTAAATTTATTCCAAAACTGAACAATCAAAATTTCACCATTTGCTTTGGTAGAAAACTTCCTTAAGTTCACGTCTGTCAAAGAAAAATGAGTTTATCCACTACTGTTATTCCGTAATGTTCCCCCATATGACACAACCATCAAGATACACACTGGATATACGCAGTATTGAGTATGGCCTCCACACATAGTCGATTTCTTTAAGGACTATACAAAATAGCTGACACCCTGTATTGAAAATTTGTCAGATGTGAAGATGATTTTTTTTTAAAAAAGAAATTATCACTAATATGATATTTTGTGAGCAATTACATGAAAACATAGTATTTCGGCTTTAAGTAGCCCTGTTGCTACTAACATTTAGTTTTCAAAAGGCAAAAAAAAAAAAAAACAGGGTGAAAACTGTCAAATTTCAAACGTTACTGCAGAGCTGTAAATACAACCAATGTTTCTTTTTAGCACAAATCAGTCCTTTGTATAACCTCGCCTAACAAAACCTAGCAATGATTTCCAAAAATTCTTTCCCCATTACAAAATAGACCAAAATTTTCATCTTGCCACCTCCATGAAGTTGAAGAGACATGGCTGCTCTTGAGCACATGATGAAAACATGTAAACAAAAAAGTAGTTCCTTCCATGTATTGTGGTCTGATTTGGTCATAGCCATCTAGAGAGTTTGTTTGAACTGAGGTTCAATACCCTATCAGCACTATTTAGGTCACTTTTGAGACGCTGCTTCCAAATTTGTGGGACTTTACCCTACATTTGAGATGAAATGACTTCTCAAGCCCTGCCGCCCAATGAAACCAAAAGGTTATATTCACTGGACCGACTGACTCACACCACTTTGCCTTTGCAGACTTTGTTCTTCTAAATGGTTTACCAGTACTCATACAATGTGTGGTCAGTTTCAGCTCTGCGTGGATGATGTATTTCTCCAAGCCCCGATGGCCGGGGCCCCAACCTCTAGAGTGTAAAATATGTACTGTTTTAATTCTTAACCCATATGGAATCTTCCACCTTATATATAGCGCAAGTCCATTTCAAAATTTAGGAATGTCAGTTTATGTTTCTCTTCAAAATTTATTTAGAAAATAGATGAACATTATGCATCAGTGTCGGCCCGTTTTAAATGACGCATTATGCTCTCCTTCTTTTATGTGATGGGAATTTCCACACTGTTACTGACTTTCTATGGCGTTTATATTTCACAATTAATTCGATTTGCTAGAGTGTGTAGTCATGTAACTGACTTCAACACTCGTAATAAATTGTTAACGGCTTAACTTCTTAATCAGGGTTTTCGGTACCATTAGCTTGGAAAAGGCTTTTCAAAATTTTATAGACGTAATTCTGATTTAATTTCAAAATTTAATTTTGGACTTAAATCTCTTCTCGGAACCCGAATTTTATGGTGACTTAGTATATAAATTAAAAAAAATATATAACCGCAATGACTTCAGCTCCCAATTTCGTAAAATCATTCTTTGATATAAAAATATTGGATACATCGCAACGGAAGTAAGGGCGAGGATTGTGGCCACGTAAAATCGATTTAAGCCCCCAGTGGAATACGTTTCCGCTGACCGTTCCAAGGCGGTTCTTCTGTCGCGGCTTATTTTTGTTATAATTTGTCTTTGGGTGTTTGTGTCGCTTATATTATTTTATTTTGGATAGCCTACTGGCCATTTTGTGGGAAAGTAACTGTCCTTTTGGCTTTCCGCTATTGATGGTTCCATTAGGGTCTGTTGTTTCATGTTTGTGTTTCTTTCCCTTTGGTGTCTCTGATGGGGGCTGTGGGTTAATTGTATCGATTCCTCATCGTTGCCGCCACTTCTATTTTTCCTGCTGGTCAAGAACCGTGGCTAATTTTCAAAGGACTTTTCCAGAAACAGATTAAATAAAGTAACATTGCAGTCTGCAAAATATATCAATATATGCTGTTTTTTTATCTTTTTTTTTTTTTTTTTTTTTTGATGTTGCTTTTTATTTTCATAAGATTTGTCACGTGACAAAAAATCTTCAGTTTCTGTTTACATTGATAGAATACGAGGTTTCCATCCCATTGCATTACGAGAACACGCCTATATAATTTTGACCCCCTCATATCCCACTTTTATATAGTAAAACGTGGGTTTAAGGGGGTATACATTATTTGTCTTATTTCTGCTCAAAAACATAGATTCTGGTTACTCGATAGAACCGCCTCGTCAAAAACATAGATTCTGGTTACTCGATAGAACCGCCTCGTCGAGGCGGTTCTATCGACTCTCCGCAATCTATGTTTTGAGCAGAAATAAGAAAAAAATAACACATTTTTTTCATCTTAAAATTTCTAATTTTTCGCCAAACAATTGGGAAAGTATTTGTATAGGCGTGTTTTCGTAATGGTGTATGACAGAGCTACCGGTATGGGATTCGAAAAAATAAAATGATGTACCTATTATTGCATAACTGATTTCGTGATCAAGGCCATAAAGACTTAAAATAAGAAGAAAACGTTTTTGCTTCTGTCTGATAGTTGTGTGATTTTTCCGCCATTATATTCTGATGGATCCCGGGTGCTTTGATTTGACCCGTTTTATGACAAAGAAGCTTTCTAGTGCCGAAAAAAAAAGAGTAAAACATAAAAGCAGTCAAAATGCCGAAAACGGTCATCTTAAATCATTATGCTAAAACATAACTTAAATGTGCTCTATGCAAATGTAATTACTGTATGAAATTCATCAAGTTTTATCCCGTTTTTAATATATTTGCGCAATAACACAAATCAGCTAAACGTCGGGAAAAGGGACACATTTCTCTATTGTAAACAAACCCGTGTGAATATTTTGAAAGACGTTTAAAACACCTAAAGCAAACGGATATGAGGATCAGGTTGATGATTCTGCAAAGCCATTGATTAAGCAATTGCAAGAGGTAACTGTCATCATCCGATCTCGTCTGACAGGAAAATATTTGGTTTGAATTTCAGTAAATTCAGGTTAAGAAATTTGTCGAAATCCAAGACAGCGATTACATTTACCATGTGGTATTCGTTGAAATTTTCACAAAAGTGCTTAAAAATATAGAAAGTAAGAAAATTATGCCCTGTCTTTGGATTAAACATATTTTATTCGTATAGCAAGCATACAAATACAAAGTGTAAATAAATGACATAATACAAAAGGGATTCAGAAGAAAGTCAAGGACTTATACGAATATGTATCCCTGTCTTTGGCTTCTTCAGACTACATAACAATTGAAAATGATAATATTTTAAGGGCGAGTGCTCCTGCCATGTCGGTATCCTTGTTTGAATATTTAGGGGATTTTGCCTCATTTTGGACAAGAAATTTTCCTCTAGCGGTCTTATAGGACCTTTATTTGGTCTTAAACTGTAGTTGTTGAATTTGCTATACATAAGGCATTTGCTGTTTGACTTTATATTGCAACCCACGGTGTTGGCAAACAATTTGGAAAATCTTAGTTTATGTGTGATTACTTTATACCTTAAAGCTGTCAATAATTCGTCCGCTACCCACGTGGACCCGGCCAGATCGCTCCTCTAGCAGCAGTCCAGAGAAACAGTCTGGTCTGGGTCTTTCTTTCTACTGATACGAGGACTGTTCAAATATGAATGCAAGTAGAACGTTTTCTCATGCACTAATGCGAAATATTTTCACTAAATATCACAGAGTAGAAAAACATTTTACCTATACATTGATACCAAACCTGTTAAAATCCGTATCCTTAGCCATGTATATCGTTCGATAAACACTGTCAACTCTTGTATACTAATACAAAACATGGTTGGAAGAAGGTCAGAGAACACCGTTAAAAATACGGTCCTATATTGAGAATCGTTGTATTCTTGGTATACGGTGCAAAGACATTTTTGATGAAACATGTTCGGTTTATGGGCATAATGAAATGTCTTTTCCGACAGTTTTTCGTTGGTGTCAGAAATTCAGCTGTGGGCTAGGCTAAACAGAAGATGCACCACATGATCGTCGGCCGAAAAGAGCACCATCTGCCAAGATTGCTGCTAGAGTGAAAGAAATAGTTGCTTCCGATGCACGATACACCACTAGGCAAATAGCTAGTATGGTTGGCATCTCATTAGGAGCAGCTCATACAATTCTGAAACGGGATTTAAAAAAGGAGAAAGATCAGTGCTAGATGGATTCCCCATCTGTTGACAGATGAGCAGAAAAAGACACCCGTTCAGTGCTCCAAGAAGTTGCTTAAAAAGTTTCAAAATTACAATGTACGGTCTTTTGCTAATGTCGTCACAGGTGACGAGTCATGGGTTCATTTTTTTAGCCAAAACGAAAGATTCAGAACAAAATATGGGCAACAAAGTATTGCAAAAGACCATGCAATTGCAAAGCGGACCATGAGCGTCAAGAAGGTAATGTATGCCATATTCTTTTCAAATCAGGGCCTTGCTATTCAGGTTGCTGTGCCTAAAGGCAAATTTGTAAATGCGAAGTTTTACAAGAATAAAGTTCTTCGAAAATTGAAGAAATATTTCAAAGAACGAAAACCCGCAACTGGTTTGGCCAATGTCAGATTGCTACATGACAATGCGTTATCGCACAAGGCGTTCATTGTGCAAGACTATCTGAAGCAGGAAAAGGTTGTTGAACTCCCTCACCCCCGTATTTTCCTGACCTTGCCCCGTGTAACTTTTTTTTATTCCCGCGGCTGAAAAATACCTTTCTGTTCGAAAATTTGTACAGCGCAAACAACCTGCACATGGGATGATTCTCCCTGCACAGGGGGGGGGGGGTGCCCAGTTAACGTCCCGATCCGAAGGACGTGCGCTTTAGGACATTCATCCCTGCAAATGATGCCAATGAAGCGTGTTCGGACACCGAAATTTGATCCCCGCTGCCGGGGATCGAACCAGGGCATCTAGCATCAGAGGCAAGTGCACTTACCACTGAGCTATCACGTGGTTCAGGATCAGAATCCACACTATGTGCAGCAATGACTTTTAAAATAACCAACATACTATAAAGAAGACGACAGTCGTTGTGATGTGCATCTTAAGTGTTTATCTTTGCTGAACTTTAATATATTGGCCTTGTTGCATGTATATTTTAACGACCTTTGAGAGTTCAACGTTCAAGCGTGATGAGACTATTCCATGTTTTAGGGGAAGCAGGTTTCGGATTCCTTTTTTCACGGGATTCTAAACGTATACATACGTTTTTTGATAATGCCATTATGTAAAAGCCGTGACCAAGTGGTTAATATGATGCAGTACGAATCTCACTAAAACTATATCGCCAAATGTAAAATCCCAGCCGAAGGCGACTTTCCTAAATCACGGACTAGTCCAAAATTAAAAGTGCAGTCAGGTCCCACTGCGTTTTGAAAGACTATAATACATGGACTTCACGTTCCCACATAAAATTTAGCATTGTTTGGAAACAGTTGCAATCTATTCACTAACTATGGCTTACGAGAATGTCATAGATTTTCAGGAATACGGTTTGAATGTCGAAGATATTTCAAAAGTAGATCAGACAAGGTTAAAAGACATAGGAACTAAAATCGTAGAACAGTTCAAGACATATGGATTTTGTTACCTGAAAAATCATGGAGTGAATGAGAGGTTGTTAGAGGAATATTTTGAGGTTAGTCGAAATTTCTTTGATCAACCGGAGGAGGTAAAAGAAAAATACGCATTAGATGAACGATATCTTTTCGGATGGGTGAAGCTAGAGAGGGAGACGCTTAACGTTGCGCGCAGCGCCGGGGACCTTCATGAAGCGTTTAACTTTACACCTTCATTTGACAATGCGTGGCCGCAAGTGGATAAGTTTGAGACACTCACAAAACAAATGCATAGCGCAGGGAAGGAATTGGCTTACCGATTCTCTGACGCCCTTTCGCTAGGGCTTGATTTGCCAAGAGATTTCATGCGGAATGCACACAAGGGCAATTTGTGGGCAGTTCGAACCATTTATTATCCACCGATTTTGGATATAGGAAAAATGGTTCAGGATCAAGCTAGACTTGGCGAGCACACCGACTGGGGAACGTTCACTTTCAATTTTCAAGACAATGTTGGCGGGCTGGGGGTCAGAAGCCCAAAAGGTGTATATTTACCTGCAGATCCTATACCAGGCACTGTCATTGTAACCCCGAGTGCCACTCTACAACGCTGGACATCTGACCTGTTGAGCGGTTCAGAACACAGGATACGAATCAAAAATGATGAACGGAGGAAAAAAGTGAGACAAGCCATTATCTTCTTCGTCCAGTCGGATGATGATTATGAAATTGTATGCATTGATGGTTTGGATAAATATGAACCTATACTTTACAAAGATTACCGGATCTCAAGGGAGAAATATTCTATGAAGTACGACTAACGTTTATTATATTAAGATAGACTCCGCTTACATTCAATGGTTCTAACCCGGATGTTCTTACCCAAAATCGAATATTCTCGTGTGTTTGATAAGTGCACTGGTTGAATACGACCTCATATGCGCCGTTCGCCCCGCCTATCGGGGCTTGAAGAAATATATGGGCTGCATGGTGCTTCCACGCAGACCTGAAACCGTACCGCACACGACTACTGGTAAACCGCTTAGAGGATCTAAGCCAGCCCAGACAAAGCGATGCGGATCGGCCCGTCCATGCTTATAAACCATTTTGGTTTCATTGGGCGACAGGGCTTGAGATGTCATTTCATCTCAATGTCGGGTAAAAGTCCCACAAAAATTGGAAGCAACGTCCCCAAAATGACCTTTACAGTGTTGACGGGGACGTTAAACCTCAAATCAAACAAACAAAATCATATGCGCCGTCGTTAAGGTTGACGTCATAGCACGTTACGTGACATCCCTAAACATTCCTGAAGTGTTATCACAATATGGCGGACGTCGGTAACCGAAGTGACTGCAGCATTAAAAATCCGCGCCAAGAAATGGAAGGTATGAAAGAAAAAGAAACAAAACTACCTGTCGCTGTCATATCGCTCGAAATGTGTACATGATGCTGGAGAATTGGTATTATCTAAAGAGCAATTACAAAGAAATTAATAATTTTTAGTATGAAGCAGGGTGAAAGCGGACACAAAGACAGTCATTTTTATTGAAAACCGTATCAAAAAATTCCCATTCATTCTAAAGTTATGCGCGTTTATATTTTCCTCTAAAAGTAACGTCCCTTGAATTTTATTCGATTTTAACCCAAAATGCAATATGCTGTGATGTCATAGTGGCTTTAAACGTTTTCAAAATTATTTAAACTACCATATTTTCTATTTTGCAGTTGCCTAATACAATTTTCGCATGCCCTTTGATTACCTAGTATGTTGTTCATAATTTAGGATAAAAATGGGAAATTCAAACTTAAATTTATATGTTTATAAGTATTTTTTTTAATGTTTAAAACTACCAATTAATTCAAAATTTCATTTAGACTAGTTAATATTAGCGTTTTACATGCCTTTTAAACAGATCAGTAAGTTCTGTACGTTTTTATACACTTTCAAATACAGTGGAGGCTGGGGTCAAATTTTGGAGCCGTCGCAGTACATGTATAAACCGATACTATGCAAAAGGAATAGCCTAACATTTTTCACCAAAATTTGACTCTACACTCCATTCAAATATCTTTTCTAAGATTCGGCACCAAGACTCCAATGCTTATAAACATAGTTACAGTGTCTCTGTGTATTCTCTGTGGTGGAATCAAAGAGTGAAATGCTGTAGTGTATGGGTGTCTGGTGTCAGATAGAGCGGTTTGTGTATAACCGGATATATCCTGACCTTGATCTAAACTTTGCACGAATGTTTTGTTCAAACTCCACTCTGTAGAATTCATGACAGACTTGTGAAAGGAGCATTGTCCTAATGGAACAACATATTTTATAGAGCTTTCCACGGCGCTTAAGTTTAACATTTTCCCGTAAATGGGTCAGAAGTGAAGCATAATATGTGCCATTGATTTTTTTGGAGATAATCTATCAGCACAATACCATCTGCAGCCCAGAAAACCGAGACCATAACCTTCCCAGCTGATGAAACAGTCTTTGTCTTCTTTGACGAGGTTGAGCCAGGGTGCTTCCATTGTTTCGATTGTTTTTGGCCTCTGGGGTAAAATGATGGTCCCATGTTTCATCTATGATGACAAATCCCTGAGGAAAGCTCAGAATGATTAAGATTAGCACGCAATAATGTGCGCCTGGGGTGCTTCTGATCAATTGTTGCCGAAGAGGCTATTTGTTAAGAGAATGTGAAGTTTGAGTTCACTGACAGCCTGAGTTTGGCGGTAACTCTTTCCAGAAAACGGGCCCAATCACTTTATACTAAACATAGCCCCAAAACGACATAAAGAACCATATTTCATGATGTTCATTCAAATATCATTTTGCAGTATAATCTCCATTAGTCAAATTGACCACCTCATTTTCAAATTGAATTCCGATGCAAAAATGGTCTGAACATTGTAAGGAAAATGTGTATATTTATAAAAGTATGTCTTGGAAGCAGATTTGGTATCGCCGTATCCGACTGCAACAATGATTGTTCACTGGAAGCTTGTCATTGGCCAATCAGAGCAAATTCACCTGTGTTTGCTGACTTTCACCTTTCGATTTCACCACTGAGCATGCGGGACAAAAATAATTGCAACGAAACGACTGAAAACCTTTCAATGACACTCGGTATGAACATGCAGGTCCAAAAAACTGATAGAATAACATTCTCCAATTTTCAAAGTATGTTTTTGATCAAGAATAATCTAACCTGTGACCTTCCTGCAGCCCACGAATACCAATAACAGGAAACGTTAAAATTGACCTCCGGATATAAGTCAAATTGTTTTCATCTGACCACCGGCGGAGGTCAATTTGAATGTTTACAGCCCCTTGATAAAAGTATGAACGCAGTGGGTTGCGTGCAAGGTAAATATTTGCTAGCTACCCGTTGTCGTTCATACTTGCATGAATAACAGAAAAAAAAAAATAAGTTTTTTTTTTTATATCTAACATCCTTTGCCCCTCATTACTGATCGAAATAAAATGCTTATAGGGCAAGCTTTTAAAGCTGAAAAATATTTACACGCTGTTTTTCTACAAAGACCAGAGCAGCGTTGACGTCAACAATGTCCGTAGAGAACCATGGTTTAGACTGACGTCAACTGACGTCACTTAAAATCCTGCCAGTCAATGCGTTCATGGAAGTATGAACTACATTGTTTTCTGTAGGTTTAGGCCTACATTAGATTTTAAACTAGAAATGTAAATATAATTCGATGAACGTTAAATCAATTCCTCTATTACTTATATTAGCATTATATAACGAAAACAGTCTTATTGCGCACCTCTTGTGGCTGATCTGTTCTTGTATTGTTATGAAAGAGACTTCATTTTGTCGCTTTCCTTGATAACCAATCTGAAATTATTGAAGCTTTTAGCTCCACTTCTAGATATTTAGATGATTTATTAAATATTGATAATACCTATTTTGATGGTTTAATCAGTCAGATTTACCCCCTAGAACTTCAGTTAAATAAAGCAAATTCTTCTGATACCGAGGCCCCGTTTTTGGATTTACATCTATCTATTGTAGATGGATTTGTTTCGTGCAAAATTTATGATAAACGCGATGACTTTGATTTTGAGTTGTAAATTTTCCTTTTTTGGATGGTGATGTTTCTCGTGCGCCATCCTGTGGCGTTTATATTTCGCAATTAATTCGATTTGCTAGAGTGTGTAGTCATGTAACTGACTTCAACACTCGTAATAAATTATTAACGGCTAAACTCCTTAATCAGGGTTATCGGTACCATAAACTACGCAAAGCCTTTTCAAAATTTTATAGACGCCATTCTCATTTAATTTCAAAATTCAATATTGGACTTAAATCTCTTCTGCAACAAGGTCTATCGGAACCCGAATTTTATGGTGACTTAGTATATAAATTCAGAAAAATATATAACCGCAATGACTTCAGCACCCAATTTCGTAAAATCATTCTTCGATATAAAAAGATTGGGTACAACATGGATATTATACGACAGACTGCATGCATGGTAGTTAACCCAATCACGGTTGGCAACTTTGCTTCACTCTTTAATTGCACGCCGGTGGGTCAGGCCTCAGATTCTATGACGGCTCCAACGTAAAGGCTTATTGAGAATTAGAGAGATCTAATTCAAGGTAATATTGGTTGGTGCCTGATGCTCTGTCTCTGGTCGGGCCCATCGGAGTCTAACTGTTGGTTTTCTTTTGCTCCAGCATTTCAGTGGCTTCTTGGTGTCGAGTCCTCACCGTTGTCTCACCTCTGTGATTCTTTGATTTTTGTGTTCACGGAGATGTTGCACTGATGAGTTAGGAGGCCTTCATGCGGACTGAACAAATTATTTGTCTAAATCGCGACGGAAGTAAGGGCGAGGATTGTGGCCACGTAAAATCGATTTAAGCCCCCCAGTGGAAATCTTCCACTGACCGTTCCAAGGCGGCTCTTCTCACCGTGTAGCATGGACTCCGGAACTTGTTACTGAAAAGTACCAGCGAAATCAATATTTATCGCAAGCATGGCACACAGTAAGGTAGGTAAAAAGCTGTTTACAGGTTTCTACAGCATTCTGCCATTTAAAGCAAAATGGATATGTGTCGGAGAGATATCTAGCTCATGCCTGCTTTCATGATTCTGATAACATCTCACTGGAAATCGCTAAACAAACTGAAATATTGACAGCTGGTACCAAGAACAAATAATCTTTTTCGTGGAAAGTACTGGTTTTTGCTTTGATTCAAGACCACTGGCCTTCTTTTTTCCATGCCGGAACATTCAGAAGGTTAGAAAAGTTGTTGTGTATAAGTTTTAATTGACAGGTTCGCTTTATGCTGCAGTTTTCTTTCAGTAAACACAAAACAAAGGAGTACGGCAACTTGGATTTTTAAGTACGGCAACTTGGGGAAAATGCTGAATTAACAGTACGGCAACTTGTATCACAAAATTGCCACTTTGGAAATTACTGACATCATTTTAACATCGTTGTGAACGAACAACCATGCTTATTATCATGTTTGGTTTCATCACTCAGCCAGGGATTGTTTCTAATGCTAGTACTGATCGTAAACCAATCTATTTGTGCATGTAACAGCTGAAGTTGTGAAATATACACCAGGGCCTTATTTCCTCTTGAGAATTATTTGTCATTGCTTTTGCTTTCTTTTACTACTGTAAATACTTAGGAAATAATGTAGAAACAAAGTCTGCCCCCTTTTAACGGAACTTTACCTTCTTGAAATGAAGTTTATTATTCTTTTTTACGAAATAAAGTGCCTTTTTAATGTGCTCAAATAGTTTCTACGTCGTTCTTGTGATAGTTATTTTATGTTATTATGTATTTATTCCTTTTGCGAAAGAGACTTTATTCTAACGAAGGTCCTGGTGTATACATGCTATACTCCAGTTATTTTAAATGATGACTGCGGCTATTATTTGTTCGCTTGTTTGCATTCCGAAAACATGCCTATTCAAATATATTGAACAATTTTCCGACAAAAATTGAAAATTTTCAGATAAAAAAATCTGATATTTTACATATTGCAGTTCAGAACATATAGTGTGGGCACTGTTTTTGGACAGAAATGCGAAACATAATGTAAACCCCTAAAAACCTCAGTTTTAAGTAATCAATAAAATTGAGGTTTATGGCGGTCAAAATTGTATAGGCATGTTTTCATGCTGGTCTTCCGTAAGTCTTTTGAAATCGCATTCTATGTTATGGATAATGTTTTTTTATTATTATTATTATTATTATTATTATTTTCGAAATGGACGGACACGAAAGTGCCTGCATGTTGCATTCTTCATCTTGAATATTCTATCTATTTCACATTTGTACAGTTAAGCAACGACACAGACAACAAAATAGAAGTGGAGGCACTGATCAGGAATCAATACAATTAACCAACAGCAACGGCACAGACAACAAAATAGAAGTGGAGGCACTGCTCAGGAATCAATACAATTAACCCACAGCCCCCAGCGGTGACAACAAAGGGAAAGAAACACAAACATGAAAAACCAGACTCTGATGGAAACATCAATAGCGGAAAGCCAAAAGGACAGTTACTTTCCCCCAAATTGGCCAACTGGCTACTTATCTAAAAGGTGGACTAGCGATGCTATAAATTACCGGTACCTTGATTTTATACAAGGTCAGCGATAGTCAAATGGACAATAGCAAGCGGGAATCTTCTGTAATTAGTAACTTTTGCTGGAATGTGTGCAGGATGACTGCGTTGTTAGTGTTAAATGAATATGAATGTTGAGACTAAAAGTATGAAAGTGAAATGAAGAAAGGTGATGGTGTTAAATGTTAACAATAGATTAGGTAAAAGTAGGTTAAAACAGGTATGCTGTATTCATGGCAACTTCTGACCAAGAGGCCGGACTCCCACGCTGAACTTAGTTAATGCAGGCATCAAAATAATATTGTGAGTATATCTGTTCCATTGCCATACATGTAACAATTAACGTGATGCGAGTGGGTGGCTCATGCTGTGACGCGTGTTTCGATTGGTTGCTAGAAATAAGGGGAGGGAGATACTGCAACTATGCCATGAATAATTTTATATAAATAAATGAGGCAGGCAAGTGACCTTCTCTGCTGCAAGGAGTACTAGCCAAGATAAGGCTGCATGTCGTAGGTTAAATAATTGTTCAGAGCCAAGTGGATGGCTTAACGCTACATCATTTCGAGTTAATGGGCATAGGAGTGTGTGCATAGGCTCCATACTGTGCAGACGTATTCAAGTGTTGACGGAATACTGTCTTGTATGCTGCTTCCCGAACGCAGTTTTATTTTGTTCTGATATTAGATAAATAAAACAAAGGACTTAATTAGCAGTTTAAGAGATTCTATCGACATGTATGTTGACGTTCATGTTGGTGGATAGATCGAAACCTAAGTACCTTGCAGATGAAACAATTTCGAGGGCATGATTATGCAGTATATATGGTGTAGGGGTTGGAGTTCTTGGCCAGGTTATGTGCAAAACTTGAACTTTCTATGTTTGAATTCCATGTCCCAGTGAGATTCTTATGATTGGACGGTCTAAGTCCCTCTAGGGGGTGGTGTGTGTGTGTGTGTGTGTGTGTGGGGGGGGGCTTGGTAATCGGACAGGTCGTTTAGGTGTTTAGGTATAATAACAATAACAAGGTGCCTAGAACTGATCCTTGCGGTACACTTGAAGTAACTGGAACCTCATCTGAGGGCTCACCTTCAAGTTCAACTGCCTGACCTCTCCCAATCAGAAAAGACTTAACCGACTGGATAGTTAATCCATGTTACTGTTTCGATGTACCTGTAGCTTGCGAAGGAGCTTCAGGTGATTCACCTAGCCAAAAGCCTTGCTAAACCCAATATAAGAACTATTTGTTGACCATTTAATCATGATCTGACAAGGTCATAAAGAAGCTGAAAAACATGGGTGTCACAAGATCTGCACTCCAAGGAAGTTAAGGATTTCGCGATCATAAGGTATGTCCAAATCAAATCAAATCGAATTTACTTCTCTCCGGTTATACAATATGATAACATGAGAACCAAAACGTTGTACAAACATACGATTTCACGGCGGCACAATGTCACAGAGAAAAGATGTAGGACATAAACTTTAATCCTTCTAAATGCCAGGTCCTTCATGTTACCCGACGTAAGAACCCCATCCCAAATGTGTACCTCTTGCATGGCACCAGAAGTAACTTGGGGTCACCATCTCTGATGATCTAAACAGCAGCCCCCACATTGACAACATAACTACGAAAGCAAATCAGACCCTTTGATTCTTGAAAAGAAACATTCGGGTCCATAATAAGGACCTGAAATCAGTTGCATATAAGACTCTTGTCAGGCCGCAGCTGGAGTATGCGTTCACTGTATGGTATCACCACACCGCCACTGACATATACAAAGTGAAAGCAGTCCAACGAAGGGCTGCCAGGTGGGCAACACATGACTATAGCTACACTTTAAGTGTTACAGCTATGCTGAAGGACCTAAATTGGCGCCCCCCCCCTTAAACAACGCCGCATTGATAACCGTCTTGCCATGATGTATAAGACCACTTATGATCTCATCATCAATACTAGACCATCAGCCCCCAATCACCCCCTTGCATACAGACAGATTTACACCCTCACAGACTACTACAAGTACACCTTCTTTCCGTGGACTATTATTCACTGGAATGCTCTACCTGCCTATGTTGTAGCGCTTCCTACTCTGGCTCAGTTTAGCAGTGCTGAATTAGCCTGATGGCTCATGCTTCTCCTTAAAAGACCCAATTCTGTTTTTATCTTTTAACTGTACTAACACTCTCTTTTCCTACTGTACAAACCCATTTCACCAACTTTCCTTTCCTTTTATTTCAGCTAAGACCCTTCAACACTTGGTTCGCCGGAACCCGTCTTATGACCCCCTCTGGGGTTTAGACGTACTGGAAGAAAGAAAGAAAATCGATAAAAGTCGAAAAAAATACTAGAGGACAACAACAGGTCAATCTGTTGTCATTACCAATTTCTTATATCCCCAACCCTTCTGTCCCTTTAAAATTACTTATAAAAAGGAGACCGACAATGAAAGTAACGACGAACCCAACAAACCTTTGTTTTTATTAAGATTGACAGTTGTGAAACTATTTAGAACACTTCTCCGCCATAGCACTTTATGTATAATTTTTCAAATCAAATCGCCGTACTGTTCCCAGCAAACTGCCGTCCAGTATTTTACCTGGTGACGCAAATTGCCGTACTCTGGCCTTCGCGCGTTTCGGCTTGTTTATTCAGTCACAATATTCTTTGGGGGAAAAACAACTAAAACATTACAAGCAGCGAAGGATTCGGCTTCTATTGATGCCACTTAATTGAAGATTGTCAAAGCCGTTTCTGTAATAAATTCACAGATTGTTGAAGCTGTCATGAATTTTCGCGGTACCAGCCATGTACCAGCCGACTCATTTGTGTGTTTAAATGGCAGCTGACAAAGCTTTCCAAAATTTCTTTTTAAGAATTTCAGAGAAAAATGAGTTGAGTAAGTATGGAAAGTGAGTTTAAGTTCTGACACTACGTAATAACGCCAACTTAAGCGATTACCTACCGTCGGTATAATCATTTTCCTCATTTATCTGGTACTTTTGAGTAACAAGTTCCGGAGTCCATGCTACACGGTGCTTCTGTGGCGATTTATTTATGTTGCTGTTTGTTACTTACTGTGTGTATCACAAGTGTCTTTTAATTTTGGATGGCCATATGGCTATTTTGGGAGAAAGTAACTGTCCTTATGGCCTTCCTTTGTTTAGGTTTCCATTATGGTCCGGTCGCTTAATGTTTGTATTTCTTTCCCTTTGGTGTCTTTTATGGGTGGAGTAAGTTAATTGTATCAATTCCTGATCTTTGTTTTACTTCTACTTTGTTTAAGGGCTAAAATGAAACAAACAAAAAAACTGTTGCACGCAGTTTTCTTACTGACAGCGGAACAGTGTCCTTGGCGCCGTATCGTCACCATCATCCAATCATATTGGACAGAACCTTTGTTTATTTTGACGTCACTGACGTCGCGTGAGTCAATGTATTCATCGAAGTATGGAATATGTTTCCCAGTAGTTAACTACATAGATGATATTTACTTTTTTTGAAATGAATATCAAAAATGCACGAGCGGAAATTCTGATATTTTCAACACACGAGATGAAATATTTTTGATATTTATCGAAAGAAAAAAAAAGTAGATTTTCTTTTTATTTTATAATTTTTTAGGACACTTACTGTAATTGATCAATCGGATCTTACGTCACAATTTTCGACTTGACTATGACGTCACAACTGTCAGTTGCAAAACAGAAACAGATCGCCATTTTAAATACAGCATTTTAACGGTTCAAAGAATGTTTTTTCAAGGTATTTTAAAAGATTATTTCATCGATTACTTATGATTTAGGCGAAAAAAGTTGACCGGGCTGCAACTGTGAAAATAACATTCACACTGTGACATATTTTCACACAGTGAAAATATCACTTTTATTTGTTTCAGATTTCACTGCAATAATGTATAAAATAAAGGGCTTTTCTGTAAATGCTCTGAGAATGTAAATCTTTCTCGGAGTAACACCAGCTGAAAATATTCATAGACCAAAGCCCTGGCAATACTGTGGTTTGATGGCTAGGAAAAATGGTCCTGGATTGGGACTTAGACTTTCCGTTTAAATCTTAGATGCTTTCTAGCAGGCACATGACGTAATTGTGACGTCACATCAACGTCGGTGCATGCTCATGACGTTTATGCAACGTCACATATAGGTCGGTGCAACGCCGTGACGTTGCACGGACGTTGATTTGACGTTCCAGCGACGAGTGCATGTTGGATTGTGTTTTAAGAAAACAGTGTACATCCTGATCAGTCTGATCAGGGTCTATGTCCCAGTAATTGAGCCCAGTTCATGTTTTACAGCTCACTCTCTAAACACAGTACTCTGACGTCACATCGATAAGAATAGCACGGCTATAAATAACCGTTACCTGGATTTTGTACATGGCAGCGATAGTAACGTGGATAATCGCAGGGAAGCGTCACGATCATGTGCCAACGTAGTCTGCACTGTTTGCTTAGAGTCGTCTCATCAGGATCTACGCTGTTTGCCTTGAAATGGATATTTTCTCATTTTCGCACCACGGTCTATTCATAAAT